>JASTWF010000549.1:0-318724 GCA_030390025.1 Squalus acanthias
GATAGATAAATAGATACAGCACCAGATAGATAAATAGATACAGCACCAGATAGATAATTAGATACAGCACCAGATAGATAAATAGATACAGCACCAGATAGATAAATAGACACAGCACCAGATAGATAAATAGATACAGCAACAGATAGATAAATAGATACAGCAACAGATAGATAAATAGATACAACACCAGATAGATAATTAGATACAGCACCAGATAGATAAATAGATAAAGCACCAGATAGATAAATAGATACAGTACCAGATAGATAAATAGATACAGTACCAGATAGATAAATAGATACAGCACCAGATAGATAAATAGATACAGCAACAGATAGATAAAATGATACAGCACCAGATAGATAAATAGATACTGCACAAGATAGATAAATAGATACAGCATGAGATAGATAAATAGATACAGCAACAGATAGATAAATAGATAAAGCATCAGATAGATAAATAGATACTGCACGAGATAGATAAATAGATACAGCACCAGATAGATAAATAGATACTGCACCAGATAGATAATTAGATACAACACCAGATAGATAAATAGATACAGCACCAGATAGATAAATAGATACAGCACCAGATAGATAAATAGATACAGCACAAGGTAGATAAATAGATACAGCACCAGATAGATAAATAGATACAGCACCAGATAGATAAATAGATACTGCACCAGATAGATAAATAGATACAGCACCAGTTTGATAATTCGATTCAGTACCAGACAGATAAATAGATACAGCACCAGATAGATAAATAGATACAGCCCCAGATAGATAAATAGATACAGCACCAGATAGATAAATAGATACAACACCAGTTAGATATATAGATACAGTATCTGATAAATAAAAAGATACAGCACCAGATAGATAAATAGATACAGTACCAGATAGATAAATAGATATAGCAGCAGATAGATAAATAGAAACAATACCAGATAGATAAATAGGTACAGCACTCGATAGATAAATAGATACAGTACCCAAATAGATAAATAGAAATAGCACAAGATAGCTAAATAGATACAGTACCTAGATAGATAAATAGATACAGCACCAGATAGATAAATAGATACAGCAGCAGATAGATAAATAAATACAGTACCTAGATAGATAATTAGATCGAGCATAAGATAGATAAATAGATACAATACCCAGATAGATAAATAGATATAGCACCAGATAGATAAATAGATACAATACCCAGATAGATAAATAGATAGAGCACCAGGTAGCTAAATAGATACAATACCAGATGGATAAATAGACACAGCATGAGATCGATAAATAGATAAATAGATACAGCATGAGATCGATAAATAGATACAGCACCAGATAGATAAATAGATACAGCACCAGATAGATAAATAGATACAGCACAAGATAGGTAAATAGATACAATACCCAGATAGATAAATAGATACAGCACCAGATAGATAAATAGGCACAGCACCAGATAGATAAATAGATACAGCACCAGACAGATAAATAGATACAGCAAAAGATAGATAAATAGATACAATACCCAGATAGATAAATAGGCACAGCACCAGATAGATAAATAGATACAGCACAAGATAGATAAATAGATACAATATCCAGATAGATAAATAGATACAGCACCAGACAGATAAATAGATACAGTACCCAGACAGATTAATAGATTCAGCACCAGTTAGATAAATAGATACAGTACCAGATAGATAAATAGATACAGTACCAGTTAGATAAATAGGTACAGCAGCAGATAGATAAATCGATACAGCACCAGATGGATAAATAGATACAATACCATACAGATAATTAGATACAGCACCATATAGATAAATAGATACAGTACCAGATAGATAAAAAGATACAGCACCAGATAGATAAATAGATACAGCACCAGATAGATAAATAGATACAGCACCAGATAGATAAATAGATACAGCACCAGATAGATAAATAGATACAGCACCAGATAGATAAATAGATACAGTTCCAGATAGATAAAAAGATACATTACCTGATAGATAAATAGATACAGCACCAGATAGATAAATAGATACAACACCAGATAGATAAGTAGATACAGCACCAGATAGATAAATAGATACAGCACCAGATAGATAAATAGATACAGCACCAGATAGATAAATAGATACAGCACCAGATAGATAAATAGATACAGCACCAGATAGATAAATAGATACAGCACCAGATAGATAAATAGATACAGCACCAGATAGATAAATAGATACAGCACCAGATAGATAAATAGATACAGCACCAGATAGATAAATAGATACAGTTCCAGATAGATAAAAAGATACATTACCTGATAGATAAATAGATACAGCACCAGATAGATAAATAGATACAACACCAGATAGATAAGTAGATACAGCACCAGATAGATAAATAGATACAGCACCAGATAGATAAATAGATACAGCGCCAGACAGATAAATAGATACAGCACCAGATAGATAAATAGATACAGTACCAGATAGATAAATAGATACAGCACCAGATGGATAAATAGATACAACCCCAGATAGATAAATAGATACAGCACCAGGTAGGTAATTAGACACAGCACCAAATAAATAAATAGATACAGCACCAGATAGATAAATAGATACAGCACCAGATAGATAAATAGATACAGCAGCAGATAGATAAATAGATACAGCACCAGATAGATAAATAGATACAGCACCTGATAGATAAATAGATACAGCCCCAGATAGATAAATACATACAGCACTAGATAGATAAATAGATACTGCACCAGATAGATAATTAGATACAACACCAGATAGATAAATAGATACAGCACCAGATAGATAAATAGATACAGCACCAGATAGATAAATAGATACAGCACCAGGTAGATAAATAGATACAGCACCAGATAGATAAATAGATACAGCACCAGATAGATAAATAGATACAGCACCAGATAGATAAATAGATACTGCACCAGATAGATAAATAGATACAGCACCAGTTTGATAATTCGATTCAGTACCAGACAGATAAATAGATACAGCACTAGATAGATAAATAGATACAGCCCCAGATAGATAAATAGATACAGCACCAGATAGATAAATAGATACAACACCAGTTAGATATATAGATACAGTATCTGATAAATAAAAAGATACAGCACCAGATAGATAAATAGATACAGTACCAGATAGATAAATAGATATAGCAGCAGATAGATAAATAGAAACAATACCAGATAGATAAATAGGTACAGCACTCGATAGATAAATAGGTACAGTACCCAAATAGATAAATAGAAATAGCACTAGATAGCTAAATAGATACAGTACCTAGATAGATAAATAGATACAGCACCAGATAGATAAATAGATACAGCAGCAGATAGATAAATAAATACAGTACCTAGATAGATAATTAGATCGAGCACCAGATAGATAAATAGATACAATACCCAGATAGATAAATAGATATAGCACCAGATAGATAAATAGATACAATACCCAGATAGATAAATAGATAGAGCACCAGGTAGATAAATAGATACAATACCAGATGGATAAATAGACACAGCATGAGATCGATAAATAGATAAATAGATACAGCATGAGATCGATAAATAGATACAGCACCAGATAGATAAATAGATACAGCACCAGATAGATAAATAGATACAGCACAAGATAGGTAAATAGATACAATACCCAGATAGATAAATAGATACAGCACCAGATAGATAAATAGGCACAGCACCAGATAGATAAATAGATACAGCACCAGACAGATAAATAGATACAGCAAAAGATAGATAAATAGATACAATACCCAGATAGATAAATAGGCACAGCACCAGATAGATAAATAGATACAGCACAAGATAGATAAATAGATACAATACCCAGATAGATAAATAGATACAGCACCAGACAGATAAATAGATACAGTACCCAGACAGATTAATAGATTCAGCACCAGTTAGATAAATAGATACAGTACCAGATAGATAAATAGATACAGTACCAGATAGATAAATAGGTACAGCAAAAGATAGATAAATCGATACAGCACCAGATAGATAAATAGATACAGCCCCAGATAGATAAATATATACAACACCTGATAGATAAATAGATACAGCACCTGATAGATAAATAGATACAGCCCCAGATAGATAAATACATACAGCACTAGATAGATATATAGATACAACACCAGATAGATAAATAGATACAGCACCAGATAGATAAATAGATACAGCAACAGATAGATAAATAGATACAACACCAGATAGATAAATAGATACAGCACCAGATAGATAAATAGATACAGCACCAGATAGATAATTAGATACAGCACCAGATAGATAAATAGATACAGCACCAGATAGATAAATAGACACAGCACCAGATAGATAAATAGATACAGCAACAGATAGATAAATAGATACAGCAACAGATAGATAAATAGATACAACACCAGATAGATAATTAGATACAGCACCAGATAGATAAATAGATAAAGCACCAGATAGATAAATAGATACAGTACCAGATAGATAAATAGATACAGTACCAGATAGATAAATAGATACAGCACCAGATAGATAAATAGATACAGCAACAGATAGATAAAATGATACAGCACCAGATAGATAAATAGATACTGCACAAGATAGATAAATAGATACAGCATGAGATAGATAAATAGATACAGCAACAGATAGATAAATAGATAAAGCATCAGATAGATAAATAGATACTGCACGAGATAGATAAATAGATACAGCACCAGATAGATAAATAGATACTGCACCAGATAGATAATTAGATACAACACCAGATAGATAAATAGATACAGCACCAGATAGATAAATAGATACAGCACCAGATAGATAAATAGATACAGCACAAGGTAGATAAATAGATACAGCACCAGATAGATAAATAGATACAGCACCAGATAGATAAATAGATACTGCACCAGATAGATAAATAGATACAGCACCAGTTTGATAATTCGATTCAGTACCAGACAGATAAATAGATACAGCACCAGATAGATAAATAGATACAGCCCCAGATAGATAAATAGATACAGCACCAGATAGATAAATAGATACAACACCAGTTAGATATATAGATACAGTATCTGATAAATAAAAAGATACAGCACCAGATAGATAAATAGATACAGTACCAGATAGATAAATAGATATAGCAGCAGATAGATAAATAGAAACAATACCAGATAGATAAATAGGTACAGCACTCGATAGATAAATAGATACAGTACCCAAATAGATAAATAGAAATAGCACAAGATAGCTAAATAGATACAGTACCTAGATAGATAAATAGATACAGCACCAGATAGATAAATAGATACAGCAGCAGATAGATAAATAAATACAGTACCTAGATAGATAATTAGATCGAGCACCAGATAGATAAATAGATACAATACCCAGATAGATAAATAGATATAGCACCAGATAGATAAATAGATACAATACCCAGATAGATAAATAGATAGAGCACCAGGTAGCTAAATAGATACAATACCAGATGGATAAATAGACACAGCATGAGATCGATAAATAGATAAATAGATACAGCATGAGATCGATAAATAGATACAGCACCAGATAGATAAATAGATACAGCACCAGATAGATAAATAGATACAGCACAAGATAGGTAAATAGATACAATACCCAGATAGATAAATAGATACAGCACCAGATAGATAAATAGGCACAGCACCAGATAGATAAATAGATACAGCACCAGACAGATAAATAGATACAGCAAAAGATAGATAAATAGATACAATACCCAGATAGATAAATAGGCACAGCACCAGATAGATAAATAGATACAGCACAAGATAGATAAATAGATACAATATCCAGATAGATAAATAGATACAGCACCAGTTAGATAAATAGATACAGTACCAGATAGATAAATAGATACAGTACCAGATAGATAAATAGGTACAGCAGCAGATAGATAAATCGATACAGCACCAGATGGATAAATAGATACAATACCATACAGATAAATAGATACAGCACCATATAGATAAATAGATACAGTACCAGATAGATAAAAAGATACAGCACCAGATAGATAAATAGATACAGCACCAGATAGATAAATAGATACAGCACCAGATAGATAAATAGATACAGCACCAGATAGATAAATAGATACAGCACCAGATAGATAAATAGATACAGTTCCAGATAGATAAAAAGATACATTACCTGATAGATAAATAGATACAGCACCAGATAGATAAATAGATACAACACCAGATAGATAAGTAGATACAGCACCAGATAGATAAATAGATACAGCACCAGATAGATAAATAGATACAGCACCAGATAGATAAATAGATACAGCACCAGATAGATAAATAGATACAGCACCAGATAGATAAATAGATACAGCACCAGATAGATAAATAGATACAGCACCAGATAGATAAATAGATACAGCACCAGATAGATAAAAAGATACATTACCTGATAGATAAATAGATACAGCACCAGATAGATAAATAGATACAACACCAGATAGATAAATAGATACAGCACCAGATAGATAAATAGATACAGCACCAGATAGATAAATAGATACAGCGCCAGATAGATAAAAAGATACATTACCTGATAGATAAATAGATACAGCACCAGTTAGATAAATAGATACAACACCAGTTAGATAAATATATATAGCACCAAATAGGTTAATAGATACAGCACCAGATAGATAAATAGATACAGCACCAGACAGATAAATAGATACAGCACCAGATAGATAAATAGATACAGTACCAGATAGATAAATAGATACAGCACCAGATGGATAAATAGATACAACCCCAGATAGATAAATAGATACAGCACCAGGTAGGTAATTAGACACAGCACCAAATAAATAAATAGATACAGCACCAGATAGATAAATAGATACAGCACCAGATAGATAAATAGATACAGCAGCAGATAGATAAATAGATACAGCACCAGATAGATAAATAGATACAGCAGCAGATAGATAAATAGATACAGCACCAGATAGATAAATAGATACAGCACTAGATAGATAAATAGATACAGCCCCAGATAGATAAATAGATACAGCACTAGATAGATAAATAGATACAGCCCCAGATAGATAAATAGATACAACACCAGATAGATAAATAGATACAACACCAGATAGATAAATAGATACAGCACCAGATAGATAAATACATACAGCACCAGATAGATAAATAGATACAGCACCAGATAGATAAATAGATACAGCACTAGATAGATAAATAGATACAGCCCCAGATAGATAAATAGATACAACACCAGATAGATAAATAGATACAACACCAGATAGATAAATAGATACAGCACCAGATAGATAAATAGATACAGCACCAGATAGATAAATAGATACAGCACCAGATAGATAAATACATACAGCACTAGATAGATAAATAGATACAGCACCAGATAGATAAATAGATACAGCACTAGATAGATAAATAGATACAGCCCCAGATAGATAAATAGATACGGTACCAGATAGATAAATAGATACAGTACCAGATAGATAAATAGATACAGCACCAGATAGATAAATAGATACAGCACTAGATAGATAAATAGATACAGCCCCAGATAGATAAATAGATACAGTACCAGATAGATAAATAGATACAACACCAGATAGATAAATAGATACAACACCAGATAGATAAATAGATACAGCACCAGATAGATAAATACATACAGGACTAGATAGATAAATAGATACAGCACCAGATAGATAAATAGATACAGCACCAGATAGATAAATAGATACAACACCAGATAGATAAATAGATACAGCACCTGATAGATAAATAGATACAGCCCCAGATAGATAAATACATACAGCACTAGATAGATAAATAGATACAACACCAGATAGATAAATAGATACAGTACCAGATAGATAATTAGATACAGCACCAGATAGATAAATAGATACAGCACCTGATAGATAAATAGATACAGCCCCAGATAGATAAATACATACAGTACCAGATAGATAAATAGATACAGCACCAGATAGATAATTAGATACAGCACCAGATAGATAAATAGATACAGCACCAGATAGATAAATAGATACAGTACCCAAGAGATAAATAGATACAACACCAGATAGATAATTAGATACAGCAACAGATAGATAAATAGATACAGTACCAGATAGATGAATAGATACAGCAACAGATAGATAAATAGATACAGCACCAGATAGATAAATACATACAGCACCAGATAGATAAATAGATACAGCACCAGATAGATAAATAGATACAGCACCAGATAGATAAATAGATACAGCACCAGATAGATAAATAGATACAGCACCAGATAGATAAATAGATACAGCAACAGATAGATAAATAGATACAGTACCAGATAGATAAATAGATACAGCAACAGATAGATAAATAGATACAACACCAGATAGATAAATAGATACAGCACCAGATAGATAAATAGATACAGCAACAGATAGATAAATAGATACAACACCAGATAGATAAATAGATACAGCACCTGATAGATAAATAGATACAGCCCCAGATAGATAAATAGATAAAGCATCAGATAGATAAATAGATACTGCACGAGATAGATAAATAGATACAGCAACAGATAGATAAATAGATACTGCACCAGATAGATACATAGATACAGCACCAGATAGATAATTAGATACAGCAACAGATAGATAAATAGATACAACACCAGATAGATAATTAGATACAGCACCAGATAGATAAAATGATACAGCACCAGATAGATAAATAGATACAGTACCAGGTAGATAAATAGATACAGCACCAGATAGATAAATAGATACAGCATGAGATAGATAAATAGATACAGCAACAGATAGATAAATAGATAAAGCATCAGATAGATAAATAGATACTGCACGAGATAGATAAATAGATACAGCAACAGATAGATAAATAGATACTGCACCAGATAGATAAATAGATACAGCACCAGATAGATAAATAGATACAGCACCAGATAGATAAATAGATACAGCACCAGATAGATAAATAGATACAGCACCAGATAGATAAATAGATACAGCACCAGATAGATAAATAGATACAGCACCAGGTAGATAAATAGATACAGCACCAGATAGATAAATAGATACTGCACCAGATAGATAAATAGATACTGCACCAGATAGATAAATAGATACAGACCCAGATAGATAAATAGATACAGCACCAGATAGATAAATAGATACAGCATCAGTTAGATAAATAGATACAGCATGAGATAGATAAATAGATAATGTACCAGTTTGAACATTCGATTCAGTACCAGACAGATAAATAGATACAGCACCAGATAGATAAATAGATACAGCACCATATAGATAAATAGATACAGCACCAGTTTGATAATTCGATTCAGTACCAGATAGATAAATAGATACAGCCCCAGATAGATAAATAGATACAGCCCCAGATAGATAAGTAGATACAGCACCAGATAGATAAATAGATACAGCCCCAGATAGATAAATAGATACAGCACCAGATAGATAAATAGATACTGCACCAGATAGATACATAGATACAGCACCAGATAGATAATTAGATACAGCAACAGATAGATAAATAGATACAACACCAGATAGATAATTAGATACAGCACCAGATAGATAAAATGATACAGCACCAGATAGATAAATAGATACAGTACCAGGTAGATAAATAGATACAGCACCAGATAGATAAAATGATACAGCACCAGATAGATAAATAGATACAGTACCAGGTAGATACATAGATACAGCAACAGATAGATAAATAGATACAACACCAGATAGATAATTAGATACTGCACCAGATAGATAAATAGATACAGCACCAGATAGATAAATAGATACAGTACCAGGTAGATAAATAGATACAACACCAGATAGATAAATAGATACAGCACCAGATAGATAAATAGATACAGCATGAGATAGATAAATAGATACAGCAACAGATAGATAAATAGATACTGCACCAGATAGATAAATAGATACAGCACCAGATAGATAAATAGATACAGTACCAGGTAGATAAATAGATACAGCACCAGATAGATAAATAGATACAGCACCAGATAGATAAATAGATACAGCACCAGATAGATAAATAGATACAGCACCAGATAGATAAATAGATACAGCATGAGATAGATAAATAGATACAGCAACAGATAGATAAATAGATACTGCACCAGATAGATAAATAGATACAGCACCAGATAGATAAATAGATACAGTACCAGGTAGATAAATAGATACAGCACCAGATAGATAAATAGATACAGCACCAGATAGATAAATAGATACAGCACCAGATAGATAAATAGATACAGCACCAGATAGATAAATAGATACAGCACCAGGTAGATAAATAGATACAGCACCAGATAGATAAATAGATACAGCACCAGATATATAAATAGATACTGCACCAGATAGATAAATAGATACTGCACCAGATAGATAAATAGATACTGCACCAGATAGATAAATAGATACAGCACCAGATAGATAAATAGATACAGCCCCAGATAGATAAATAGATACAGCATGAGATAGATAAATAGATAATGTACCAGTTTGAACATTCGATTCAGTACCAGACAGATAAATAGATACAGCACCAGGTGGATAAATAGATACAGCACCAGATAGATAAATAGATACAGCACCATATAGATAAATAGATACAGCACCAGTTTGATAATTCGATTCAGTACCAGATAGATAAATAGATACAGCACCAGATAGATAAATAGATACAGCCCCAGATAGATAAATAGATACAGCCCCAGATAGATAAATAGATACAGCACCAGATAGATAAATAGATACAGCCCCAGATAGATAATTAGATACAGCACCAGATAGATAAATAGATACAACACCAGTTAGATATATAGATACAGTATCTGATAAATAAAAAGATACAGTACCAGATAAATAAATAGATACAGCAGCAGATAGATAAATAGAAACAATACCAGATAGATAAATAGGTACAGCACTCGATAGATAAATAGATACAGTACCCAAATAGATAAATAGAAATAGCACTAGATAGCTAAATAGATACAGTACCTAGATAGATAAATAGATACAGCACCAGATAGATAAATAGATACAGCAGCAGATAGATAAATAAATACAATACCCAGATAGATAAATAGATAGAGCACCAGATAAATAGGTACAATATCAGATAGATAAATAGATACAGCACCAGATAGATAAATAGATACAATACCAGATGGATAAATAGACACAGCATGAGATCGATAAATAGATAAATAGATACAGCATGAGATCGATAAATAGATACAGCACCAGATAGATAAATAGATACAGCACCAGACAGATAAACAGATAGAACACCAGATAGATAAATAGATACAGCACCAGATAGATAAATAGATACAGCACCAGATAAATAAATAGATACATCACCAGATAGATAAATAGAAACAGCAACAGATAGATAAATAGATACAGCACCAGATAGATAATTTGATACAGCACCAGATATATAAATAGATACAGCACCAGATAAATAAATAGATACAGCACCAGATAGATAAATAGATACAGTACCAGGTAGATAAATAGATGCAGCACCAGATAGATAAATAGATACATCACCAGAGAGATAAATATATACAGAACCAGTTCAATAAATAGATACATCACCAGTTAGATAAATAGATACATCACCAGATAGATAAATAGATGCAGCACCAGAAAGATAAATAGATACATCACCAGAGAGATAAATATATACAGAACCAGTTCGATAAATAGATACAGCACCAGATAGATAAATAGACACAGCAGGAGATAGATAAATAGATACAGCAGGCGATAGATAAATAGATACAGCAAAAGATAGATTAATAAATACAGCAAAAGATAGATAAATTGATACAGCACCAGATAGATAAATAGATACAGTCCCAGATAGATAACTAGATACAGTACCAGACAGAAAAATAGACACAGTATTAGATACATAAATAGATACAGTTCCAGACAGTTAAATATATACAGCAGCAGATAGATATATAGATACAGCAAAACATAGATAAATGGATAGAGCACCAGATAGATAAATAGATACAATACCTTATAGATAAATAGATACAGCGCCAGATAGATAAATAGATACAGCACCAGATAGATAAATAGATAAAGCGCCAGATAGATAAATTAATATAGCACCAGATAGATAAATAGATACGGCGCCAGATAGATAAATAGATACAGCACCAGATAGATAAATAGATACAGCACCAGATAGATAAATAGATACAGCACCAGACAGATAAATAGATACAGCACCAGATAGATAAATAGATACAGCACCAGATAGATAAATAGATACAGTCCCAGATATATAAATAGATACAGCACCAGATAGATAAATAGATACAGCAGCAGTTAGATAAATCGATACAATATTAGATACATGAATAGATTCTTTTCCAGATAGATAAATAGATACAGCACCAGATAGATATATAGATACAGCCCCAGATAGATAAATAGATACATCACCTGATAGATAAATAGATACAGTACCAGATAGATAAATGGATACAGTACAAAATAGGTAAATAGATATAACACCAGATGATAAATAGATTGAGCACCAAAAAGAAAAACAGATACAGTACCAGATAGAAAAATAGATATCGCACCATTTGGATAAATAGACACGGCACTTTGTAGAGAAATAGATACAGCACCAGTTAGATAAACCGATTCAGTACCAGATAGATAAATAGATACAGTATTAGATAAATAAATAGATACAATACCAGATAGATAAATAGATACAGTACCAGATAGATAAACAGACACAGCACCAGGTAGATAAACAGATACAGCACCAGATAGATAAATAGATACAGTACCAGGTAGATAAATAGATACAGCACCAGATAGATAAATATATACAGCACCAGATAGATAAATCGATACAGACCAAGATAGATAAATAGATACAGCACCAGATAGATAAATAGACACAGAACCAGGTAGATAAATCGATACAGACCAAGATAGATAAATAGATACAGCAACAGATAGAAAAAAAGATACAGCACCAGATAAATAAATAGATACAGCACCAGATAGATAAATAGATACAGTACCAGATAGATAAATAGATACAGCACCAGATATAAAAATAGATACAGCACCAGATAGATAAATAGATACAGCACCAGATACATAAATAGATACAGCACCAGGTAGATAAATAGATACAGCACCAGGTAGATAAATAGATACAGCACCAGTTAGATCAATAGATGCAGCACCAGTTAGTTAGATAAATAGAAACAGTATTAGATACATAAATAGATAAAGCACCAGGTAGATAAATAGATACAGTACCAGATAGATAAATAGATACAGCACCAGTTAGATCAATAGATACAGCACCAGTGAGTTAGATAAATAGAAACAGGATTAGATACATAAATAGATAAAGCACCAGATAGATAAATAGATACAGCACCAGATATAAAAATAGATACAGCACCAGATAGATAAATAGATACAGCACCAGATACATAAATAGATACTGCACCAGATAGATAAATAGATACAGCACCAGATACATAAATAGATACTGCACCAGATAGATAAATAGATACAGTACCAGATGGATAAATAGATACAGCACCAGTTAGATCAATAGATGCAGCACCAGTTAGTTAAATAAATAGATACAGCACCAGATAGATAAATAGATACAGCACCAGATAGATAAATAGATACAGTACCAGATAGATAAATAGATACAGCACCAGTTAGATAAATAGATACAGCACCAGTTAGTTAGATAAATAGATACAGCACCAGATAGATAAATAGATACAGCACCAGTTAGATCAATAGATGCAGCACCAGTTAGTTAGATAAATAGATACAGCACCAGATAGATTAATAGATACAGCACCAGATAGATAAATAGATACATTAACAGATAGATAAATAGATCATGCACCAAATAGATAAATAGATACAGTACCAGATGGAGAAATAGATACAGCACCAGATAGATAAATAGATACAGCACCAGATAGATAAATAGATACAGCACCAGATAGATTAATAGATACAGCACCAGATAGATAAATAGATACATTAACAGATAGATAAATAGATCATGCACCAAATAGATAAATAGATACAGTACCAGATGGAGAAATAGATACAGCACCAGATAGATAAATAGATACAGCACCAGATAGATAAATAGATACAGCACCAGTTAGATAAATAGATACAGCACCAGATAGATAAATAGATACAGCACCAGATAGATAAATAGATACAGCCCCAGATGGATAAATAGATACAGCACCAGATAGATAAATAGATACAGCACCAGATAGATAAATAGATCATGCACCAAATAGATAAATAGATACAGTACCAGATGGAGAAATAGATACAGCACCAGTTAGATAAATAGATACAGCTCCAGATAGATAAATAGATACAGCACCAGTTAGATAAATAGATACAGCACCAGATAGATAAATAGATCATGCACCAAATAGATAAATAGATACAGCCCCAGATGGATAAATAGATACAGCACCAGATAGATAAATAGATACATTAACAGATAGATAAATAGATCATGCACCAAATAGATAAATAGATACAGTACCAGATGGAGAAATAGATACAGCACCAGTTAGATAAATAGATACAGCTCCAGATAGATAAATAGATACAGCACCAGATAGATAAATAGATACAGCCCCAGATGGATAAATAGATACAGCACCAGATAGATAAATAGATACAGCACCAGATAGATAAATAGATACAGCACCAGTTAGATAAATAGATACAGCACCAGATAGATAAATAGATACAGCACCAGATGGATAAATAGATACAGCACCAGATAGATAAATAGATACAATACCTGATAGATAAATAGATGCAGTACCAGATGGATAAAAAGATACAGCACCAGATGGATAAATAGATACAGCACCATACAGATAAATAGATACAGCACCAGATAGATAAAGAGATACAGCACCAGATAGATAAATAGATACAGCACCAGATAGATAAATAGATACAGCACCAGATAGATAAATAGATACAGTACCCAGATAGATAAATAGATGCAGCACCAGTTAGATCAATAGATGCAGCACCAGTTAGTTAGATAAATAGAAATAGCACTAGATAGCTAAATAGATACAGTACCTAGATAGATAAATAGATACAGCAGCAGATAGATAAATAAATACAGTACCTAGATAGATAAATAGATAGAGCACCAGATAGATAAATAGATATAGCACCAGATAGATAAATAGATACAATACCCAGATAGATAAATAGATACATTACCAGTTAGATAAATACAGCACCAGAGAGATAAATATATACAGAACCAGAGAGATAAATAGATACAGCACCAGATAGATAAATAGATACATTACCAGTTAGATAAATACAGCACCAGAGAGATAAATATATACAGAACCAGAGAGATAAATAGATACAGCACCAGATAGATAAATAGATATAGCACCAGATAGATAAATAGACACAGCAGGAGATAGATAAATAGATACAGCAGGAGATAGATAAATAGATACAGCAAAAGATAGATTAATAAATACAGCAAAAGATAGATAAATAGATACAATACCTGATAGATAAATAGATACAGCGCCAGATAGATAAATAGATACCGCACCAGATAGATAAATTAATACAGCACCAGATAGATAAATAGATACAGCGCCAGATAGATAAATAGATACAGCACCAGATAGATAAATAGATACAGCACCAGATAGATAAATAGATACAGCACCAGACAGATAAATAGATACAGTACCAGATAGATAAATAGATACAGCACCAGATAGATAAATAGATACATCACCAGATAGATAAATAGATACAGCACCAGATAGATAAATAGATACAACACCAGATAGATAAATAGATACAGCACCAGATAGATAAATAGATACAGTCCCAGATATATAAATAGATACAGCACCAGATAGATAAATAGATACAGTATCAGATAGATAAATAGATACAGCACCAGATAGATAAATAGATACAGCACCAGATAGATAAATAGATACAGCAGCAGTTAGATAAATCGATACAATATTAGATACATGAATAGATTCTTTTCCAGATAGATAAATAGGTACAGCACCAGATAGATTAAATAGACAGAGCAGCAGATAGATAAATAGATACAGCACCAGTTAGATATATAGATACAGCCCCAGATAGATAAATAGCTACATCACCTGATAGATAAACAGACACAGCACCAGATAGATAAATAGATACAGCACCAGATAGATAAATAGATACAGCCCCAGATAGATAAATAGCTACATCACCTGATAGATAAACAGACACAGCACCAGGTAGATAAACAGATACAGCACCAGATAGATAAATAGATACAGTACCAGGTAGATAAATAGATACAGCACCAGATAGATAAATAGACACAGCACCAGGTAGATAAATCGATACAGACCAAGATAGATAAATAGATACAGCAACAGATAGAAAAAAAGATACAGCACCAGATAAATAAATAGATACAGCACCAGTGAGTTAGATAAATAGAAACAGTATTAGATACATAAATAGATAAAGCACCAGGTAGATAAATAGATACAGTACCAGATAGATAAATAGATACAGCACCAGATATAAAAATAGATACAGCACCAGATAGATAAATAGATACAGCACCAGATACATAAATAGATACAGCAACAGATAGAGATATAGATACTGCACCAGATAGATAAATAGATACAGCACCAGATAGATCAATAGATACAGCACCAGATAGATAAATAGATACAGCACCAGATACATAAATAGATACAGCAGCAGATAGATAAATAGATACAGCACCAGATAGATAAATAGATACAGCACCAGATATAAAAATAGATACAGCACCAGATAGATAAATAGATACAGCACCAGATACATAAATAGATACAGCAACAGATAGAGATATAGATACTGCACCAGATAGATAAATAGATACAGCACCAGATAGATCAATAGATACAGCACCAGATAGATAAATAGATACAGCACCAGATACATAAATAGATACTGCACCAGATAGATCAATAGATACAGCACCAGTTAGTTAGATAAATAGAAACAGTATTAGATACATAAATAGATAAAGCACCAGGTAGATAAATAGATACAGTACCAGATAGATAAATAGATACAGCACCAGTTAGATCAATAGATACAGCACCAGTGAGTTAGATAAATAGAAACAGTATTAGATACATAAATAGATAAAGCACCAGGTAGATAAATAGATACAGTACCAGATAGATAAATAGATACAGCACCAGATATAAAAATAGATACAGCACCAGATAGATAAATAGATACAGCACCAGATAGAGAAATAGATACTGCACCAGATAGATAAATAGATACAGCACCAGTTAGATCAATAGATGCAGCACCAGTTAGTTAGATAAATAGATACAGCCCCAGATATATAAATAGGTACAGCACCAGATATATAAATAGATAGAGCACCAGATAGATAAATAGGTACAGCACCAGATAGATAAATAGATACAGCACCAGATAGATAAATAGATACAGTACCAGATAGATAAATAGATACAGCACCAGATAGATAAATAGATACAGCCCCAGATATATAAATAGATACAGCACAAGATAGATAAATAGATACAGCCCCAGATATATAAATAGGTACAGCACCAGATAGATAAATAGATACAGCCCCAGATATATAAATAGATACAGCACCAGATAGATAAATAGATACAGCACCAGATAGATAAATAGATACAGCACCAGATATATAAATAGATACAGCACCAGATATATAAATAGATACAGCACCAGATAGATAAATAGATACAGCCCCAGATATATAAATAGATAGAGCACCAGATAGATAAATAGATACAGTACCCAGATAGATAAAAAGATCGAGCACCAGATCGATAAATAGATACAATACCCAGATAGATAAATAGATACAGCACCAGGTAGGTAATTAGACACAGCACCAAATAAATAAATAGATACAGCACCAGTTAGACCAATAGATGCAGCACCAGTTAGTGAGATAGATAGATACAGCAGCAGATAGATAAACAGAGACAGTACCCAGATAGATAAATAGATCGAGCACCAGATAGATAAATAGATACAATACCCAGATAGATAAATAGATACAGCTCCAGATAGATAAATAGATACAGCACCAGATAGATAAATAGATACAGCAGCAGATAGATAAATAGACACAGCACCAGACAGATAAATACATACAGTACTAGATATATAAATAGATACAGCACCAGATAGATAAATAGATACAGCAGCAGATAGATAAATAGACACAGCACCAGATAGATAAATACATACAGCACTAGATATATAAATAGATACAGCACCAGATAGATAAATAGATACAGCAGCAGATAGATAAATAGACACAGCACCAGATAGATAAATACATACAGCAACAGATAGATAAATAGATACAACACCAGATAGATAAATAGATACTGCACAAGATAGATAAATAGATACAGCATGAGATAGATAAATAGATAATGCACCAGTTTGAACATTCGATTCAGTACCGGACAGATAAATAGATACAGCAGCAGATAGATAAATGGATAAAGCATCAGATAGATAAATAGATACTGCACGAGATAGATAAATAGATACAGCACCAGATAGATAAATAGATACAGCACCAGATAGATAAATAGATACAGCACCAGATAGATAAATAGATACAGCACCAGATAGATAAATAGATACAGCACCAGATAGATAAATAGATACAGCATCAGTTAGATAAATAGATACAGCATGAGATAGATAAATAGATAATGTACCAGTTTGAACATTCGATTCAGTACCAGATAGATAAATAGATACTGCACGAGATAGATAAATAGTTACAGCACCAGATAGATAAATAGATACAGCACCAGGTGGATAAATAGATACAGCACCAGATAGATAAATAGATACAGCACCATATAGATAAATAGATAGAGCACCAGATAGATAAATAGATACAACACCAGTTAGATATATAGATACAGTATCTGATAAATAAAAAGATACAGCACCAGATAGATAAATAGATACAGTACCAGATAGCTAAATAGATACAACACCAGTTAGATATATAGATACAGTATCTGATAAATAAAAAGATACAGCACCAGATAGATAAATAGATACAGTACCAGATAGATAAATAGATACAGCAGCAGATAGATAAATAGAAACAATACCAGATAGATAAATAGGTACAGCACTCGATAGATAAATAGATACAGTACCCAGATAGATAAATAGAAATAGCACTAGATAGCTAAATAGATACAGTACCTAGATAGATAAATAGATACAGCACCAGATAGATAAATAGATACAGCAGCAGATAGATAAATAAATACAGTACCTAGATAGATAATTAGATCGAGCACCAGATAGATAAATAGATACAATACCCAGATAGATAAATAGATAGAGCACCAGATAAATAGGTACAATATCAGATGGATAAATAGATACAGCACCAGATAGATAAATAGATATAGCACCAGATAGATAAATAGATACAATACCCAGATAGATAAATAGATAGAGCACCAGATAGATAAATAGATGCAATACCAGATGGATAAATAGACACAGCACTAGATAGCTAAATAGATACAGTACCTAGATAGATAAATAGATACAGCACCAGATAGATAAATAGATACAGCCACAGATATATAAATAGATAGAGCACCAGATAGATAAATAGATACAGTACCCAGATAGATAAAAAGATCGAGCACCAGATCGATAAATAGATACAATACCCAGATAGATAAATAGATACAGCACCAGGTAGGTAATTAGACACAGCACCAAATAAATAAATAGATACAGCACCAGTTAATCCCGGGGATGAGGGGGTGGTCATATGAGGAGAGGTTGGGTAGATTGGGACTCTACTCATTGGAGTTCAGAAGAATGAGAGGCGATCTTATTGAAACATATAAGATTGTGAAGGGGTTGGATCGGGTGGATGCGGGGAGGATGTTCCCGATGACGGGTGAGACGAGAACTAGGGGACATAGTCTTAGAATAAGGGGCTGCTCTTTCAAAACTGAGATGAGGAGGAACTACTTCACTCAGAGGGTGGTAGGTCCATGGAATATGCTGCCACAAAAGCTGTAGAAGCTACAACATTAATTAAATTTAAAACAGAAATAGACAGTTTCCTAGAAGTAAAGGGCATTAAGGGTTACGGGGAGCGGGCAGGAATTTGGACATGAGTCTAGGTTCGGATCGGTCATGGCCCTGTGGGTAGTGGAGCGGGCCCAGGGACTGTGTAGCCTGATTCTGCTCCTATTTCGTGTGTGCAATTCTGTTAGATGCAGGAGATGGTTCTGTGATAGATAGTAGATTGGCGGTTAGGATCAGATCAGCCATGATCTTATTGAATGGCGGAGCAGGCTCGAGGGGCCGATTGGCCTACTCCTGCTCCTATTTCTTATGTTCTTATGTTCTTATACATCACCAGTTAGATAAATACAGCACCAGAGAGATAAATAGATACAGCACCAGATAGATAAATAGACACAGCAGGAGATAGATAAATAGATACAGCAGGAGATAGATAAATAGATACAGCAAAAGATAGATTAATAAATACAGCAAAAGATAGATATTTTTGATACAGCACCAGATAGATAAATAGATACAGTACATGAAAGATAAATAGATACAGTCCCAGATAGATAACTAGATACAACCCCAGATAGATAAATAGATACAGCACCAGACAGAAAAATAGACACAGTATTAGATATATAAATAGATACAGTTCCAGACAGTTAAATAGATACAGCAGCAGATAGATATATAGATACAGCAAAAGATAGATAAATAGATAGAGCACCAGATAGATAAATAGATAGAGCACCAGATAGATAAATAGATACAATAGCTGATAGATAAATAGATACAGCGCCAGATAGATAAATAGATACAGCACCAGATAGATAAATAGATACAGCACCAGATAGATAAATAGATACAGCACCAGATAGATAAATAGATACAGCACCAGATAGATAAATAGATACAGCACCAGATAGATAAATAGATACAGTACCAGATAGATAAATTAATATAGCACCAGATAGATAAATAGATATAGCGCCAGATAGATAAATAGATACAGCACCAGATAGATAAATAGATACAGCACCAGATAGATAAATAGATACAGCACCAGATAGATAAATAGATACAGGACCAGATAGATAAATAGATACAACACCAGATAGATAAATAGATACAGCACCAGATAGATAAATAGGTACAACACCAGATAGATAAATAGATACAGCACCAGATAGATAAATAGATACAGCACCAGATAGATAAATAGATACAGCACCAGATAAATAAATAGATACAACACCAGATAAATAAATAGATACAACACCAGATATATAAATAGATACAGCACCAGATAGATAAATAGATACAGCACCAGATAGATAAATAGATACAGCACCAGATAAATAAATAGATACAACACCAGATAAATAAATAGATACAACACCAGATATATAAATAGATACAGCACCAGATAGATAAATAGATACAGTCCCAGATATATAAATAGATACAGCACCAGATAAATAAATAGATACAACACCAGATATATAAATAGATACAGCACCAGATAGATAAATAGATACAGTATCAGATAGATAAATAGATACAGCACCAGATAGATAAATAGATACAGTACCAGATAGATAAATAGAAACAGCACCAGATAGATAAATATATACAGCACCAGATAGATAAATCGATACAGACAAAGATAGATAAATAGATACAGCACCAGATAGATAAATAGATACAGCACCAGGTAGATAAATCGATACAGACCAAGATAGATAAATAGATACAGCAACAGATAGAAAAAAAGATACAGCACCAGATAAATAAATAGATACAGCACCAGTGAGTTAGATAAATAGAAACAGTATTAGATACATAAATAGATAAAGCACCAGGTAGATAAATAGATACAGTACCAGATAGATAAATAGATACAGCACCAGATATAAAAATAGATACAGCACCAGATAGATAAATAGATACAGCACCAGATAGAGAAATAGATACTGCACCAGATAGATAAATAGATACAGCACCAGATAGATCAATAGATACAGCACCAGATAGATAAATAGATACAACACCAGATAGATAAATAGATACAGTACCAGATAGATAAATAGATACAGTACCAGATAGATAAATAGATACAGCACCAGTTAGATCAATAGATGCAGCACCAGTTAGTTAGATAAATAGATACAGCCCCAGATATATAAATAGGTACAGCACCAGATATATAAATAGATAGAGCACCAGATAGATAAATAGGTACAGCACCAGATAGATAAATAGATACAGCACCAGATAGATAAATAGATACAGTACCAGATAGATAAATAGATACAGCACCAGATAGATAAATAGATACAGCCCCAGATAAATAAATAGATACAGCACCAGATAGATAAATAGATACAGCCCCAGATATATAAATAGGTACAGCACCAGATAGATAAATAGATACAGCCCCAGATATATAAATAGATACAGCACCAGATAGATAAATAGATACAGCACCAGATAGATAAATAGATACAGCACCAGATATATAAATAGATACAGCACCAGATATATAAATAGATACAGCACCAGATAGATAAATAGATACAGCCCCAGATATATAAATAGATACAGCACCAGATAGATAAATAGATACAGTACCAGATAGATAAATAGATAGAGCACCAGATAGATAAATAGATACAACACCAGATAGATAAATAGATACAACATCAGTTAGATAAATAGATACAGAACCAGATAGATAAATAGATACAGCACCAGATAGATAAATAGATACAGAACCAGATAGATAAATAGACACAGCACCAGATAGATAAATAGATACAGCACCAGATAGATAAATAGATACAGCACCAGATAGATAAATAGATACAGAACCAGATAGATAAATAGACACAGCATCAGTTAGATAAATAGATACAGCACCAGACAGATAAATAGATACAGCGCCAGATAGATAAATAGATACAGAACCAGATAGATAAATAGATACAGCACCAGTTAGATAAATAGATACAGCACCAGTTAGATAAATAGATACAGCACCAGATAGATAAATAGATACAGCCCGAGATAGATAAATAGATACAGAACCAGATAGATAAATAGATACAGAACCAGATAGATAAATAGATACAACACCAGATAGATAAATAGATACAGCCCGAGATAGATAAATAGATACAGAACCAGATAGATAAATAGATACAGCACCAGATAGATAAATAGATACAACACCAGATAGATAAATAGACACAATACCAGATGGATAAATAGATACAGCCCCAGATAGATAAATAGATACAGTACCAGGTGGATAAACAGATACAATACCAGATAGATAAATAGATACAGCACCAGATAGATAAATAGATACAGAACCAGATAGATAAACAGATACAGCAACAGATAGATAATTAGATACAGCAACAGATAGATAAATAGATACAACACCAGATAGATAAATAGATACTGCACAAGATAGATAAATAGATACAGCATGAGATAGGTAAATAGATAATGCACCAGTTTGAACATTCGATTCAGTACCGGACAGATAAATAGATACAGCAGCAGATAGATAAATGGATAAAGCATCAGATAGATAAATAGATACTGCACGAGATAGATAAATAGTTACAGCACCAGATAGATAAATAGATACAGCACCAGATAGATAAATAGATACAGCACCAGATAGATAAATAGATACAGCATCAGTTAGATAAATAGATACAGCATGAGATAGATAAATAGATACAGCACCAGATAGATAAATAGATACAGCACCAGGTGGATAAATAGATACAGCACCAGATAGATAAATAGATACAGCACCATATAGATAAATAGATACAGCACCAGTTTGATAATTCGATTCAGTACCAGATAGATAAATAGATACTGCACGAGATAGATAAATAGTTACAGCACCAGATAGATAAATAGATACAGCACCAGGTGGATAAATAGATACAGCACCAGATAGATAAATAGATACAGCACCATATAGATAAATAGATACAGCACCAGTTTGATAATTCGATTCAGTACCAGACAGATAAATAGATACAGCACCAGATAGATAAATAGATACAACACCAGTTAGATATATAGATACAGTATCTGATAAATAAAAAGATACAGCACCAGATAGATAAATAGATACAGTACCAGATAGATAAATAGATACAGCAGCAGATAGATAAATAGAAACAATACCAGATAGATAAATAGGTACAGCACTCGATAGATAAATAGATACAGTACCCAGATAGATAAATAGAAATAGCACTAGATAGCTAAATAGATACAGTACCTAGATAGATAAATAGATACAGCACCAGATAGATAAATAGATACAGCAGCAGATAGATAAATAAATACAGTACCTAGATAGATAATTAGATCGAGCACCAGATAGATAAATAGATACAATACCCAGATAGATAAATAGATAGAGCACCAGATAAATAGGTACAATATCAGATGGATAAATAGATACAGCACCAGATAGATAAATAGATATAGCACCAGATAGATAAATAGATACAATACCCAGATAGATAAATAGATAGAGCACCAGATAGATAAATAGATACAATACCAGATGGATAAATAGACACAGCACCAGATAGATAAATAGATACAACACCAGATAGATAAATAGATACAGCACAAGATAGAAAAATAGATACAGCACAAGATAGATAAATAGATACAGCACCAGATAGATAAATAGATACAGCACAAGATAGATAAATAGATACAGCAGCAGACAGATAAATAGATACAGCACCAGATAGATAAATAGATACAGCACAAGATAGATAAATAGATACAGCACCAGATAGATAAATAGATACAGCACAAGATAGATAAATAGATACAGCACCAGATAGATAAATAGATACAGCACCAGATAGATAAATAGATACAGCACCAGACAGATAAATAGATACAACACCAGCTGGATAAATAGATACAGCACCAGACAGATAAATAGATACAGCAAAAGATAGATAAATAGATACAGCACCAGATAGATAAATAGATACAGCACCAGATAGATAATTAGATACAACACCAGATAGATAAATAGATACAGCACCAGACAGATAAATAGATACAGCAAAAGATAGATAAATAGATACAGCACCAGATAGATAAATAGATACAGCACCAGATAGATAAATAGATACAGCACCAGATAGATAAATAGATACAGCACCAGACAGATAAATAGATACAGCAAAAGATAGATAAATAGCTAGATCACCTGATAGATAAACAGATACAGCACCAGATAGATAAATAGATACAGCACCAGATAGATAAATTGATACAGACCAAGATAGATAAATAGATACAGCAACAGATAGAAAAAAAGATACAGCACCAGATAAATAAATAGATACAGCACCAGTGAGTTAGATAAATAGAAACAGTATTAGATACATAAATAGATAAAGCACCAGGTAGATAAATAGATACAGTACCAGATAGATAAATAGATACAGCACCAGATATAAAAATAGATACAGCACCAGATAGATAAATAGATACAGCACCAGATACATAAATAGATACAGCAACAGATAGATATATAGATACTGCACCAGATAGATAAATAGATACAGCACCAGATAGATCAATAGATACAGCACCAGATAGATAAATAGATACAGCACCAGATACATAAATAGATACTGCACCAGATAGATCAATAGATACAGCACCAGTTAGATCAATAGATGCAGCACCAGTTAGTTAGATAAATAGAAACAGTATTAGATACATAAATAGATAAAGCACCAGGTAGATAAATAGATACAGTACCAGATAGATAAATAGATACAGCACCAGTTAGATCAATAGATACAGCACCAGTGAGTTAGATAAATAGAAACAGGATTAGATACATAAATAGATAAAGCACCAGGTAGATAAATAGATACAGTACCAGATAGATAAATAGATACAGCACCAGATATAAAAATAGATACAGCACCAGATAGATAAATAGATACAGCACCAGATAGAGAAATAGATACTGCACCAGATAGATAAATAGATACAGCACCAGTTAGATCAATAGATGCAGCACCAGTTAGTTAGATAAATAGATACAGCCCCAGATATATAAATAGGTACAGCACCAGATAGATAAACAGATACAGCACCAGATATATAAATAGATAGAGCACCAGATAGATAAATAGGTACAGCACCAGATAGATAAATAGATACAGCACCAGATAGATAAATAGATACAGTACCAGATAGATAAATAGATACAGCACCAGATAGATAAATAGATACAGCCCCAGATATATAAATAGAACAGCACCAGATAGATAAATAGATACAGCCCCAGATATATAAATAGGTACAGCACCAGATAGATAAATAGATACAGCCCCAGATATATAAATAGATACAGCACCAGATAGATAAATAGATACAGCACCAGATAGATAAATAGATACAGCACCAGATATATAAATAGATACAGCACCAGATATATAAATAGATACAGCACCAGATAGATAAATAGATACAGTACCAGATAGATAAATAGATACAGCCCCAGATATATAAATAGATACAGCACCAGATAGATAAATAGATACAGCCCCAGATATATAAATAGATACAGCACCAGATAGATAAATAGATACAGCACCAGATAGATAAATAGATACAGCACCAGATAGATAAATAGATACAGTACCAGATAGATAAATAGATACAGCACCAGATAGATAAATAGATACAGCCCCAGATATATAAATAGATACAGCACCAGATAGATAAATAGATACAGCCCCAGATAGATAAATAGATACAGCACCAGATATATAAATAGATACAGCACCAGATATATAAATAGATACAGCACCAGATAGATAGATAGATACAGCCCCAGATATATAAATAGATACAGCACCAGATAGATAAATAGATACAGTACCAGATAGATAAATAGATACAGCCCCAGATATATAAATAGATACAGCACCAGATAGATAAATAGATACAGCCCCAGATATATAAATAGATACAGCACCAGATAGATAAATAGATACAGTACCAGATAGATAAATAGATACAACACCAGATAGATAAATAGATACAACATCAGTTAGATAAATAGATACAGCACCAGATAAATAAATAGATACAGCACCAGTTAGATACAATATTAGATACATGAATAGATTCTTTTCCAGATAAATAAATAGATACAGCAGCAGATAGATAAATAGATACAGCACCAGATAGATAAATAGATACAGCACCAGATAGATAAATAGATACAGAACCAGATAGATAAATAGATACAGCACCAGTTAGATACAATATTAGATACATGAATAGATTCTTTTCCAGATAAATAAATAGATACAGCAGCAGATAGATAAATAGATACAGTACCAGATAGATAAACAGATACAGCACCAGTTACATAAATCATTACAGCACCAGCGAGATAATTAGATACAATATTAGACACGTAAATACATACTGTTCCAGATAGCTAAATAGACAAAGCACCAGATAGATAAATAGATACAGCAGGAGATAGATAAATATATACAGCACCAGATAGATAAATCGATACAGCACCAGATAGATAAATAGATACAGTACCAGATAGATAAATAGATACAGTACCAGATGGATAAATAGTTACAGCTCCAGATAGATAAATAGATACAGCACCAGATAGATAAATAGATACAACACCAGATAGATAAATAGATACAACACCAGATAGATAAATAGATACAGCACCAGATAGATAAATAGATACAGCACCAGATAGATAAATAGATACAGTACCAGATAGATAAATAGATACAGCACCAGATAGATAAATGGATACAATACCAGATAGATAAATAGATACAGCACCAGATAGATAAATAGATACAGTACCTGATAGATAAATAGATACAGCACCAGATAGATAAATAGATACTGCACCAGATAGATAAATGGATACAATACCAGATAGATAAATAGATACAGCACCAGATAGATAAATAGATACAGCACCAGATAGATAAATAGATACAGCACCTGATAGATAAATAGATACAGCACCAGATAGATAAATAGATACAGTACCTGATAGATAAATAGATACAGCACCAGATAGATAAATAGATACAGCCCCAGATAGATAAATAGATACAGCACCAGATAGATAAATAGATACAGTACCTGATAGATAAATAGATACAGCACCAGATAGATAAATAGATACAGTACCTGATAGATAAATAGATACAGCACCAGATAGATAAATAGATACAGCCCCAGATAGATAAATAGATACAGCACCAGATAGATAAAGAGATACAGTACCTGATAGATAAATAGATACAGCACCAGATAGATAAATAGATACAGCACCAGATAGATAAATAGATACAGTACCTGATAGATAAATAGATACAGCACCAGATAGATAAATAGATACAGCCCCAGATAGATAAATAGATACAGCACCAGATAGATAAATAGATACAGTACCTGATAGATAAATAGATACAGCACCAGATAGATAAATAGATACAGCCCCAGATAGATAAATAGATACAGCACCAGATAGATAAAGAGATACAGTACCTGATAGATAAATAGATACAGCACCAGATAGATAAATAGATACAGCACCAGATAGATAAATAGATACAGCACCAGATACATAAATAGATACTGCACCAGATAGATCAATAGATACAGCACCAGTTAGATCAATAGATGCAGCACCAGTTAGTTAGATAAATAGAAACAGTATTAGATACATAAATAGATAAAGCACCAGGTAGATAAATAGATACAGTACCAGATAGATAAATAGATACAGCACCAGATATAAAAATAGATACAGCACCAGATAGATAAATAGATACAGCACCAGATAGAGAAATAGATACTGCACCAGATAGATAAATAGATACAGCACCAGTTAGATCAATAGATGCAGCACCAGTTAGTTAGATAAATAGATACAGCCCCAGATATATAAATAGGTACAGCACCAGATATATAAATAGATAGAGCACCAGATAGATAAATAGGTACAGCACCAGATAGATAAATAGATACAGCACCAGATAGATAAATAGATACAGCACCAGATAGATAAATAGATACAGCCCCAGATATATAATAGGTACAGCACCAGATAGATAAATAGATACAGCCCCAGATATATAAATAGATACAGCACCAGATAGATAAATAGATACAGCACCAGATAGATAAATAGATACAGCACCAGATATATAAATAGATACAGCACCAGATATATAAATAGATACAGCACCAGATAGATAAATAGATACAGCCCCAGATATATAAATAGATACAGCACCAGATAGATAAATAGATACAGTACCAGATAGATAAATAGATACAGCCCCAGATATATAAATAGATACAGCACCAGATAGATAAATAGATACAGTACCAGATAGATAAATAGATACAGCACCAGATAGATAAATAGATACAGCACCAGATAGATAAATAGATACAGCACCAGATAGATAAATAGATACAGTACCAGATAGATAAATAGATACAGCACCAGATAGATAAATAGATACAGCCCCAGATATATAAATAGATACAGCACCAGATAGATAAATAGATACAGCACCAGATATATAAATAGATACAGCACCAGATATATAAATAGATACAGCACCAGATAGATAAATAGATACAGCCCCAGATATATAAATAGATACAGCACCAGATAGATAAATAGATACAGTACCAGATAGATAAATAGATACAATACCCAGATAGATAAATAGACACAGCACCAGGTAGATAATGATACAGACCAAGATAGATAAATAGATACAGCACCAGATAGATAAATAGATACAGCACCAGATAGATAAATAGATACAGCACCAGATAGATAAATAGATACAGTACCAGATAGATAAATAGATACAACACCAGATAGATAAATAGATACAGCACCAGATATATAAATAGATACAACACCAGATAGATAAATAGATACAGCACCAGATAGATAAATAGATACAACACCAGATAGATAAATAGATACAGCACCAGATAGATAAATAGATACAACACCAGATAGATAAATAGATACAGCACCAGATAGATAAATAGATACAACACCAGATAGATAAATAGATACAACACCAGATAGATAAATAGATACAGCACCAGATAGATAAATAGATACAACACCAGATAGATAAATAGATACAGCACCAGATAGATAAATAAATACAACACCAGATAGATAAATAGATACAGCACCAGATAGATAAATAGATACAACACCAGATAGATAAATAGATACAGCACCAGATAGATAAATAGATACAACACCAGATAGATAAATAGATACAGCACCAGATAGATAAATAGATACAACACCAGATAGATAAATAGATACAGCACCAGATGGATAAATAGATACAACCCCAGATAGATAAATAGATACAGCAACAGATAGATAAATAGATACAGCACCAGATAGATAAATAGATACAGTACCAGATAGATAAATAGATACAACACCAGATAGATAAATAGATACAGCACCAGATAGATAAATAGATACAGCACCAGATAGATAAAAAGATACAGCACCAGATAGATAAATAGATACAGTACCAGATAGATAAATAGATACAGCACCAGATAGATAAATAGATACAGCACCAGATGGATAAATAGATACAACCCCAGATAGAAAAATAGATACAACACCAGATAGATAAATAGATACAGCACCAGATAGATAAATAGATACAGTACCAGATAGATAAATAGATACAGCACCAGATAGATAAAAAGATACAGTACCAGATAGATAAACAGATACAGCACCAAATAGATAAATAGATACAGCACCAAATAGATAAATAGATACAGCACCAGATAGATAAATAGATACAGTACCAGATAGATAAACAGATACAGCACCAGATAGATAAATAGATACAGCACCAGATAGATAAATAGATACAGCACCAGATAGATAAATAGATACAGCACCAGATAGATAAATAGATACAGCACCAGATAGATAAATAGATACAGCACCAGATAGATAAATAGATACAGCACCAGATAGATAAATAGATACAGCACCAGATAGATAAATAGATACAGCACCAGATAGATAAATAGATACAACACCAGATAGATAAATAGATACAGCACCAGATAGATAAACAGATACAGCACCAGTTAGATAAATAGATACAGCACCAGATAGATAAATAGAATCAGCACCAGATAGATAAATAGATACAGCACCAGATAGATAAATAGATACAGCACCAGATAGATAAATAGATACAACACCAGATAGATAAATAGATACAGCACCAGATAGATAAACAGATACAGCACCAGTTAGATAAATAGATACAGCACCAGATAGATAAATAGAATCAGCACCAGATAGATAAATAGATACAGTACCAGATAGATAAATAGATACAGCACCAGATAGATAAATAGATACAGCACCAGATAGATAAATAGATACAGCACCAGATAGATAAATAGATACAGCACCAGATAGATAAATAGATACAACACCAGATAGATAAATAGATACAGCACCAGATAGATAAATAGATACAGAACCAGGTAGATAAACAGATACAGCACCAGATAGATAAATAGATACAGCTTCAGATAGATAAATAGATACAGAACCAGTTAGATAAATAGATACAGCAACAGATAGATAAACAGATACAGCACCAGATAGATAAATAGTTACAGCACCAGATAGATAAATAGATACAGGACCAGCTAAATAAATAGATACAACACCAGATAGATAAATAGATACAACACCAGATAGATAAATAGATACAGCACCGGATAGATAAATAGATACAACACCAGATAGATAAATAGATACAGCACCAGATAGATAAATAGATACAGTACCAGATAGATAAATAGATACAGCACCAGATAGATAAATAGATACAGCACCAGATAGATAAATAGATACAGCGCCAGATAGATAAATAGATACAGCACCAGATAGATAAATAGATACAGTAACAGATAGATAAATAGATACAGCACCAGATAGATAAAAAGATACAGCACCAGATGGATAAATAGATACAACCCCAGATAGATAAATAGATACAGCACCAGATAGATAAATAGATACAGTACCAGGTAGATAAATAGATACAACACCAGATAGATAAATAGATACAGCACCAGATGGATAAATAGATACAACCCCAGATAGATAAATAGATACAGCACCAGATAGATAAATAGATACAGCATCAGATAGATAAATAGATACAGCACCAGATAGATAAATAGATACAGCACCAGATAGATAAATAGATACAACCCCAGATAGATAAATAGATACGGCACCAGATAGATAAATAGATACAGCATCAGATAGATAAATAGATACAGCATCAGATAGATAAATAGATACAGTACCAGATAGATAAATAGATACAACACCAGATAGATAAATAGATACAGCACCAGATAGATAAATAGATACAACACCAGATAGATAAATAGATACAGCACCAGATAGATAAATAGATACAACACCAGATAGATAAATAGATACAGCACCAGATAGATAAATAGATACAACACCAGATAGATAAATAGATACAGCACCAGATAGATAAATAGATACAACACCAGATAGATAAATAGATACATCACCAGATAGATAAATAGATACAGCACCAGATAGATAAATAGATAGAACACCAGATAGATAAATAGATACAGCACCAGATAGATAAATAGATACAACACCAGATAGATAAATAGATACAGCACCAGATAGATAAATAGATACAACACCAGATAGATAAATAGATACAGCACCAGATAGATAAATAGATACAACACCAGTTAGATAAATAGATACAGCACCAGATAGATAAATAGATACAACACCAGATAGATAAATAGATACAGCACCAGATGGATAAATAGATACAACCCCAGATAGATAAATAGATACAGCACCAGATAGATAAATAGATACAGCACCAGATAGATAAATAGATACAGTACCAGATAGATAAATAGATACAACACCAGATAGATAAATAGATACAGCACCAGATAGATAAATAGATACAGCACCAGATAGATAAAAAGATACAGCACCAGATAGATAAAAAGATACAGTACCAGATAGATAAATAGATACAGCACCAGATAGATAAATAGATACAGCACCAGATGGATAAATAGATACAACCCCAGATAGATAAATAGATACAACACCAGATAGATAAATAGATACAGCACCAGATAGATGAATAGATACAGCACCAGATAGATAAAAAGATACAGCACCAGATGGATAAATAGATACAACCCCAGATAGATAAATAGATACAGCACCAGATAGATAAATAGATACAGTACCAGATAGATAAATAGATACAACACCAGATAGATAAATAGATACAGTACCAGATAGATAAATAGATACAACACCAGATAGATAAATAGATACAGTACCAGATAGATAAATAGATACAACACCAGATAGATAAATAGATACAACACCAGATAGATAAATAGATACAGCACCAGATAGATAAATAGATCAAGCACCAAATAGATAAATAGATACAGCACCAAATAGATAAATAGATACAGCACCAGATAGATAAATAGATACAGTACCAGATAGATAAATAGATCAAGCAGCAAATAGATAAATAGATACAGCACCAGATAGATAAATAGATACAGCACCAGATAGATAAATAGATACAGCACCAGATAGATAAATAGATACAGCACCAGATAGATAAATAGATCAAGCACCAAATAGATAAATAGATACAGCACCAGATAGATAAATAGATACAGCACCAGATAGATAAATAGATACAACACCAGATAGATAAATAGATACAGTACCAGATAGATAAATAGATACAACACCAGATAGATAAATAGATACAGCACCAGATAGATAAATAGATACAGTACCAGATAGATAAACAGATACAGCACCAGATAGATAAATAGATACAGCACCAGATAGATAAATAGATACAGCACCAGATAGATAAATAGATACAGCACCAGATAGATAAATAGATACAGCACCAGATAGATAAATAGATACAGCACCAGATAGATAAATAGATACAGCACCAGATAGATAAATAGATACAACACCAGATAGATAAATAGATACAGAACCAGATAGATAAATAGATACAGCACCAGATAGATAAATAGATACAGCACCAGATAGATAAATAGATACAGCACCAGATAGATAAATAGATACAGCACCAGATAGATAAATAGATACAGCACCAGATAGATAAATAGATACAACACCAGATAGATAAATAGATACAGCACCAGATAGATAAACAGATACAGCACCAGATAGATAAATAGATACAGCACCAGATAGATAAATAGATACAGCACCAGATAGATAAATAGATACAGCACCAGATAGATAAATAGATACAACACCAGATAGATAAATAGATACAGCACCAGATAGATAAATAGATACAGTAACAGATAGATAAATAGATACAGCACCAGATAGATAAAAAGATACAGCACCAGATGGATAAATAGATACAACCCCAGATAGATAAATAGATACAGCACCAGATAGATAAATAGATACAGTACCAGATAGATAAATAGATACAACACCAGATAGATAAATAGATACAGCACCAGATGGATAAATAGATACAACCCCAGATAGATAAATAGATACAGCACCAGATAGATAAATAGATACAGCACCAGATAGATAAATAGATACAGCACCAGATAGATAAATAGATACAGTAACAGATAGATAAATAGATACAGCACCAGATAGATAAAAAGATACAGCACCAGATGGATAAATAGATACAACCCCAGATAGATAAATAGATACAGCACCAGATAGATAAATAGATACAGTACCAGATAGATAAATAGATACAACACCAGATAGATAAATAGATACAGCACCAGATGGATAAATAGATACAACCCCAGATAGATAAATAGATACAGCACCAGATAGATAAATAGATACAGCACCAGATAGATAAATAGATACAGCACCAGATAGATAAATAGATACAGTACCAGATAGATAAATAGATACAACACCAGATCGATAAATAGATACAGCACCAGATAGATAAATAGATACAACACCAGATAGATAAATAGATACAGCACCAGATAGATAAATAGATACAACACCAGATAGATAAATAGATACAGCACCAGATAGATAAATAGATACAACACCAGATAGATAAATAGATACAGCACCAGATAGATAAATAGATACAACACCAGATAGATAAATAGATACAACACCAGATAGATAAATAGATACAGCACCAGATAGATAAATAGATCGAACACCAGATAGATAAATAGATACAGCACCAGATAGATAAATAGATACAACACCAGATAGATAAATAGATACAGCACCAAATAGATAAATAGATACAGCACCAGATAGATAAATAGATACAGTACCAGATAGATAAACAGATACAGCACCAGATAGATAAATAGATACAGCACCAGATAGATAAATAGATACAGCACCAGATAGATAAATAGATACAGCACCAGATAGATAAATAGATACAGCACCAGATAGATAAATAGATACAGTACCAGATAGATAAATAGATACAGCACCAGATAGATAAACAGATACAGCACCAGTTAGATAAATAGATACAGCACCAGATAGATAAATAGATACAGCACCAGATAGATAAATAGATACAGCACCAGATAGATAAATAGATACAACACCAGATAGATAAATAGATACAGCACCAGATAGATAAATAGATACAGGAGCAGATAGATAAATAGATACAGCACCAGATAGATAAATAGATATAGCACCAGATAGATAAATAGATACAGCACCAGATAGATAAATAGATACAGTAACAGATAGATAAATAGATACAACACCAGATAGATAAATAGATACAGCACCAGATAGATAAATAGATACAACACCAGATAGATAAATAGATACAGCACCAGATAGATAAATAGATACAACACCAGATAGATAAATAGATACAACACCAGATAGATAAATAGATACAGCACCAGATAGATAAATAGATAGAACACCAGATAGATAAATAGATACAGCACCAGATAGATAAATAGATACAACACCAGACAGATAAATAGATACAGCACCAGATAGATAAATAGATACAACACCAGATAGATAAATAGATACAGCACCAGATAGATAAATAGATACAACACCAGATAGATAAATAGATACAGCACCAGATAGATAAATAGATACAGTACCAGATAGATAAATAGATACAACACCAGATAGATAAATAGATACAGCACCAGATAGATAAATAGATACAGCACCAGATAGATAAAAAGATACAGCACCAGATAGATAAATAGATACAGTACCAGATAGATAAATAGATACAGCACCAGATGGATAAATAGATACAACCCCAGATAGATAAATAGATACAGCACCAGATAGATAAATAGATACAGTACCAGATAGATAAATAGATACAACACCAGATAGATAAATAGATACAGTACCAGATAGATAAATAGATACAACACCAGATAGATAAATAGATACAGCACCAGATAGATAAATAGATACAACACCAGATAGATAAATAGATACAGTACCAGATAGATAAATAGATACAACACCAGATAGATAAATAGATACAGCACCAGATAGATAAAAAGATACAGCACCAGATGGATAAATAGATACAGCACCAGATAGATAAATAGATACAGCACCAGATAGATAAATAGATACAGCACCAGATGGATAAATAGATACAACCCCAGATAGATAAATAGATACAACACCAGATAGATAAATAGATACAGCACCAGATAGATAGATAGATACAACACCAGATAGATAAATAGATACAGCACCAGATAGATAAATAGATACAGTACCAGATAGATAAATAGATACAGCACCAGATGGATAAATAGATACAACACCCGATAGATAAATAGATACAGCACCAGATGGATAAATAGATACAGTACCAGATAGATAAATAGATACAGCACCAGATGGATAAATAGATACAACCCCAGATAGATAAATAGATACAACACCAGATAGATAAATAGATACAGCACCAGATGGATAAATAGATACAACCCCAGATAGATAAATAGATACAGCACCAGATAGATAAATAGATACAGTACCAGATAGATAAATAGATACAGTACCAGATAGATAAATAGATACAACACCAGATAGATAAATAGATACAGCACCAGATAGATAAATAGATACAGTAACAGATAGATAAATAGATACAGCACCAGATAGATAAAAAGATACAGCACCAGATGGATAAATAGATACAACCCCAGATAGATAAATAGATACAGCACCAGATAGATAAATAGATACAGTACCAGATAGATAAATAGATACAACACCAGATAGATAAATAGATACAGCACCAGATGGATAAATAGATACAACCCCAGATAGATAAATAGATACAGCACCAGATAGATAAATAGATACAGCACCAGATAGATAAATAGATACAGCACCAGATAGATAAATAGATACAGTAACAGATAGATAAATAGATACAGCACCAGATAGATAAAAAGATACAGCACCAGATGGATAAATAGATACAACCCCAGATAGATAAATAGATACAGCACCAGATAGATAAATAGATACAGTACCAGATAGATAAATAGATACAACACCAGATAGATAAATAGATACAGCACCAGATGGATAAATAGATACAACCCCAGATAGATAAATAGATACAGCACCAGATAGATAAATAGATACAGCACCAGATAGATAAATAGATACAGCACCAGATAGATAAATAGATACAGTACCAGATAGATAAATAGATACAACACCAGATCGATAAATAGATACAGCACCAGATAGATAAATAGATACAACACCAGATAGATAAATAGATACAGCACCAGATAGATAAATAGATACAACACCAGATAGATAAATAGATACAGCACCAGATAGATAAATAGATACAACACCAGATAGATAAATAGATACAGCACCAGATAGATAAATAGATACAACACCAGATAGATAAATAGATACAACACCAGATAGATAAATAGATACAGCACCAGATAGATAAATAGATCGAACACCAGATAGATAAATAGATACAGCACCAGATAGATAAATAGATACAACACCAGATAGATAAATAGATACAGCACCAAATAGATAAATAGATACAGCACCAGATAGATAAATAGATACAGTACCAGATAGATAAACAGATACAGCACCAGATAGATAAATAGATACAGCACCAGATAGATAAATAGATACAGCACCAGATAGATAAATAGATACAGCACCAGATAGATAAATAGATACAGCACCAGATAGATAAATAGATACAGTACCAGATAGATAAATAGATACAGCACCAGATAGATAAACAGATACAGCACCAGTTAGATAAATAGATACAGCACCAGATAGATAAATAGATACAGCACCAGATAGATAAATAGATACAGCACCAGATAGATAAATAGATACAACACCAGATAGATAAATAGATACAGCACCAGATAGATAAATAGATACAGGAGCAGATAGATAAATAGATACAGCACCAGATAGATAAATAGATATAGCACCAGATAGATAAATAGATACAGCACCAGATAGATAAATAGATACAGTAACAGATAGATAAATAGATACAACACCAGATAGATAAATAGATACAGCACCAGATAGATAAATAGATACAACACCAGATAGATAAATAGATACAGCACCAGATAGATAAATAGATACAACACCAGATAGATAAATAGATACAACACCAGATAGATAAATAGATACAGCACCAGATAGATAAATAGATAGAACACCAGATAGATAAATAGATACAGCACCAGATAGATAAATAGATACAACACCAGATAGATAAATAGATACAGCACCAGATAGATAAATAGATACAACACCAGATAGATAAATAGATACAGCACCAGATAGATAAATAGATACAACACCAGATAGATAAATAGATACAGCACCAGATAGATAAATAGATACAGTACCAGATAGATAAATAGATACAACACCAGATAGATAAATAGATACAGCACCAGATAGATAAATAGATACAGCACCAGATAGATAAAAAGATACAGCACCAGATAGATAAATAGATACAGTACCAGATAGATAAATAGATACAGCACCAGATGGATAAATAGATACAACCCCAGATAGATAAATAGATACAGCACCAGATAGATAAATAGATACAGTACCAGATAGATAAATAGATACAACACCAGATAGATAAATAGATACAGTACCAGATAGATAAATAGATACAACACCAGATAGATAAATAGATACAGCACCAGATAGATAAATAGATACAACACCAGATAGATAAATAGATACAGTACCAGATAGATAAATAGATACAACACCAGATAGATAAATAGATACAGCACCAGATAGATAAAAAGATACAGCACCAGATGGATAAATAGATACAGCACCAGATAGATAAATAGATACAGCACCAGATAGATAAATAGATACAGCACCAGATGGATAAATAGATACAACCCCAGATAGATAAATAGATACAACACCAGATAGATAAATAGATACAGCACCAGATAGATAGATAGATACAACACCAGATAGATAAATAGATACAGCACCAGATAGATAAATAGATACAGTACCAGATAGATAAATAGATACAGCACCAGATGGATAAATAGATACAACACCCGATAGATAAATAGATACAGCACCAGATGGATAAATAGATACAGTACCAGATAGATAAATAGATACAGCACCAGATGGATAAATAGATACAACCCCAGATAGATAAATAGATACAACACCAGATAGATAAATAGATACAGCACCAGATGGATAAATAGATACAACCCCAGATAGATAAATAGATACAGCACCAGATAGATAAATAGATACAGTACCAGATAGATAAATAGATACAACACCAGATAGATAAATAGATACAGTACCAGATAGATAAATAGATACAACACCAGATAGATAAATAGATACAGCACCAGATAGATAAATAGATACAACACCAGATAGATAAATAGATACAGTACCAGATAGATAAATAGATACAACACCAGATAGATAAATAGATACAGCACCAGATAGATAAAAAGATACAGCACCAGATAGATAAATAGATCAAGCACCAAATAGATAAATAGATACAGCACCAAATAGATAAATAGATACAGCACCAAATAGATAAATAGATACAGCACCAGATAGATAAATAGATACAGTACCAGATAGATAAACAGATACAGCACCAGATCGATAAATAGATACAGCACCAGATAGATAAATAGATACAGCACCAGATAGATAAATAGATACAGTACCAGATAGATAAACAGATACAGCACCAGATAGATAAATAGATACAGCACCAGATAGATAAATAGATACAGCACCAGATAGATAAATAGATACAGCACCAGATAGATAAATAGATACAGTACCAGATAGATAAACAGATACAGCACCAGATAGATAAATAGATACAGCACCAGATAGATAAATAGATACAGCACCAGATAGATAAATAGATACAGCACCAGATAGATAAATAGATACAGCACCAGATAGATAAATAGATACAGTACCAGATAGATAAACAGATACAGCACCAGATAGATAAATAGATACAGCACCAGATAGATAAATAGATACAGCACCAGATAGATAAATAGATACAGCACCAGATAGATAAATAGATACAGTACCAGATAGATAAACAGATACAGCACCAGATAGATAAATAGATACAGCACCAGATAGATAAATAGATACAGCACCAGATAGATAAATAGATACAGCACCAGATAGATAAATAGATACAGCACCAGATAGATAAATAGATACAGCACCAGATAGATAAATAGATACAGCACCAGATAGATAAATAGATACAGCACCAGATAGATAAATAGATACAGCACCAGATAGATAAATAGATACAGCACCAGATAGATAAATAGATACAGCACCAGATAGATAAATAGATACAGCACCAGATAGATAAATAGATACAGCACCAGATAGATAAATAGATACAGCACCAGATAGATAAATAGATACAGCACCAGATAGATAAATAGATACAACACCAGATAGATAAATAGATACAGCACCAGATAGATAAATAGATACAGCACCAGATAGATAAATAGATACAGCACCAGATAGATAAATAGATACAACACCAGATAGATAAATAGATACAGCACCAGATAGATAAATAGATACAGAACCAGGTAGATAAACAGATACAGCACCAGATAGATAAATAGATACAGCTTCAGATAGATAAATAGATACAGAACCAGTTAGATAAATAGATACAGCACCAGATAGATAAATAGATACAGCACCAGATAGATAAATAGATACAGAACCAGGTAGATAAACAGATACAGCACCAGATAGATAAATAGATACAGCTTCAGATAGATAAATAGATACAGAACCAGTTAGATAAACAGATACAGCACCAGATAGATAAATAGATACAGCACCAGATAGATAAATAGATACAGGACCAGCTAAATAAATAGATACAGCACCAGATAGATAAATAGATACAACACCAGATAGATAAATAGATACAGCACCTGATAGATAAATAGATACAGCACCAGATAGATAAATAGATACAGGACCAGATAAATAAATAGATACAGCGCCAGATAGATAAATAGATACAGCACCAGATAGATAAACAGATACAGCACCAGATAGATAAATAGATATAGGACCAGATAAATAAATAGATACAGCGCCAGATAGATAAATAGATACAGCACCAGATAGATAAATAGATACAGCACCAGATAGATAAATAGATACAGGACCAGATAAATAAATAGATACAGCGCCAGATAGATAAATAGATACAGCAGCAGTTAGATAAATCGATACAATATTAGATACATGAATAGATTCTTTTCCAGATAAATAAATAGATACAGCAGCAGATAGATAAATAGATACAGTACCAGATAGATAAACAGATACAGCACCAGTTACATAAATCAATACAGCACCAGCGAGATAATTAGATACAATATTAGACACGTAAATACATACTGTTCCAGATAGCTAAATAGACAAAGCACCAGATAGATAAATAGATACAGCAGGAGATAGATAAATATATACAGCACCAGATAGATAAATCGATACAGCACCAGATAGACAAATAGATACAGTACCAGATAGATAAATAGATACAGCACCAGATAGATAAATAGATACAGTACCAGATAGATAAATAGATACAGTACCAGATAGATAAATAGATACAGTACCAGATAGATAAATAGATACAGCACCAGATAGATAAATAGATACAGTACCAGATAGATAAATAGATACAGCACCAGATAGATAAATAGATACAGTACCAGATAGATAAATAGATACAGCACCAGATAGATAAATAGATACAGCCCCAGATAGATAAATAGATACAGCACCAGATAGATAAATAGATACAGCACCAGATAGATAAATAGATACAGCACCAGATAGATAAATAGATACAGCACCAGATAGATAAATAGATACAGCACCAGATAGATAAATAGATACAGTACCTGATAGATAAATAGATACAGTACCAGATAGATAAATAGATACAGCACCAGATAGATAAATAGATACAGCACCAGATAGATAAATAGATACAGCCACAAATAGATAAATAGATACAGCCCCAGGTAGATAAATAGATACAGCCCCAGGTAGATAAATAGATACAGGACCAGATAAATAAATAGATACAGCACCAGATAGATAAATAGATACAGGACCAGATAGATAAATAGATACAGCCCCAGGTAGATAAATAGATACAGGACCAGATAAATAAATAGATACAGCACCAGATAGATAAATAGATACAGGACCAGATAGATAAATAGATACAGCACCAGATAGATAAATAGATACAGGACCAGGTAGATAAATAGATACAGGACCAGATAGATAAATAGATACAGCACCAGATAGATAAATAGATACAGCCCCAGATAGATAAATAGATACAGCACCAGACAGATAAATAGATACAGCACCAGATAGATAAATAGATACAGCCCCAGGTAGATAAATAGATACAGGACCAGATAAATAAATAGATACAGGACCAGATAGATAAATAGATACTGCACCAGATAGATAAATAGATACAGGACCAGATAGATAAATAGATACAGCACCAGATAGATAAATAGATACAGGACCAGATAGATAAATAGATACTGCACCAGATAGATAAATAGATACAGGACCAGATAGATAAATAGATACAGCACCAGATAGATAAATAGATACAGGACCAGATAAATAAATAGATACAGCACCAGATAGATAAACAGATACAGCACCAGATAGATAAATAGATACAGCACCAGATAGATAAATAGATACAGCACCAGATAGATAAATAGATACAGCACCAGATAGATAAATAGATACAGCACCAGATAGATAAATAGATACAGTACCAGATAGATAAATAGATACAGCACCAGACAGATAAATAGATACAGCACCAGATAGATAAATAGATACAGCACCAGATAGATAAATAGATACAGCAACAGATAGATAAATAGATACAGCACCAGAGAGATAAAGAGATACAGCACCAGATAGATAAATAGATACAGCACCACATAGATAAATAGATACAGCACCAGATAGATAAATAGATACAACACCAGATAGATAAATAGACACATTACCAGATAGATAAATAGATACAGCACCAGATAGATAAATAGATACAGCACCAGATAGATAAATAGATACAGCACCAGATAGATAAATAGATACAGCACCAGACAGATAAATAGATACAGCACCAGATAGATAAATAGATACAACACCAGATAGATAAATAGATACAGCACCAGATAGATAAATAGATACAGAACCAGATAGATAAATAGATACAGCACCAGATAGATAAATAGATACAGCACCAGATAGATAAATAGATACAGCACCAGATAGATAAATAGATACAGCACCAGATAGATAAATAGATACAGCACCAGATAGATAAATAGATACAGCACCAGATAGATAAATAGATACAGCACCAGATAGATAAATAGATACAGCACCAGATAGATAAATAGATACAGCACCAGATAGATAAATAGATACAACACCAGATAGATAAATAGATACAGCACCAGATAGATAAATAGATACAGCACCAGATAGATAAATAGATACAGCACCAGATAGATAAATAGATACAACACCAGATAGATAAATAGATACAGCACCAGATAGATAAATAGATACAGAACCAGGTAGATAAACAGATACAGCACCAGATAGATAAATAGATACAGCTTCAGATAGATAAATAGATACAGAACCAGTTAGATAAATAGATACAGCACCAGATAGATAAATAGATACAGCACCAGATAGATAAATAGATACAGAACCAGGTAGATAAACAGATACAGCACCAGATAGATAAATAGATACAGCTTCAGATAGATAAATAGATACAGAACCAGTTAGATAAACAGATACAGCACCAGATAGATAAATAGATACAGCACCAGATAGATAAATAGATACAGGACCAGCTAAATAAATAGATACAGCACCAGATAGATAAATAGATACAACACCAGATAGATAAATAGATACAGCACCTGATAGATAAATAGATACAGCACCAGATAGATAAATAGATACAGGACCAGATAAATAAATAGATACAGCGCCAGATAGATAAATAGATACAGCACCAGATAGATAAACAGATACAGCACCAGATAGATAAATAGATATAGGACCAGATAAATAAATAGATACAGCGCCAGATAGATAAATAGATACAGCACCAGATAGATAAATAGATACAGCACCAGATAGATAAATAGATACAGGACCAGATAAATAAATAGATACAGCGCCAGATAGATAAATAGATACAGCAGCAGTTAGATAAATCGATACAATATTAGATACATGAATAGATTCTTTTCCAGATAAATAAATAGATACAGCAGCAGATAGATAAATAGATACAGTACCAGATAGATAAACAGATACAGCACCAGTTACATAAATCAATACAGCACCAGCGAGATAATTAGATACAATATTAGACACGTAAATACATACTGTTCCAGATAGCTAAATAGACAAAGCACCAGATAGATAAATAGATACAGCAGGAGATAGATAAATATATACAGCACCAGATAGATAAATCGATACAGCACCAGATAGACAAATAGATACAGTACCAGATAGATAAATAGATACAGCACCAGATAGATAAATAGATACAGTACCAGATAGATAAATAGATACAGTACCAGATAGATAAATAGATACAGTACCAGATAGATAAATAGATACAGCACCAGATAGATAAATAGATACAGTACCAGATAGATAAATAGATACAGCACCAGATAGATAAATAGATACAGTACCAGATAGATAAATAGATACAGCACCAGATAGATAAATAGATACAGCCCCAGATAGATAAATAGATACAGCACCAGATAGATAAATAGATACAGCACCAGATAGATAAATAGATACAGCACCAGATAGATAAATAGATACAGCACCAGATAGATAAATAGATACAGCACCAGATAGATAAATAGATACAGTACCTGATAGATAAATAGATACAGTACCAGATAGATAAATAGATACAGCACCAGATAGATAAATAGATACAGCACCAGATAGATAAATAGATACAGCCACAAATAGATAAATAGATACAGCCCCAGGTAGATAAATAGATACAGCCCCAGGTAGATAAATAGATACAGGACCAGATAAATAAATAGATACAGCACCAGATAGATAAATAGATACAGGACCAGATAGATAAATAGATACAGCCCCAGGTAGATAAATAGATACAGGACCAGATAAATAAATAGATACAGCACCAGATAGATAAATAGATACAGGACCAGATAGATAAATAGATACAGCACCAGATAGATAAATAGATACAGGACCAGGTAGATAAATAGATACAGGACCAGATAGATAAATAGATACAGCACCAGATAGATAAATAGATACAGCCCCAGATAGATAAATAGATACAGCACCAGACAGATAAATAGATACAGCACCAGATAGATAAATAGATACAGCCCCAGGTAGATAAATAGATACAGGACCAGATAAATAAATAGATACAGGACCAGATAGATAAATAGATACTGCACCAGATAGATAAATAGATACAGGACCAGATAGATAAATAGATACAGCACCAGATAGATAAATAGATACAGGACCAGATAGATAAATAGATACTGCACCAGATAGATAAATAGATACAGGACCAGATAGATAAATAGATACAGCACCAGATAGATAAATAGATACAGGACCAGATAAATAAATAGATACAGCACCAGATAGATAAACAGATACAGCACCAGATAGATAAATAGATACAGCACCAGATAGATAAATAGATACAGCACCAGATAGATAAATAGATACAGCACCAGATAGATAAATAGATACAGCACCAGATAGATAAATAGATACAGTACCAGATAGATAAATAGATACAGCACCAGACAGATAAATAGATACAGCACCAGATAGATAAATAGATACAGCACCAGATAGATAAATAGATACAGCAACAGATAGATAAATAGATACAGCACCAGAGAGATAAAGAGATACAGCACCAGATAGATAAATAGATACAGCACCACATAGATAAATAGATACAGCACCAGATAGATAAATAGATACAACACCAGATAGATAAATAGACACATTACCAGATAGATAAATAGATACAGCACCAGATAGATAAATAGATACAGCACCAGATAGATAAATAGATACAGCACCAGATAGATAAATAGATACAGCACCAGACAGATAAATAGATACAGCACCAGATAGATAAATAGATACAACACCAGATAGATAAATAGATACAGCACCAGATAGATAAATAGATACAGAACCAGGTAGATAAACAGATACAGCACCAGATAGATAAATAGATACAGCACCAGATAGATAAATAGATACAGCACCAGATAGATAAATAGATACAGCACCAGATAGATAAATAGATACAGTACCAGATAGATAAATAGATGCAGTACCAGATAGATAAATAGATACAGCACCAGATAGATAAATAGATACAGGACCAGATAGATAAATAGATGCAATACCCAGATAGATAAATAGATACAGCAACAGATAGATAAATAGATACAGCACCAGATAGATAAATAGATACAGAACCAGGTAGATAAACAGATACAACACCAGATAGATAAATAGATACAGTCCCAGATATATAAATAGATACAGCTTCAGATAGATAAATAGATACAGCACCAGATAGATAAATAGATACAGTCCCAGATATATAAATAGATACAGCTTCAGATAGATAAATAGATACAGCACCAGATAGATAAACAGATACAGCACCAGATAGATAAATAGATACAGCACCAGATAGATAAATAGATACAGTCCCAGATATATAAATAGATACAGCTTCAGATAGATAAATAGATACAGCACCAGATAGATAAATAGATACAGCACCAGATAGATAAATAGATACAGCACCAGATAGATAAATAGATACAGGACCAGATAAATAAATAGATACAGCGCCAGATAGATAAATAGATAAAGCACCAGATAGATAAATAGATACAGCAGCAGTTAGATAAATCGATACAATATTAGATACATGAATAGATTCTTTTCCAGATAAATAAATAGATACAGCACCAGATAGCTAAATAGATACAGTACCAGATAGATAAATAGATACAGCACCAGATAGATAAATAGATACAGTACCAGATAGATAAAGAGATACAGCAGCAGATAGATAAATAGATACAGCAGCAGATAGATAAATAGATACAGCACCAGATAAATAAATAGAGTACCAGATAGATAAATAGATACGGTACGAGATAGATAAATAGATACAGCACCAGATAGATAAATAGATACAGCACCAGATGATAAATAGATACATCACCAGATAGATAAATAGATACAGCACCAGATGATAAATAGATACAGCAGCAGATAGATAAATAGATACAGCACTAGATAGATAAATCGATACAGCCCCAGATAGATAAATAGATACAGCACCAGATACATAAATAGATACAATACCAGATAGATAAATAGATACATCACCAGTTAGATAAATCGATACAGCACTAGTTAGATAAATCGATATAGTATTAGCTACATAATGAGATACAGTTCCAGGTTCATAAATAGATACAGCACCAGATAGATAAATAAGTACAGCACCAGATAGATAAATAGGTACAGCACCAGATAGATAAATAGATACAATACCAGATAGGTAAATCGATACAGCATCAGTTAGATAAATAGAAGATAGGAGCAGGAGTAGGCCATTCGGCCCTTCAAGCCTGCTCCGCCATTCAATGAGATCATGGCTGATCATCCAATTTCAGTGCCGTGTCCCTGCTTTCTCCCCATATCCCTTGATCCCTTTAGTCTTAAGAACTATATCTAACTCCTTCTTGAATATATTTAATGATTCGGCCTCAACTGCCTTCTGTGGCAGTGAATTCCACAGGTTCACCACTCTCTATTTGAAGAAATTCCTCCTCATCTCAGTCCTAAATGGCTTACCCCTTATCCTTAGACTGTGACCCCTGGTTCTGGACTCACCCGCCATCGGGAACATCTTTCCTGCATCTAGTCTGTCTAGTCCTGTTAGAATTTTATAAATTTCAATGAGATCCCCTCTCATTCTTCTAAACTTTAGCGAGTATAAGCCTAATCGACCCAATTTCCCTTCATACATCATCCCTGCCATCCCAGGTATCAGTCTGGTGAATCTTCGCTGCACTCCCTCCATGGCAAGAACATCCTTCCTCAGATAAGGCGACCAAAACTGCACACAATACTCAAGGTGTGGTCTCACCAAGGCCCCGTACAACTGCAGCAAGACTTCCCTGCTCCTGTACTCGAATCCTCTCGCTATGAAGGCCAACATACCATTTGCCTTCTTAACCACCTGCTGCACCTGCATGCTTACCCTCAGCGACTGGTGCACAAGGACACCCAGGTCTCGTTGCACTGAAGGGATAATTATAAGTCCTAGCCCTTTTCGGGCTACCCCAGATCAGGCGTATTCCCCAGACGTTCACCTTCAACTAAAGTTAGCGGTAGCTGAATCCTGGAGACGATTAATTGGGTCTAAAGGTTTAGACTATCTCCCCCTAAAGGAAAGGAACGGCCTGAAGATGTTACCATCCTCCGGATAGCACTTTTAACAAGTTTAACTAGACTGTAACCTTCCGGATATTATGAGGGTCCGGAAAACCCCCCAGAATTCTGCAACTCCTCTCAGAAGAGTGTACAGAAATTGAGTTCGTGAGTTGATACAGAAATACTCTGTGAGATAATTTAAAAAATATATAGATTTTTTAAAGAACCGACATTTAGTTAACAGCTGGTATGGCAATCGCAACTTTAACCGTTCAAAATACAAATAGCTTACATTTCTTATCAGAGATCCTTATTCTCAAATCTTAACTTCGTTACATTTCCACACTTCTACTTATTTCTTTATCCAGAATATCCACCAAAATCAAATACCTTGTTTACCCGAGACTCAGAGTTGTAGGCCTACTGACTTCTGACTCTCTATCTGAAAAACTCTATTTTTATAACTTTTTTTAGTGGTTTATCCTTTGAAGTTTTCTGCTGATGTAAGCTAATTATCGCTAGTGATTCTTTATTGAATTCTTTTCTATTCTTACTGTTAATTCAGCTGTCAGCTTTCAGAATCCTGTCTGCTGTATAGGTGTTTCAAAAACTTATCATTTTTATGGTTATTATCGATTTATCTATTTGATGCTATTCTTAGGAAGTCTTTCTATTGAATTCTTAACTCCCTTTAGCTGCTTGTATTCCAGACCTCGCGTCTCCCAACAGTTCCATTTTCAATACAAACACAATGGGCTGGATTTTGATACTGGGGACGTGATGGAGGCGGGACTCCCACTTTTTGGGCTGGATTTTCAATGCCCCGTGGAGTCGGGTTTGGAGGCGGGGAGGGTTAAAGTTGCAGATTCGGGGGTCCCGACCCCATCCCGACTCCAACCCGCCTCCATGCCAGTTTCTCTGGCGGCGGGTACCCGACCTGTTCTGAGACCCGACTCCCCGAGGCGGGAAGGGATTAGTGACAATTAACTGCCTGTTAACAGGTAGTTAACAGGCAGTTTTTTGCATAATCCCTATTTTAAAAAGAAAAGTGTGGGCTTCCTGACAGGTGGCAACCACGCCAAGTTATCGGGGCGTGCCGTGGGTCTGCAGGGGTTGGAGGGGTCGATATGTCCGGTGGGAAGGTGAGTGATGGGTGCATGTGTGCAGAGGTAAGTGTGTAAGGTAAGTGCTAAGTGTTGGAAAAAGTTTTACCTACCTTAACTTCCTCCTGCAGGTGTCAGCCCTTCAGTTCTCGGGAGTTAGAAATCTCACCGGCACAGAAAGCAGGAAAGCCGTGGTTCTGTCAAAAACTGCAGCCTTCTGTTTTCTGTGGTGGAATGATTTCTAACTCAGCCTGAGAGGAAGGACTGAAGTTAGAAATCATATTGTGAGTGTTTGACAGCTTCACAGAGCTGTCAAACGCTGATATTTCATCGTCAAAAGCTCTTGACAGATGAAATGTCAGTCTGTGACGTCACCTGTTGCCGGGTGGCCCTTAATTGGCCTGCTGAGCCCACTGGGCGGGCTCAACAAGGTCAATCAAGGGAAAATACAGTGGGTTGGCCACATCTCAATGGAGGCGGTTTCACAAGCCAGAATGTGTGATTCTCGACCCCAACCCGACACCAGTTTCAAAATCCAGCCCTTTGGGTTGTAGTCCCGCCTCCATCGACTTGTGGCCAACCCACTGTATTTTCACTTGATTGACCTTGTTGAGCCCGCCCAGCGAGCTCAGCAGGCCAATTAAGGGCCACCTGGCAATTGGTGACGTCAGCCATTGAAATTTCATCTGTCAAGAGCTTCTGACAGATGAAATATCAGCGTTTGACAGCTCTGTGAAGCTGTCAAACACTGACAATCTGTCTTCTAACTTGAGTCCTTCCTCTCAGGCTGAGTTAGAAATCATTCCAGAACAGAAAACAGAAGCTGGAGTTTTTGACAGCACCACAGCCATTGTGCTTTCTGTGCCGGTGAGATTTCTGACTCCCGAGAACTGAAGGGCTGACACCTGCAGGAGGAAGTTAAGGTAAGTAAAACTTTTTCCAACGCTTAGCACTTACCTTACACACTTACCTCTGCACACATGCACCCATCACTCACCTGCCCACCGGACATATCGACCCCTCCAACCCCTGAAGACCCACGGTCCACCCCGATAACTTGGCGTGGTTGCCACCTGTCAGGAAGCCCACATTTCACCATTTAAAATAGGGATTATGCAAAAAACTGCCTGTTAACTACCTGTTAACAGGCAGTTAATTGTCACTAATCCCTTCCCGCCTCAGGGAGTCGGGTCTCAGCACAGGTCTGGTACCCGCCGCCAGTGAAACTGGCATGGAGGCGGGTTGGAGGCGGGATGGGGTCGGGACCCCCGAATCTGCAACTTTAACCCCCCACACACCTCCAACCCGACTCCACGGGTCATTGAAAATCCAGCCCTTTGTCTCAGTATTTGCAACCAATTCCCATTTCAAAAGCTTGTGGTGTTTACAACTTTTGTGTTATCAACTGATCTTATCTCAAAAGCCTGTATTGTGTTTGCAGCCTGTGTCGCCGAGGCTGTCCAGACTTTTAAATCCAGTATGTCATGTATTAATAATATAAGAAATCTGTTCATAGGATGGTGTATCTTTTGGAATATGGCTATTTCCTTTACAGCACCTCCCCTTTTCCCAATCTATTGCCGTTCAGATAATAATCTGCCTTCCTGTTTTTGCCACCAAAGTGGATAACCTCACATTTATCCACATTGTACCGCATCTGCCATGCATCTGCCCAATCACCCAACCTGTCCAAATCATACTGGAGTTTCTCTGCATCCTCCTCACAGCACACTCGCCCACCCAGCTTTGTGTCGTCTGCAAACTTGGAGATATTACATCTAGTTCCCTCGTCTAAATCATTAATATATATTGTGAATAGCTGGGGTCCTAGCACCGATCCCTGCGGTACCCCACTAGTCACTGCCTGCCACTAGGAAAAAGACCCATTTATTCCAACTCTTTGCTTCCTGTCTGCAAACCAGTTCTCTATCCAAGTCAGTACCTTACCCCCAATCCCATGTGCTTTAACTTTGCAAGCTAATCTCTTATGCGGGACCTTGTCAAAAGCCATCTGAAAGTCCAAATACACCACATCCACTGGTTCTCCCTTATCAATTCTACCAGTTACATCCTCAACAAATTCCAGTAGATTTCTCAAGCATGATTTACCTTTTGTAAATCCATGTTGACTTTGTCCGATCCTGTCATTGTTTTCCAAGTGCTCAGCTATTACATCATTTCTAATGGACTCTAGTATTTTCCCCACTAGAGCAGTTAGATAAATAGATACAGGCAAAACAGATAAATAGTTACAGCACCAGATAGATAAAGAGACACAGCACCAGGTATGAAATAGAATAAGCACCAGATAGATAAATAGATACAGCACCAGTTAGATAAATAAATACAGTAGCAGATAGATAAATGGATACAGTACCAGAGAGTTAAATAGATACAGGAACAGATAGAGAAATAGATGCAGCACCAGATAAATAGATACAGCACCAGATAGATAAATAGATACAGCACCAGATAGATAAATAGATGCAGCACCAGGTAGATAAATAGATACAGGACCAGAGAGATAAATAGATACAGGACCAGAGAGATAAATAGATACAGGATCAGATAGATAAATAGATACAGCAGCAGATAGATAAATAGATACAGCACCAGATAGATAAATAGATACAGTGGCAGATAGATAAATAGAAACAAGACCAGATAGATAAATAGATACATGACAATATAGATAAAGAGATACAGTACCCAGATAGATAAATAGATCAGCACAAGACAGATAAATAGATACAGTACCAGATAGATAAATAGATACAGCACCAGATAAATAGATACAGCACCAGATAGATAAATAGATACAGTACCAGATAGATAAATAGATACAGTACCAGATAGTCAAATAGATACAGCACCAGATAGATAAATAGATACAGCACCAGATAGATAAATAGATGCTGCACCCAGATAATAAATATATACACTGCCCGATAGATAAATAGATACAGTACCAGATAGATAAATAGATACAGTACCCAGATAGATAAATATATACAGCAACAGATAGATAAATAGATACAGCACCAGATAGAAAAATAGAGACAGTAACAAATTGATCACTAGATACAGTACCAGATAGATAAATAGATATAGTACCCAGAAAGATGAAAATATACAGTACCCAGATAATAAATATATACACTGATGATCGATAAATAGATACAGTACCAGATAGATAAATAGATACCGTACCAGGTAGATAAATAGATACAGTACCCAGATAGATAAATAGATACAGTACCAGATAGAAAAATAGATACAGTACCAGATACATAAGTAGATACAGCACACAGATAGATAAATAGATACAGTACCAGATATATAAATAGATAAAGTACCAGATAGATAAATAGATACAGTACCAGATCCATAAGTAGATACAGCACCAGATAGATAAATAGATACAGTACCAGATAGATAAATACAGTACCCAGATAATAAATATAGAGAGTGCCCGATAGATAAATAGATAAGTAGATACAGCACCAGATAGATAAATAGATACAGTACCAGATACATAAGTAGATACAGTGGCAGATAGAAAAATAGATACAGGACCACATAGATGAATAGATTCAACATCAGATAGATAAATAGATACAAGACCAGATAGATAAATAGATACATGACAATATAGATAAAGAGATACAGTACCCAGATAGATAAATAGACACAGCACAAGATAAATAGATACAGTACTAGATACATAAGTAGATACAGCACACAGATAGATAAATAGATACAGTACCAGATATATAAATAGATATAGTACCAGATAGAAAAATAGATACAGTACCAGATGCATAAGTAGATACAGCACACAGATAGATAAATAGATACAGTACCATATGCATAAATAGATACAGCACCAGATAGATAAATAGATACAGCACCAGATAGATAAATACAGTACCCAGATAATAAATATATAGAGTGCCCGATAGATAAATAGATACAGCAGCAGATACATAAGTAGATACAGCACACAGTTAGATAAATAGATACAGTACCAGATATATAAATAGATACAGTACCAGATAGATAAATAGATACAGTACCAGATACATAAGTAGATATAGTGGCAGATAGAAAAATAGATACAGGACCAGATAGATAAATAGATACAGTGGCAGATAAATAAATAGATACAAGACCAGATAGATAAATAGATACATGACAATAAAGATAAAGAGATACAGTACCCAGATAGATAAATACATACAGTACCAGATAGATATATAGATATAGTAGCAGATATTTAAATATAATAATCAGATTGACAATTTGCTACACTGCCCTGATATATAAATAGGTGCAGTAGGAGATAGATCAATAGATACAGCACCAGTTAGATAAATCAATAAAGTACCAGATAGATAAATAGATACAGTACCAGATAGATAAACAGGTACAGTACAAGATAGATAAATAGATACAGTACCAGATAGATAAATAGACACAGCACCAGATAGATAAATAGATACAGCAACAGATAGATAAATAGATACAGCACCAGATAGATAAATAGATACAGCACAAGATAGATAAATAGATACAGTAACAGATAGATAAATAGATACAATACCAGATAGATAAATAGATACAGCCCCAGATAGATAAATAGATATAGTAGCAGATATTTAAATATAGTAATCAGATTGACAAATTGATACACTGCCCTGATATATAAATAGGTGCAGTAGGAGATAGATCAATAGATACAGCACCAGTTAGATAAATGGACAAAGCACCAGATAGATAGATAGATAGATGACAATATAGATAAAGAGATACAGCACCAGATAGATAAATAGATACAGTACCAGATAGATAAATAGATACAGCACCAGATAGATAAATAGATACATTACCAGATAGATAAAAAGATACAATACCAGATAGATAAATAGATACAGCACCAGATAGATAAATAGATACAGCACCAGATAGATAAATAGATACAGCACCAGATAGATAAATAGATACAGCCCCAGATAGATAAATAGATACAGTACCAGATAGATAAATAGATACAGTACCAGATAGATAAATAGATACAGCACCAGATAGATAAATAGATACAGCCCCAGATAGATAAATAGATACAGCACCAGATAGATAAATAGATACAGCACAAGATAGATAATTAGATACAGCACCAGATAGATAAATAGATACAGTACCAGATAGATAAATAGATACAGCCCCAGATAGATAAATAGATACAGCACCAGATAGATACATAGATACAGCACCAGATAGATAAATAGATACAGCACCAGATAGATAAATAGACAAAGCACCAGATAGATAAATAGATACAGCACCAGATAGATAAATAGATACAACACCAGATAGATAAATAGATACAGTACCAGATAAATAAATAGATACAGCCCCAGATAGATAAATAGATACAGCACCAGATAGATAATTAGATACAGCACAAGATAGATAAATTGATACAGCACCAGATAGATAAATAGATACAACACCAGATAGATAAATAGATACAGTACCAGTTAAATAAATAGATACAGCCCCAGATAGATAAATAGATACAGCACCAGATAGATAATTAGATACAGCACCAGATAGATAAATAGATACAACACCAGATAGATAAATAGATACAGTACCAGTTAAATAAATAGATACAGCCCCAGATAGATAAATAGATACAGCACCAGATAGATAATTAGATACAGCACAAGATAGATAAATAGATACAGCACCAGATAGATAAATAGATACAGTACCAGATAGATAATTAGATACAGTACCAGATAGATAATTAGATACAGCACCAGATAGATAAATAGATACAGCACCAGATAGATAAATCGATACAGTACCAGATAGATAATTAGATACAGCACCAGATAGATAAATAGATACAGTACCAGATAGATAAATAGATGCAGTTGTGGCGGATCGCCACCTAAAACGGGCATAATCCACTCTTCCGACTGTGGACAAATTTCCAGCCCCTTCCCCTTTAAGGCACATTACCTTTAAGGCAGAAGGGGGCGGGGCCTCAGGTTTTACCCAGAGAATTCTGGGAGTTTTTAGCAGAGAATTCTGGGAGCAGCTTGCTCTCTGCCATTTTGTGTAGCATGCAGTGAATAAAAGTTTCTTGTTTTCCACATATGGATTCAACCTCCATTCGTGTTTCGCGGCAGCCTCAACATTGGTGACCCCGACGCTAAGAACGTATTCCGAGCACTGCAATGGCGGACACGAACGCAGTTTCCGTGAAACTGCCAGAGTTTTGGGAAAACCAGCCCGAAGCCTGATTTCTCCAAGCTGAATCTCGCTTCCGGCTGCGAAATATCACTACAGATGGGATGAAGTACGACTATCTCGTCACATCACTCAGTAGCGCCGCAGTTTCCAAGGTTTGGACAACGCTGCAGAACCCACCAGAGGAAGGCAAGTACGCATCTCAGAACAGCGCTCCTTAAAAAATTTACGGCCTCGGCATATCAGCGAAACTGCCACCTCCTCGACCTTCCAGGCCTCGGTGATGCCTCACTGTCAGACCTCCTCTCCCACATGCTCTCCATCACCGACGAGAGCCCACCCGGATCCCTCTTCCGCACGCTGTTCATCCGCCAGCTCCCTCTCAGCATCCGCCCAGCGATCGTGGCGTCTGGCCTCACGAACCTGGAAGCCCTGGCCAATGAGGCCGACAAGCTGCTGTACGCTCACTCCAGCCGCGACGTCACTCCGGACCTGGCAGCCAATGCCTGGGCGCGCCCCTCACCATCCAGCACACGGCCACAAGGGCCTGTCACCAGGCCCACGGGGCCTTCACGCCCCACTAACCCGGGCCACTGTTACTACCATGCACGGTTCGGCGCCAGGGCACAACGGTGCACACCTCCCTGCTCTTTTAAGTCCGCCCCCGTTCCTGCCCCCGCGATGGCCGTGGGCCACGCGGGCTCCCTGCTGTTCGTCACGGATGACAAAACCGGCCGCCGGTTCCTGTGCGACACTGGGGCTCAGCACAGCATCATCCCGACCTCCTCCCTCGACATCCAAAAGGGCGAACGAGGACCGGCGCTGGCTGCTGCTAACGGCTCGGAAATCCGGACGTATGGCACCCGGACAGTCACCCTCGACCTCGCTGGTCACCGCTACCGATGGGAGTTCATCACTGCCAAGGTGCTCTCCCCCCTCATCGGCGCAGATTTCCTGTGTGCCCACGGCTTACTGGTAGACATCCCTCGTCACCGCCTTGTGGACATGAACACCATGTCCCCCATCCTGGGCGCCATGGCCCCCCATCAACCCGCCGACATGGCGTCGCAGTGCCACGCCCGGGCCACGGATGACTACTCGGCACTCCTGGCTGAATTCCCAGCCCTTACCAATCCGACCTTCTCCGCGGAGGCCGCCAAACACGGGGTGGAACACTTCATCCCCACCACAGGCCCCCCAGTGTACGCCCACGCCCGCAGGCTGGACCCGGCCAAACTGGAGATCGCGCGGACCGAGTTTGCCACCATGGAACAGCTCGGCATCATCCGCCGCTCCAACAGTCCCTGGGCCTCCCCACTCCACATCGCCCCCAAACCAGGCGGAGGTTGGCGCCCCTGCAGGGATTACCGCCGCCTCAATGACGCCACCACCCCTGATCGGTACCCCGTGCCGCACATTCAGGACTTCTCGGCTAGACTGGCCGGCCGCTCAGTCTTTTCCAAGGTCGACCTGGTGCGCGGCTACCACCAAGTCCCCGTCCACCCCGCGGACGTCCCCAAGACGGCCGTAATCACCCCCTTCGGCCTGTTCGAGTTCCTGCGGATGCCCTTCGGCCTCAAAAACGCGGCCCAGGCATTCCAACGGCTCATGGACTCGGTCCTTCGGGACCTGAAGTTCCTGTTCGTCTACCTGGACGACATCCTGGTAGCCAGTTCCTCCAAGCAGGAACACCTCGAACACCTTCACATCCTGTTCGGGCGCCTCAGCGACCACGGGCTCATCCTCAGCCCAGCCAAATGCCAGTTCGGCTTGGACAAGATCGACTTCCTCGGCCACCACATCACCCATGCTGGGGCCATTCCCCTGCCCGCCAAGGTGCAGGCCGTCCAACAATTTCCCCGCCCCACCACCATCAAAGGCCTCCAGGAGTTCCTCGGGATGGTGAATTTCTATAACCGCTTCATCCCCAAAGCGGCGTCCCTCATGAGGCCCCTGTATGAAGCCCTCCGGGGCAGGAGCGGCAAGATGGCGGTCGAATGGACGGCAGACTCGTCCGTCGCCTTTGATTCCACCAAGACCGCGCTCGCCAACGCCACCCTTCTCGCGCGCCTACGGCCCAATGCCAGGGTAGCGCTCACCACGGACGCCTCCGACCACGCGGTCGGCGCCGTGTATGAGCAGTGGGTCGACGGCGCCTGGCAACCACTTGCCTTCTTCAGCCGCCAACTACGCCCCCCGGAGGTCAAGTACAGCACCTTCGACCGCGAGCTCCTCGCGCTGTTCCTGGCGGTCCGCCATTTCCGGTTTTTGCTTGAGGGCCACCCCTTCACTGCGTTTGTCGACCACAAGCCCCTGACATTCGCAATGGCAAAGACAACCGACCCCTGGTCCGCCAGGCAGCAGCGCCAGCTCGCGGCAGTGTCCGAGTTCACCACGGACATCCAACACGTCTCCGGCTGAGACAATGTGGTAGCCGACTGCCTCTCCCGCCCCGCCATCCACGCCGCACACCTAGCAGTCGACTACGCTCAACTCGCAGCAGACCAGAGCACCGACCCTGATCTGCTCTCCGCACCCACCTACCTACCAGGGCTACGCCTGGCCGACGTCACCTGTGGCCCGACCGCAGTCACGGTCAAGTGCGACATATCCCTATGTCAACCTCGGCCCATCGTCCCAGCGTCCTGGCGCCGCCGGGTATTCGACATTCTCCACAACCTCTCCCACCCCGGCGCCTGCGCATCCATCAAATTGGTAGCCAACCGCTTTGTCTGGCACGGCCTTCGCAAGGATGTGCGTACTTGGGCCAACTCCTGCCTAGCCTGCCAACGGGCCAAGGTACAGCAACACACGAAAGCACCCCTCGAGGAGTTTACCGTCCCCTCGCGGAGATTCGACCACATCCACGTGGACATCGTCGGGCCCCTGCCGCCGTCGCAAGGCCACACGCACTTGCTGCCCATCGTTGACCGCACCACACGCTAGCCTGAGGCAATTCCACTGACCTCTACCACCACCGCCGACATCGCCAGAGCCTTCATCAGCACCTGGGTCGCATGGTTCGGCGTCCCCTCCGACATGACGTCGGACAGAGGCCCGCAATTTACCTCTGAACTCTGGACTGCCGTCGCACGCAATCTCGGGGTGACCATTCACCGCACCACAGCATACCACCCCCAAGCCAACGGACTGTGTGAGCGGTTCCACAGACTTTTGAAGGCATCTGTTCGAGCCAGCCTCCAAGACGGCGCCTGGACCGACCGACTTCCGTGGGTCCTCCTCGGCCTGCGCACCGCGGTTAAAGAAGACCTCCACGCATCGGCAGCAGAGCTCGTGTACGGTCAGCCGCTGCGCGTACCCGGCGAGTTCCTGCCCACCGCCACGACACCCTGGTCAGCCGACCAGCAACGCCACGACTTCGCCTCACCGGCGCTGCAGTTCACCCCGGTGCCCATTGCCCGGCACGGCGAATCCACCTCACACGTCCCACTAAGCCTGCACCAGGCACGGTTTGTTTTCGTCCGGCACGACGCCCACGGCGGACCCCTTCAACCCCCGTACGACGGGCCCTACAAGGTGCTACAGGCTGGGGACAAATTTTTCACCCTGCAAGTGGGCGACAGGACCGAAAAAGTGTCGGTGGACCGACTCAAGCCAGCACACTCGGAGCCCGGTGAGCAGGTCCCTGTAGCTCGTCCACCTCCACGCGGCCGACCTGCCCTCAAGCCGGTTCACCCGGCTGCTCCACGCCCGGCCGTTCCACGTCCACCGGCGTCCTACAAGAGCCGCTCCGGCCGGCTCATCAGACTGCCGCACCATCTCGTCCACACCTCCTAAGCGGATTCTGGGGGGAGCTGTGTGGCGGATCGCCACCTAAAACGGGCATAATCCACTCTTCCATCTGTGGACAAATTTCCAGCCCCTTCCCCTTTAAGGCACATTACCTTTAAGGCAGAAGGGGGCGGGGCCTCAGGTTTTACCCAGAGAATTCTGGGAGTTTTTAGCAGAGAATTCTGGGAGCAGCTTGCTCTCTGCCATTTTGTGTAGCATGCAGTGAATAAAAGTTTCTTGTTTTCCACATATGGATTCAGCCTCCATTCGTGTTTCGCGGCAGCCTCAACACAGTACCAGATAGATAAGTAGATACAGCACCCGATAGATAAATAGATACAGCATCAGATAGATAAATAGATACAGCAACAGATAGATAAATAGATACAGTACCAGATAGATAAATAGATACAGCAACAGATAAATAAATAAATACAGTACCAGATAGATAAATGGATACAGTACCAGATAGATAAATAGATACAGGACCAGATAGATAAATAGATACAGTACCCAGTTAGATAAATAGATACAGCAACAGAAAGATAAATAGATACCATACCCAGTTAGATAAATAGATACAGCAACAGATAGATAAATAGATACAGTACACATATAGATAAATAGATACAGCACCAGAAAGATAAATAGATACAGTACCCAGATAGATAAACCGATACAATGCCAGATAGATAAATACAGTACCCTGATAATAAATATATATAGTGCCCGATAGCTAAATAGATACAGTACCAGATCGATAAATAGATACTGTACCAGATAGATAAATAGATACAGTACCAGATAAATAGATACAGTACCAGATAGATAAATAGTTACAATACCAGATAGATAAATCGATACAATACCAGATACATAAATAAATACAGTACCTGGTTGATGAATAGATACAGTGGCAGATAGATAAATAAATACAGTACCCCATTAGATAAAAAGATACAGTACCAGATAGTTAAATAGATACAGTTCCCCACTAGATAAATAGATACAGTACACAGATAGATAAATAGATACAATACCAGGTAGATAAATAAATACAGTACCCATATAGATAAATATATACATTGCCAAATAGATAAATAGATACAACACCAGGCATATAAATAGATACAGCACCAGATACATAAATAAATACAGTACCCAGATAGATAGATAGATAGATACATACTGTATCGTGCTAGATAAATAGATACAGCATCAGATAGATCAATAGATTTAGCACCAGATAGATAAATCAATACAGCACCAGACAGATAAATATATACAGTACCAAATAGGTTAACAGATACAGCACCAGATAGATAAATAGATACAGCACCAGATAGATAAATAGATACAGCACCAGATAGATCAACAGATACAGTACCAAATAGAGAAATAGATACAGTACCATATAGAGAAATAGATACAGCAACAGATAGATAAATAGATACAGTGCCAGCTATATAAATAGATACATTACCAGATAGATAAATAGATACAATACCAGATAGATAAATAGATACAGCACCAGATAGATAAATAGATACAGTACCAGATAGATTAATAGATGCAGTACCAGATAGATAAATGGACACAGTACCAGATAGATAAATAGATACAGCAACAGATACATAAATAGATACAGTACCAGAACAATAAATAGATGCAGTAGGAGGTAGACAAACAGATACAGCAGGCGATAGATAATTAGATACAGCACCAGATAGATAAATCGATAGAGTACCAGATAGTTAACTAGATATAGTACCCAGGTAGATAAATCGATACAGTACCAGGTGATAAATGGATACAGTGCACGATAGATAAATAGATACAGTACCAGGTATTAAATGGATACAGTGCAAGATAGATAGATACAGTACTCCACTAGCTAAACAGATACAATACCCAGATAGCTAAATAGATAGAGCACCAGTTAGATAAGTAGAAACAGCACCAGATCGATAAATAGATACAGTACCAGATCGATTAAATAGATACAGTACCAGATAGATAAATAGATACAGTACCAGATAGATAAGTAGCTACATCACCAGGTCGATAAATAGATACAGTACCAGATAGATAAATAGATACAGTGCCAGATAGATAAGTAGATACAGCACCCGATAGATAAATAGATACAGTACCAGATAGATAAATAGAGACAGCACCAGATAGATAAATAGATACAGCACCAGATAGATAACTAGATACAGTACCAGATAGATAAATGGATACAGTACCAGATAGATAAATAGATACAGGACCAGATAGATAAATAGATACAGTACCCAGTTAGATAAATAGATACAGCAACAGATATATAACTAGATACAGTGCACATATAGATGAATAGATACAATACCAGATAGATAAATACAGTACACAGATAATAAATATATAGAGTGCCCAAAAGATAAATAGATACAGTACCAGATATATAAATAGATACAGTACCAGATAGATAAATAGATACAGTACCAGATACATAAGTAGATACAGCACACAGATAGATAAATAGATACAGCACCAGATAGATAAATAGATGCAGTACCAGTTAGAGAAATAGATTATACACCAGATAGATAAATAGTTGCAGTACATGATAGATAAATGGATACAGTACCAGATAAATAGATACAGTACCAGATAGATAAATAGATACAGTACCCAGTTGATAAATAGATACAGCAACAGATAGAAAAATAGATACAGTACCCAGTTAGATAAATAGATACAGCAACAGATAGATAAATATATACAGTACACATATAGGGAAATAGATTATGCACCAGATAGATAAATCGATACAGTACCCAGATAGATAAATAGATACAATACCAAATAGACAAATAGATACAGTACCCAGAAAGATAAATAGATACATTACCCAGATAATAAATATATACGCTGCCCGATAGATAAATAGATACAGTACCAGATAGGTAAATAGATACTGTACCAGATAGATAAATAGATACAGCAACAGATAGATAAATAGATACAGTACACATATAGGGAAATAGATACAGCACCAGAAAGATAAATAGATACCGTACCCAGATAGATAAATAGATACAATACCTGATAGATAAATACAGTACACAGATAATAAATATATAAAGTGCCCGATAGATAAATAGATAAAGTACCAGATACATAAGTAGATACAGCACACAGATAGATAAATAGATACAGTACCAGCTATATAAATAGATACAGTGTCGGATAAATAAATAGATACAGTACCAGTTCCATAAGTAGATACAGCACCAGATAGATAAATAGATACAGCACCAGATAGATTAATAGATACAGCACCAGATAGATAAATAGATACAGTACCAGATAGATTAATAGATGCAGTACCAGATAAATGGACACAGTACCAGATAGATAAATAGATACAGCAACAGATACATAAATAGATACAGTACCAGAACAATAAATAGATGCAGTAGGAGGTAGACAAACAGATACAGCAGGCGATAGATAATTAGATACAGCACCAGATAGATAAATCGATACAGTACCAGATAGTTAACTAGATATAGTACCCAGGTAGATAAATGGATACAGTACCAGGTGATAAATGGATACAGTGCACGATAGATAAATAGATACAGTACCAGGTGTTAAATGGATACAGTGCAAGATAGATAGATACAGTACTCCACTAGCTAAACAGATACAATACCCAGATAGCTAAATAGATAGAGCACCAGTTAGATAAGTAGAAACAGCACCAGATCGATAAATAGATACAGTACCAGATCGATTAAATAGATACAGTACCAGATAGATAAATAGATACAGTACCAGATAGATAAGTAGATACAGCACCAGGTCGATAAATAGATACAGTACCAGATAGATAAATAGATACAGTACCAGATAGATAAGTAGATACAGCACCAGATAGATAAATAGATACAGTACCAGATAGATAAATAGATACAGTACCAGATAGATAAGTAGATACAGCACCAGATAGATAAATAGATACAGTACCAGATAGATAAATAGATACAGTACCAGATAGATAAATAGATACAGTACCAGATAGATAAATAGATACTGCACCAGATAGATAAATAGATACAGCACCAGATAGAAAAATAGATACAGTACCCAGTTAGATAAATAGATACAGCAACAGATATATAAATAGATACAGTGCACATATAGATAAATAGATACAATACCAGATAGATAAATACAGTACACAGATAATAAATATATAGAGTGCCCAAAAGATAAATAGATACAGTACCAGATATATAAATAGATACAGTACCAGATAGATAAATAGATACAGTACCAGATACATAAGTAGATACAGCACACAGATAGATAAATAGATACAGTACCAGATATATAAATAAATACAGTACCAGATAGATAAATAGATACAGTACCAGATACATAAGTAGATACAGTACCAGATAGATAAATAGATACAGCACCAGATAGATAAAGAGATACAGCACCAGATAGATAAATAGATGCAGTACCAGTTAGAGAAATAGATTATACACCAGATAGATAAATAGTTGCAGTACCAGATAGATAAATGGATACAGTACCAGATAAATAGATACAGTACCAGATAGATAAATAGATACAGTACCCAGTTGATAAATAGATACAGCAACAGATAGAAAAATAGATACAGTACCCAGTTAGATAAATAGATACAGCAACAGATAGATAAATATATACAGTACACATATAGGGAAATAGATTATGCACCAGATAGATAAATCGATACAGTACCCAGATAGATAAATAGATACAATACCAAATAGACAAATAGATACAGTACCCAGAAAGATAAATAGATACATTACCCAGATAATAAATATATACACTGCCCGATAGATAAATAGATACAGTACCAGATAGATAAATAGATACTGTACCAGATAGATAAATAGATACAGCAACAGATAGATAAATAGATACAGTACACATATAGGGAAATAGATACAGCACCAGAAAGATAAATAGATACCGTACCCAGATAGATAAATAGATACAACACCTGATAGATAAATACAGTACACAGATAATAAATATATAAAGTGCCCGATAGATAAATAGATAAAGTACCAGATACATAAGTAGATACAGCACACAGATAGATAAATAGATACAGTACCAGCTATATAAATAGATACAGTATCGGATAAATAAATAGATACAGTACCAGTTCCATAAGTAGATACAGCACCAGATAGATAAATAGATACAGTACCAGATAGATTAATAGATGCAGTACCAGATAAATGGATACAGTACCAGATAGATAAATAGATACAGCAACAGATACATAAATAGATACAGCACCAGATAGATAAATAGATACAGCAACAGATACATAAATAGATACAGTACCAGAACAATAAATAGATGCAGTAGGAGGTAGACAAACAGATACAGCAGGCGATAGATAAATAGATACCGTACCAGATAGATAAATCGATACAGCACCAGATAGATACATAGATACAGTGCCAGATATATTAATCGATACATTACCAGATAGATAAATAGATACAATACCAGGTAGACACATAGATAAAGTACCAGATAGTTAAATAGATATAGTACCCAGGTAGATACATCGATACAGTACCAGGTGATAAATGGATACAGTGCAAGATAGATAAATAGGTACAGTACACCACTAGATAAACAGATAAATAAATACAGTACCCTATTAGTTAAATAGATACAGTGCCAGATACTTAAATCGATACAGTGCCCAGATAGATAAATTGATACAGTCCAAGTTAGTTAAATAGATATAGTACCCAGATAGATAAATTGATACAGTACCAGGTGATAAATGGATACAGTGCACGATAGATAAATAGATACAGTACCAGGTGATAAATGTATACAATGCAAGATAGATAGATACAGTACTCCACTAGCTAAACAGATACAATACCCAGATAGCTAAATAGATAGAGCACCAGTTAGATAAGTAGAAACAGCACCAGATCGATAAATAGATACAGTACCAGATAGATAAATAGATACAGCACCAGATAGATAATAGATACAGTACCAGATAGATAAATGGATACAGTACCAGATAGATAAATAGATACAGCAACAGATAGATAAATAAATACAGTACCAGATAGATAAATGGATACAGTACCAGATAGATAAATAGATACAGGACCAGATAGATAAATAGATACAGTACCCAATTAGATAAATAGATACAGCTACAGAAAGATAAATAGATACCGTACCCAGTTAGATAAATAGATAAAGCAACAGATAGATAAATAGATACAGTACACATATAGATAAATAGATACAACACCAGACATATAAATAGATACAGCACCAGATACATAAATAAATACAGTACCCAGATAGATAAATAGATACAATACCAGATAGATAAATACAGTACCCAGATAATAAATATATACAGTGCCCAATAGCTAAATAGATACAATACCAGATGCATAAGTAGATACAGCACACAGATAGATAAATAGATACAGTACCAGATAAATAGATACAGTACCAGAAAGATAAATAGTTACAATACCAGTTAGATAAATCGATACAATACCAGATACATAAATAAATACAGTACCTGGTTGATGAATAGATACAGTGGCAGATCGATAAATAAATACAGTACCCCATTAGATAAAAAGATACATTACCATAAAGTTAAATAGATACAGTTCCCCACTAGATAAATAGATACAGTACACAGATAGATCAGATAGATAAATAGATACAATACCAGATAGATAAATAAATACAGTACCCAGATAGATAAATATATACATTGCCCAATAGATAAATAGATACAACACCAGACATATAAATAGATACAGCACCAGATACATACATAAATACAGTACCCAGATAGATAGATAGATACAGTATCTTGCTAGATAAATAGATACAGCATCAGATAGATCAATAGATTTAGCACCAGATAGATAAATCGATACAGCACCAGACAGATCAGCAGATACAGTACCAAATAGAGAAATAGATACAGTACCATACAGATAAATAGATACAGCAACAGGTAGATAAATAGATACAGTGCCAGATATATAAATAGATACATTACCAGATAGATAAATAGTTACAATACCAGATAGATAAATAGATACAGCACCAGATAGATAAATAGATACAGTACCAGATAGTTAAATAGATATAGTACCCAGATAGATAAATAGATACAGTACCAGGTGATAAATGGATACAGTGCAAGATAGATAGATACAGTACTCCACTAGCTAAACAGATACAATACCCAGATAGCTAAATAGATAGAGCACCAGTTAGATGAGTAGAAATAGCACCAGATAGATAAATAGATACAGTACCAGATAAATAGATACAGTGCCAGATAGATAAATAAATACAGTACCAGATAGATAAATAGATACAGTACCAGATAGATAAATAGATACAGTACCCAGAAAGATAAATAGAGTACCCAGATAATAAATATATACACTGCCCGATAAATACATCACCCAGTTAGATAAATAGATACAGCAACAGATAGATAAATAGATACAGTACACATATATATAAATAGATACAATACCAGATAGATCAAGATACAGTACCCAGATAGATAAATAGATACAATACCAGATAGATAAATACAGTACCCAGATACATAAGTCGATACAATGCCAGATGGATAAATAGATGCAGTACCAGATAGACAAATGGATACAGTAGCAAATAGATACAGTACCAGATAGATAAATAGTTACAATACCAGATAGATAAATTGATACAATACCAGATACATAAATAAAAACAGTACCTGGTTGATGAATAGATACAGTGGCAGATAGATAAATAAATACAGTACCCCATTAGATAAAAAGATACAGTACCAGATAGTTAAATTGATACAGTTCCCCACTAGATAAATAGATACAGTACACAGATAGATAAATAGATACAATACCAGATAGATAAATAAATACAGTACCCAAATAGATAAATATATACATTGCCCAATAGATAAATAGATACAACACCAGACATATAAATAGATACAGCACCAGATACATAAATAAATACAGTACCCAGATAGATAGATAGATACAGTATCATGAAAGATAAATAGATACAGCATCAGATAGAACAATAGATTTAGCACCAGATAGATAAATCGATACAGCACCAGATAGATAAATAGATACAGCAGCAGAGATAAATAGATACAGCACCGGATAGATAAATAGATACAGTACCAGAAAGATAAATAGATACAGCACCAGATAGATAAATAGATACAGCAGCAGAGATAAATAGGTACAGCCCCAGATAGATAAATAGATACAATACCAGATAGATAAATAGATACAATACCAGAAAGATAAATAGATACAGCCCCAGATAGATAAATAGATACAGCACCAGATTGATAAATAGATACAGCACCAGATAGATAAATAGATACAACACCAGATAGATAAATAGATACAGCACCAGATAGATAAATAGATACAACACCAGATAGAAAAATAGATACAGTACCAGATAGATAAATAGATACAGCCCCAGATAGATAAATAGATACAGCACCAGATTGATAAATAGATACAACACCAGATAGATAAATAGATACAGCACCAGATAGATAAATAGATACAACACCAGATAGATAAATAGATACAGTACCAGATAGATAAATAGATACAGCCCCAGATAGATAAATAGATACAGCACCAGATTGATAAATAGATACAGTATCAGATAGATAAATAGGGGGTGATTATGCCAGCCCTGGGGAGGTGGGTATGTAGGCGGGAATGCTAGGAAAATGGCAGAATCTGGGGGCGGGTACCCTTCCCGTCCCCAATCCGCCTCTGTGCCATCTTCCCAGGAGGCGGGTACCTGACCCGCGCCAGGTCCCGTCTCCTGGAGGCGGGAAGGGGATTACAGCCACTAAACTGCTTGTTAACAGATAGTTAACAGACAGTTAAGAGGATTATCCCCATTTTTCCAGCAGAGGTGCGGGCTTCCCGATGTCGGGAAACCCTGCCAGGGTCAGCGAGACGAGCAGTGGGTCTGCGGGGGTCGGAGGGGTCCAAAGGTTCGCTGTGAGTGATGGGTGCAAGTGTGGAGAGGTAAATATGTGAGGTGAGTGAATAGCGTTCGAAAAAGTTTACTTACCTTTGTTTCTTCCTGCAGGCTTCAAACGTTGGGGATCTGGAGGCACCTGCATCTCAATGGCAGAGATGACAGAATAGCTGCTGCATTCTCCAATGCAACAGCCATCTGCTTTCTGCTCAAAAAATAGGTTTGATGAGCCTTGTGTACAAGAACTCACCAAACAACAGAGAATGTCAGTGCTGTCAACTGATGACAATTCAACTGTCAAAAATTTTTGACAGATGAAATGTCATGCACTGACGTTCTCTGTAACCGGCTTCCCCTTAATTGGCCTGCTAAGCCTGCTGGGCATGCTTAACAAGGTAAATCAAGGGAAAATAGTGCCGGTTGGCCACAAGTCGATGGAGGCAGGACTAAAATCTGACAAGCAGCAGTCCCGCCTCCAATGCACCCCCATTGACAAAATCACCCCCATAGACAAAATCACCCCCATAGATACAGTACCAGATAGATAAATAGATACATTACCCAGAGAGTTAAATAGATAACGTGCAAGATAGATAAATAGATACAGTACCTAGATAGATAAATAGATACTGTCCCAGATATATAAATAGATACAGCACCAAATAGATAAGTAGAGAGACTGCACAGATATTTAAATAGATACAGTACCAGATAGAAAAATAGTTACAGTACCCAGATATATAGAATATCAGATATTTTAAAAGCTACAGTACCAGATAAAAAGATACAGCACCAGATAGATAAATATATAGAGTATCAGATATTGTAAAATATACAGTACCAGATAAAAAGATACAGCACCAGATAGATAAATATATACAGTACCCAGATAAATATACAGATACAGTGCCAGATAGAAAAATATATACAGTACCCAGATAGATAAATATATACAGATACAGTTCCAGATAGAAAAATATATACAGTACCAGATAGATAAATATATACTGTAAACAGATAGATAAATAGATGTAGTACCAGATAGAAAATAGATATAGTTCCCTGATAGATAAATATATACATTTCCCAGATAGATCAATAGATACAGTACTCTGATACATAAATTGTTACAGTATGATAAATAAATAGATACAGTATGCAGAAATTTAAGTAGATATAGTATCAGATAGTTAAATAGATACAGTACCCAGATAGATAGAGATACAGTACCAGATAGTAAAAAAGATACAGTACCAGATAGATCAATAGATACATTGTCACATAGATAAATATATACAGTTCCAGATAGATAAATAGATACAGTACCAACAACAACAACAGCTGGTGTTTATATAGCGCAATGTAGAAAAACATGCCAAGGCGCTGCACAGGAGTATTTGAAGACAAAAAATTTGACACTGAGCCCCATAAGGATAAATTAGGGCAGGTGACCAAATGCTTGGTCAAAGAGGTAGGTTTTAAGGAGCAACATAAATGAGGCAAGCGAGGTAGCGAGGTGGAGAGGTTTGGGGAGGGAATTCCAGAGATTAGGGCCGATACAACAGAATATATAGATAAATAGATACAGCACCAGATAGATAAATAGATACAGCACCAGATAGATAAACAGATACAGCACCCAGATAGATGTATAGATACAGTACCAAATTAATAAATAGATACAGTACCCGGTTAGATAAATAGATACAGTACCCAGATAGATAAATAGATACAGTACCCAGATAGATAAATAGATACAGAACCAGTTTGATAAATAGATAGAATATTAGATAGATAAATAGATACATTGCACAAATCGATAAAAATATACAGTACCAGATAGATATAAAGATACACCAGATCGATAATTAGATACAGTAAACCCAATACATGAATAGGTAGAGTACCCAGATAGATAACTAGATAGAGTATCAGATAGATAAATATATACATCACCAGATAGATAAATAGATACAGTACCAGATAGATCAATAGATTCAGCACCAGATAGATAAATCGATACATACCAGATAGATAAATAGATACAGTATAAGATATTTTAAAAGATAAAAAGATACAGCACCAGATAGATAAATAGACACAGTACCAGATAGATAAATAGATAGACTGCACAAATATATAAATAGATACAGTACCAGATAGCTAAGTAGATATAGTAACTAGATAGATAAATAGATATAGTACCCAGATAGAAAAATAGTTACAGTACCAGATAGATAAATAGATACAGCACCAGATAGATAAATAGATACAACACAAGTTAGATAAATATACAGAGTATCAGATATTGTAAAATATACAGTACCAGGTAAAAAGATACAGCACCAGATAGATAAATAGATACAGTACCAGATAAATATACAGATACAGTGCCAGATAGATTAATAGATACAGTACAAGATGGATAAATAGATAGAGTACCAGATAGATAAATACATACTGTAAACAGATAGATAAATAGATGCAGTACCAGATAGAAAATAGATATAGTTCCCTGATAGATAAATATATACATTTCCCAGATAGATCAATAGATACAGTACTCTGATACATAAATTGTTACAGTATCAGATCGATAAATAGATACAGTATGCAGAAATTTAAGTAGATGCAGTATCAGATAGTTAAATAGATACAGTACCCAGATAGATAGAGATACAGGACCAGATAGTTAAAAAGATACAGCACCAGATAGATAAATAGATACATTACCAGATAGATAACTAGATAGAGTACCCAAATAGATAAATAGATACAGTACCAGGTAGATAAATAGATACAGCACCAGATAGATAAATAGATACAGTACCAGATAGATAAATAGATACATCACCAGTTAGATAAATAAATACAGTACCAGATAGATAAATAGATACAGTACCAGATAGATAAAAAGATACAACACTCGATAGATAAATAGATACAGTACCAGATAGATAAATAGATACAGCACCAGGTAGATAAATAGATACAGTACCAGACAGGTAAATAGATACAACACCAGATAGATAAATAGGCACAGCACCAGATAGATAAATAGATACAGTACCAGATAGATAAATAGATACAACACCAGATAGATAAATAAATACAGTACCAGATAGATAAATAGATACAGTACCAGATAGATAAATAGATACAGTACCAGATCGATAAATAGCTACAGTACCAGATAGATAAATAGATACAGTACCAGATAGATAAATAGATACAGTACCAGATCGATAAATAGCTACAGTACCACATAGATAAATAGATACAGCACCAGATAGATAAATAGATACAGTACCACATAGATATAAATAGATACAGTACCAGATTGATAAATAGATACAGCACCAGATAGATAAATAGATACAGCACCAGATAGATAAATAGATACAGCACCAGATACATAAATAGATACAGCACCAGATAGATAAATAGATACAGCACCAGATAGATAAATAGATACAGTACCCAGATAGATTAATAGATACAGTACCCAGATATATAAACAGATACAGCACCGGATGGTTAATTGATACAGTATCCTGCTAGGAAAATAGATACAGTACCAAGTAGATAAATAGATACATTACCCTCATAAATAAATAGATACAGTATCAAATATGTGAATAGATACAGTACCCAGATAGATAAACAGACACAGCACCAGATAGATAAACAGATACAGCACCAGATAGATAAATAGATACAGTACCAGATAGATAAATAGATACAGCACCAGATAGATCAATAGATACAACACCAGATAGATAAATAGATACAGTACCCAGATAGATAAATAGATACAGCACCAGATAGATAAACAGATACAGCACCAGATAGATAAATAGATACAGTACCAGATAGATAAATAGATACAGCACCAGATAGATCAATAGATACAACACCAGATAGATAAATAGATACAGTACCCAGATAGATAAATAGATACAGCACCAGATAGATAAATAGATACAGCACCAGATAGATAAATAGATACAGCACCAGATAGATAAATAGATACAGTACCAGATAGATAAATAGATACAGTACCCAGATAGATAAATAGATACAGCACCAGATAGATAAATAGATACAGCACCAGATAGATAAATAGATACAGCACCAGATAGATAAATAGATACAGCACCAGATAGATAAATAGATACAGTACCAGATAGATAAATAGATACAGTACCCAGATAGATAAATAGATACAGCACCAGATAGGTAAATAGATACAGCACCAGATAGATAAATAGATACAGTACCAGATAGATAAATAGATACAGTACCCAGATAGATAAATAGATACAGCACCAGATAGATAAATAGATACAGCACCAGATAGATAAATAGATACAGCACCAGATAGATAAATAGATACAGTACCAGATAACTAAATAGATATGGTACCCAGATAGAAAAATATATAAAGTACTAGATAGATATATAGATGCAGCACCCCGATAGATAAATAGATACAATATCAGGTGGATACATAAATAGATACAGTACCAGATAGATAAATAGATACAGTAGCCAGATAGATAAATATATACAGTACACAGATATATAAATCGATACAGAACCAGATAGATAAAAAATTACAATACCAGCTAGATAAATAGATATAGTCCCCAGGCACATATACAGTACCCAGACTGATGAGTAGATACAGTACCCAGATATATAATTAGATATAGCGCCAGATAGATTAATAGATATAGTACACTGATAGATAAATAGATACAGTATCAGGTAGGTAAATAGAGATTGTACCAAATAGAAGAATAGATACATTACCCTCATAAATACGTAGATACATTACTTGGTAGATAAATAGATACAGTACCATGATACATAAATAGATTCAGTACCATAGTAGATAAATAGTTACATTACCCAGATAGATAAATAAATACAGTAACAGTTCAATAAATTGATATAGTACCCAGATAGATGTATACATACAGAACCAAATTAATAAATAGATACAGTACCCAGTTCGATAAATAGATACAGCACCAGATAGATAAATAGATACAGTACCCAGATAGATAAATAGATACAGCTTTAGATAGATAGATAGATTCAGAACCAGTTTGATAAATAGATACAATATTAGATAGATAAATAGATACATTGCCCAAATCGATAAAAAGATACAGTACCAGATAGATATAAAGATACAACACCAGATTGATAATTAGATACAGTAAACCCAATACATAAATAGGTAGAGTACCCAGATAGATAACTAGATACAGTATCAGATAGATAAATAGATACAGTACCCAGGTAAATAAATGGATTCAGTACCAGATAGATAAATAGATACATTACCCAGATACATAAATAGATACAACACCAGTTAGATAAATAGATACAGTCCCCGATAGATAAATAGATACAACACCAGATAGATAAACAGATACAGCACCAGATAGATAAATAGATACAGTACCAGATAGGTAAATAGATACAGTGCCAGATAGATAAATAGATACAACAACAGATAAATAGATAGAGCACCATATATATATAGATAGAGTACCAGAGAGATAGATAAATAGATATAGTACCCAATAAATAAATATATACAAAACTAGATAGGTAAATAGATACAGCACAAGATAGATAAATAGACACAGCCCCAGATAGATAAATAGATACAATATCAGGTGGATACATAAATAGATACAGTACCAGATAGATAAATAGATACATTAGCCAGATAGATAAATATATACAGTACACAGATAGATAAATTGATACAGTACCATATAGATAAAAAATTACAATACCAGCTAGATAAATAGATACAGTACGCAGGCACATATACGGTACTCAGTCTGATGAGTAGATACAGTACCCAGATATATAATTATATACAGCGCCAGATAGATAAATAGATACAGTACCCAGATATATAATTAGATACAGCGCCAGATAGATAAATAGATATAATACCCAGATAGATAAATAAATAACAGTACACAATTGATAAATAGATACAGCACCAGATACATAAATAGATACAACACCAGATAGAAAAATAGATACAGTACCAGATAGATAAATAGATATAGTACCCAGATAGATAAATAGATACAATACCTGACAGATAAATAAATACAACACCAGAGAGATAAATAGGTATAGTACCAGATAGATAAATAGATACAGCACCAGATAGATAAATAGATATAGTACTCAAATAGAGAAATAGATGCAGCATCGGATAGATAAATAGATGTATTTCTCAAATGGAGAAATATATACAACAGCAGATAGATAAATAGAAAAAATGCTGGAAATACTCAGCAGGTCGGGCAGCCTCTGTGGAGAGAGAAACAGAGTTAACGTTTCAGGTAATCGACCTGAAACGTTGGGCTGGATTTTCATTGACCCATGGAGGCGGGTTTGGAGGCGTGTGGGGAGTTAAAATTGCAGATTCGGGGGTCCCGAACCCATTCCGCCCCCAACCCGCCTCCATGCCAGTTTCACAGGAGGCGGGTTCCCGACCTGTGCTGGGACCCGCCTCCCCGAGGCGGGAAGGGGATTAGTGCCAGATAGATAAATAGATACAGCACCAGATAGATAAATAGATACAGCACCAGATAGATAAATAGATACAGCACCAGATAGATCAATAGATACAACACCAGATAGATAAATAGATACAGTACCCAGATAGATAAATAGATACAGCACCAGATAGATAAACAGATACAGCACCAGATAGATAAATAGATACAGTACCAGATAGATAAATAGATACAGCACCAGATAGATCAATAGATACAACACCAGATAGATAAATAGATACAGTACCCAGATAGATAAATAGATACAGCACCAGATAGATAAATAGATACAGCACCAGATAGATAAATAGATACAGCACCAGATAGATAAATAGATACAGTACCAGATAGATAAATAGATACAGTACCCAGATAGATAAATAGATACAGCACCAGATAGATAAATAGATACAGCACCAGATAGATAAATAGATACAGCACCAGATAGATAAATAGATACAGCACCAGATAGATAAATAGATACAGTACCAGATAGATAAATAGATACAGTACCCAGATAGATAAATAGATACAGCACCAGATAGGTAAATAGATACAGCACCAGATAGATAAATAGATACAGTACCAGATAGATAAATAGATACAGTACCCAGATAGATAAATAGATACAGCACCAGATAGATAAATAGATACAGCACCAGATAGATAAATAGATACAGCACCAGATAGATAAATAGATACAGTACCAGATAACTAAATAGATATGGTACCCAGATAGAAAAATATATAAAGTACTAGATAGATATATAGATGCAGCACCCCGATAGATAAATAGATACAATATCAGGTGGATACATAAATAGATACAGTACCAGATAGATAAATAGATACAGTAGCCAGATAGATAAATATATACAGTACACAGATATATAAATCGATACAGAACCAGATAGATAAAAAATTACAATACCAGCTAGATAAATAGATACAGTCCGCAGGCACATATACAGTACCCAGACTGATGAGTAGATACAGTACCCAGATATATAATTAGATATAGCGCCAGATAGATTAATAGATATAGTACACTGATAGATAAATAGATACAGTATCAGGTAGGTAAATAGAGATTGTACCAAATAGAAGAATAGATACATTACCCTCATAAATACGTAGATACATTACTTGGTAGATAAATAGATACAGTACCATGATACATAAATAGATTCAGTACCATAGTAGATAAATAGTTACATTACCCAGATAGATAAATAAATACAGTAACAGTTCAATAAATTGATATAGTACCCAGATAGATGTATACATACAGTACCAAATTAATAAATAGATACAGTACCCAGTTCGATAAATAGATACAGCACCAGATAGATAAATAGATACAGTACCCAGATAGATAAATAGATACAGCTTTAGATAGATAGATAGATTCAGAACCAGTTTGATAAATAGATACAATATTAGATAGATAAATAGATACATTGCCCAAATCGATAAAAAGATACAGTACCAGATAGATATAAAGATACAACACCAGATTGATAATTAGATACAGTAAACCCAATACATAAATAGGTAGAGTACCCAGATAGATAACTAGATACAGTATCAGATAGATAAATAGATACAGTACCCAGGTAAATAAATGGATTCAGTACCAGATAGATAAATAGATACATTACCCAGATACATAAATAGATACAACACCAGTTAGATAAATAGATACAGTCCCCGATAGATAAATAGATACAACACCAGATAGATAAACAGATACAGCACCAGATAGATAAATAGATACAGTACCAGATAGGTAAATAGATACAGTGCCAGATAGATAAATAGATACAACAACAGATAAATAGATAGAGCACCATATATATATAGATAGAGTACCAGAGAGATAGATAAATAGATATAGTACCCAATAAATAAATATATACAAAACTAGATAGGTAAATAGATACAGCACAAGATAGATAAATAGACACAGCCCCAGATAGATAAATAGATACAATATCAGGTGGATACATAAATAGATACAGTACCAGATAGATAAATAGATACATTAGCCAGATAGATAAATATATACAGTACACAGATAGATAAATTGATACAGTACCATATAGATAAAAAATTACAATACCAGCTAGATAAATAGATACAGTACGCAGGCACATATACGGTACTCAGTCTGATGAGTAGATACAGTACCCAGATATATAATTATATACAGCGCCAGATAGATAAATAGATACAGTACCCAGATATATAATTAGATACAGCGCCAGATAGATAAATAGATATAATACCCAGATAGATAAATAAATAACAGTACACAATTGATAAATAGATACAGCACCAGATACATAAATAGATACAACACCAGATAGAAAAATAGATACAGTACCAGATAGATAAATAGATATAGTACCCAGATAGATAAATAGATACAATACCTGACAGATAAATAAATACAACACCAGAGAGATAAATAGGTATAGTACCAGATAGATAAATAGATACAGCACCAGATAGATAAATAGATATAGTACTCAAATAGAGAAATAGATGCAGCATCGGATAGATAAATAGATGTATTTCTCAAATGGAGAAATATATACAACAGCAGATAGATAAATAGAAAAAATGCTGGAAATACTCAGCAGGTCGGGCAGCCTCTGTGGAGAGAGAAACAGAGTTAACGTTTCAGGTAATCGACCTGAAACGTTGGGCTGGATTTTCATTGACCCATGGAGGCGGGTTTGGAGGCGTGTGGGGAGTTAAAATTGCAGATTCGGGGGTCCCGAACCCATTCCGCCCCCAACCCGCCTCCATGCCAGTTTCACAGGAGGCGGGTTCCCGACCTGTGCTGGGACCCGCCTCCCCGAGGCGGGAAGGGGATTAGTGCCAATAAACTGCCTGTTAACAGGTAGTTAACAGGCAGTTTTTTGCCTAATCCCTATTTTTAGCTCTGAAGTGTGGGCTTCCTGACAGGTCCAAACCACGCCGTTTTAGCGAGGCGGACCGTGGGTCTGCAGGGGTTGGAGGGGTCGATATGTCCGGTGGGCAGGTAAGTGATGAGTGCATGTGTGCAGAGGTAAGTGTGTAAGGTAAGTGTAAAGTATGGAAAAAAGTTTTACTTACCTTAACTTCCTCCTGCAGGTGTTAGCCCTTCAGGTCTCGGGAGTCAGAAATCTCACCGGCACAGAAAGCAGAATGGCCACTGAGCTGTCAAAAGCTGCAGCCTCTGCTTTTTGTTCTGCAGAGATCTCTAAATCAGCCTGAGAGGAAGGAATTAACTTAGAGGAGAGATTATCAGTGTTTGACAGCTTCAAAGAGCTGTCAAACGCTGATATTACATCTGTCAAAAGCTATGACAGATGAAATGTCAATCTGTGACATCACCTGTTGCCGGGTGGCCCTTAATTGGTCTGCTGAGCCCACTGGGCGGGCTCAACAAGGTCAATCAAGGGAAAATCGAGTGGGTTGGCCGCAAGTCGATGGAGGCGGGACTACAACCCAAAAAGTGGGAGTCCCGCCTCCATCACATCCCCATTGACAAAATCCAGTCCGTTAACTCTGTTTCTCTCTCCACAGATGCTGCCTGACCTGCTGAGTATTTCCAGCATTTTCTGCTTTTATTTCAGATTTCCAGCATCCGAAGTCTTTTGCTTTTGTGATAAATAGATACAGCAACAGACAGATAAATAGACACAATACCAGTCAGAAAAACAGATACAGTACCCAGATAGATAACTTGATTCAGTACCCGATAGATAAATAGATACAACACCAGATAGATAAATAAGATACAGTACTCAGATAGATAGAGAGATAGATAGATAGATACAGTACCAGATAGATAAATGGATGCAGTACCAGGTAGATAAATTGATACAGTACACACATTGATAAATATATACAGTACCATGCTAGATAAATAGACACAGCACCCATATATATATATAAATAGATACCTTCCCTGATGGATAAGTAGATACAGCACCAGACAGATAAATAGATATAATATCCACATTGATCAATAGAAACAGTACCATATAGATAACCAGATACAGCACCAGAGAGATAAATAGATACAGCACCCAAATAATAAATAGATACAGTACCATATAAATAAATAGATACAGTACCCAGATAGATAAATAGATAAATTACCAGATAGATAAATAGATACAGTACCATATAGATAAATAGATACAGTACCCAGATAGATAAATAGATACAACACCAGATAAATAAATAGATACAGCACAAGACAGATAAATAGATGCAGTACCCAATAGATAAACAGATACAGCACCAGATAGATAAATAGATACAGCACAAGATAGATAAATAGATACAGCACCAGATAGATAAATAGATACAGCACAAGATAGATAAATAGATACAGCACCAGATAGATAAATAGATACAGCACCAGATAGATAAATAGATACAGCGCAAAATAGATAAATAGATACAGCACAAGATAGATAAATAGATACAGTACCAGATAGATAAATAGATACAACACCAGATTGATAAATAGATACAGCACCAGATAGATAAATAGATACAGCGCCAGATAGATAAATAGATACAGCACCAGATAGATAAATAGATACAGCACAAGATAGATAAATAGATACAGTACCAGATAGATAAATAGATACAGCACAAAATAGATAAATAGATACAGTACCCAATAGATAAATAGATACAGCACCAGATAGATAAATAGATACAGCACAAAATAGATAAATAGATACAGTACCCAATAGATAAATAGATACAGCACAAGATAGATAAATAGATACAGTACCAGATAGATAAATAGATACAACACCAGATTGATAAATAGATACAGCACCAGATAGATAAATAGATACAGCGCCAGATAGATAAATAGATACAGCACCAGATAGATAAATAGATACAGCACCAGATAGATAAATAGATACAGCACAAGATAGATAAATAGATACAGTACCAGATAGATAAATAGATACAGCACCAGATAGATAAATAGATACAGACCCAGATAGATAAATAGATACAGCATCAGATAGATAAATAGATACAGTACCAGATAGATAAATAGATACCGTACCCGATAGATAAATAGATACAGCACAAGATAGATAAATAGATACAGCACAAGATAGATAAATAGATACAGTACCAGATAGATAAATAGATACAGCATCAGATAGATAAATAGATACAGCACAAGATAGATAAATAGATACAGTACCAGATAGATAAATAGATACACCACCAGATAGATAAATAGATACAGCACCAGATAGATAAATAGATACAGCAACAGATAGATAAATAGATATAGCACCAGATAGATAAATAGATACAGTACCAGGTAGATAAATAGATACAGCAACAGATAGATAAATAGATACAGCACCAGATAGATAAATAGATACAGTACCAGGTAGATAAATAGATACAGCAACAGATAGATAAATAGATACAGTACCAGGTAGATAAATAGATACAGCAACAGATAGATAAATAGATACAGCACAAGATAGATAAATAGATACAGTACCAAGTAGAAAAATAGATACAACACCAGGTAGAAAAATAGATACAACACCAGGTAGATAAATAGATACAGCAACAGATAGATAAATAGATACAGCACCAGATAGATAAATAGATACAGCACAAGATAGATAAATAGATACAGCCCCAGATAGATAAATAGATACAGCACAAGATAGATAAATAGATACAGCACCAGATAGATAAATAGATACAGCACAAGATAGATAAATAGATACAGCACAAGATAGATAAATAGATACAGCACAAGATAGATAAATAGATACAGCACAAGATAGATAAATAGATACAGTACCAAGTAGAAAAATAGATACAACACCAGGTAGAAAAATAGATACAACACCAGGTAGATAAATAGATACAACACCAGATAGATCAATAGATACAACACCAGATAGATAAATAGATACAGTACACGATAGATAAATAGATACAATAACAGATAGATAAATTATTTCAGTACCAGATAGATAGATAAATAGATACCATACCCGATTGATAAATAGATACAGCACCAGATAGATAAATAGATACAGCACAAGATAGATAAATAGATACAGCACAAGATAGATAAATAGATACAGTACCAAGTAGAAAAATAGATACAACACCAGGTAGATAAATAGATACAGCACAAGATAGATAAATAGATACAGCACAAGATAGATAAATAGATACAGTACCTGATAGATAAATAGATACAGCAACAGATAGATAAATAGATACAGCATCAGATAGATAAATAGATACAGTATCAGATAGATAAATAGATACAGTACCAGATAGATAAATAGATACAGCACCAGATAGATAAATAGATACAGCACAAGATAGATAAATAGATACAGCACCAGATAGATAAATAGATACAACACCAGATAGATAAATAGATACACCACCAGATAGATAAATAGATACAGCACCAGATAAATAGATACAGCACAAGATAGATAAATAGATACAGTACCAGATAGATAAATAGATACAGCACCAGATAGATAAATAGATACAGTACCAGATAGATAAATAGATACAGCACCAGATAGATAAATAGATACAGCACCAGATAGATAAATAGATACAGCACCAGATAGATAAATAGATACAGTACCAGATAGATAAATAGATACAGCACCAGATAGATAAATAGATACAGCACCAGATAGATAAATAGATACAGCACCAGATAGATAAATAGATACAGTACCAAGTAGAAAAATAGATACAACACCAGGTAGAAAAATAGATACAACACCAGATAGATAAATAGATACAGCACCAGGTAGAAAAATAGATACAACACCAGATAGATAAATAGATACAGTACCAGATAGATAAATAGATACAATAACAGATAGATAAATTATTTCAGTACCAGATAGATAGATAAATAGATACCATACCCGATTGATAAATAGATACAACACCAGATAGATAAATAGATACAGTACCTGATAGATAAATAGATACAGCATCAGATAGATAAATAGATACAGTATCAGATAGATAAATAGATACAGTGCCAGATAGATAAATAGATACAGCACCAGATAGATAAATAGATACAGCACAAGATAGATAAATAGATACAGCACCAGATAGATAAATAGATACAGTACCAGATAGATAAATAGATACAGCACCAGGTAGAAAAATAGATACAGCACCAGATAGATAAATAGATACAGTATCAGATAGATAAATAGATACAGGAGCAGAGATATAAATAGATAGAGCACCAGGTAGATAAACAGATACAGTATCAAGATAGATAAATAGATGTATTACTCAAATAGCGAAATATATACAACAGCAGATAGATAAATAGAGAAAATGCTGGAAATACTCAGCAGATCAGACAGCCTCTGTGGAGAGAGAAACAGAGTTAACGTTTCAGGTAATCAACCTGAAACGTTAACTCTGTTTCTCTCTCTCCACAGAGGCTGCCTGACCTGCTGAGTATTTCCAGCATTTTCTGTTTTTATTTCAGATTTCCAGCATCCGAAGTATTTTGCTTTTGTGATAGATAAACAGATAAATAAATAGATACAGCACAAGATAGATAAATAGATGCATTACCCAATAGATAAATAGATACAGCAACAGACAGAAAAATAGACACAATACCATGCAGAGAAATAGATACAGTACCCAGATAGATAACTTGATTCAGTACGCGATAGATAAATAGATACTTCACCAGATGGAAAAATAGATACAGGACCCAGATAGACAAATATATACAGTAACAGATCTTCAAATACATACAGTACAAGATAGATAAATCGATACAGTACCAGATAGATAAATTGATACATTACCCAGATAAATAACTAGATACAGTACACACATAGATAAATATATACAGTACCATGCTAGATAATAGACACAGTATCCAAATATATAAATAGCACCGTACCTGATAGATAAGTAGATACAGTACCAGATAGATAACCAGATACAGCACCAGAGAGATAAATAGATACAGCACCAAAATAATAAATAGATACAGTAACAGATATATAAACCGTTACCGCACCAGATAGATAAATAGATACAATACTCAGATAGATAAACAGATACAGTACTGTGATAGATATATTGATACAGTACCAATATATATAAATAGATGCCGTACGTGATAGATAAGTAGATACAGCACCAGATACATAAATAGATACAATATCCAGATTAATCAATAGATACAGTACCAGATAGGTAAATAGATATATTACCATGATAGATAAATAGATACAGCACCAGATAGATAAATAGATACAGCACCAGATAGATAAATAGATACAGTTCCATATAGATAAATAGATAAAGTACCAGATAGATAAATCGATACAGTACCATATAGATACATAGATAAAGTACCAGATAGATAGATCGATACAGTACCCAGATAGATAAATAGATACAGTACCCAGATAGATAAATAGATACAGCACCAGATAGATAAATAGATACAGTTCCATATAGATAAATAGATAAAGTACCAGATAGATAAATCGATACAGTACCATATAGATACATAGATAAAGTACCAGATAGATAGATCGATACAGTACCCAGATAGATAAATAGATACAGTACCCAGATAGATAAATAGATACAGCACCAGATAGATAAATAGACACAGTACCCAGATAGATAAATAGATACGGTACCAGATAGATGAATAGATACAGTACCCAGATAGATAAATAGATACAATACCAGATAGATGAATTATTTCAGTACCAGATAGATAAATAGATACAGTATCCGACAGAAAATAGATACAACACCAGATAGATGAATAGATACAGTACCAGATACATAAATAAATAGATACACCACCAGATAGATAGATACAATACCCAGATGGATAAATAGAAACAGAACCTGATAGATAAATAGATGCATTACCCAATAGATAAATAGATACAACACCAGATATTTAAATAGATACAGCACCATATAGATAAATAGATACAGTACCAGATGGATGAATTATTTCAGAACCAGATCGATAAATAGATACACTATCCGACAGAAAATAGATACAACACCAGATAGATGAATAGATACATTACCAGACACATAAATAATACAGTAAATAAATAGATAAATAGATATATGAACAAGCGCTCTACTCGGAGCTCCAGCACGGCAAGAGAGCCCCAGGTGGGCAGAGGAAATGCTTCAAGGACACCCTCAAAGCCTCCTTGAAAAAGTGTAACATCCCCACTGACACCTTGGAATCCCTGGCCCCAGACCGCACAAAGTGGAGGAGAAGCATCCGGGAAGGCATCGAACACCTCGAGTCTCTTCGCCGGGAACAAGCAGAAGCCAAGCGCAGGCAGCGCAACGAGTATACGTCAACCCAAGCACCCCACCCACCCGCCCCTTCAACCACCGTCTGCCACACCTGTGACAGAGACTGTAGGTCCCGCATTGGACTCATCAGTCACCTGCGAACTCATTTTTAATGTGGAAGCAAGTTATCCTCACTTCCGAGGGACTGCCTAGGAAGAAGAAGAGAAGAAATAGATACAGCACCAGATAGATAAATAGATACAGTACCAGATAGATAAATAGATACAGCAACAGATAGATAAATAGATACAGCACCAGATAGATAAATAGATACAGTAACAGATAGATAAATAGATACAGCACCAGATAGATAAATAGATACAGTAACAGATAGATAAATAGATACAGCACCAGATAGATAAATAGATACAGCCCCAGATAGATAAATAGATACAGCACCAGATAGATAAATAGATACAGTACCAGATAGATAAATAGATACAGCACCAGATAGATAAATAGATACAGTACCAGATAGATAAATAGATACAGCACCAGATAGATAAATAGATACAGCACCAGATAGATAAATAGATACAGTACCAGATAGATAAATAGATACAGCACCAGATAGATAAATAGATACAGCACCAGATAGATAAATAGATACAGTACCAGATAGATAAATAGATACAGCACCAGATAGATAAATAGATACAGTACCAGATAGATAAATAGATACAACACCAGATAGATAAATAGATACAGCACCAGATAGATAAATAGATACAGCACCAGATAGATAAATAGATACATTACCAGATAGATAAATATATACAACACCAAAATGATGAATAGATACAGCACCAGATAGATAAATAGATACTGTACCTGATAGATAAATAGAGACAATACCAGATAGATAAATCATTTCAGTACCCGAACGAACAATAGATACAACAACAGATAGATAGGTGCAGTACCCGATAGATAAATAGATCCAGCACCAGAGATATAAATAGATAGAGTACCAGATAGATAAACAGATCCAGTATCAAGATAGATAAATAGATACAACACGAGATAGATGAATACATACAGCACCAGATACATAAATGGATACAATATCCAGATTAATCAATAGATAAAGCGCCAGATAGATAAATAGATACAACACCAGATAGATAAATAGATACAACACCCGATAGAAAAATAGATACAGCACCAGATAGATAAATAGATACAGTACCCGATAGATAAATAGATAAATCACCAGATAGATAAATGGATACAGCACCAGATTGATAAATAGATACAGTACCAGATTGATAAATAGATACAGTACCAGATAGATAAATTATTTCAGTAACAGATAGATAGATAAATAGATACTGTACCCGATAGATAAATAGATACAATACCAGATAGATAAATCATTTCAGTACCCGAACGAACAATAGATACAACAACAGATAGATAGGTGCAGTACCCGATAGATAAATTGATACAGTACCAGATAGATAAATAGATATAGCACCAGATAGATAAATAGATAAATCACCCGATAGAAAAATAGATACAGCACCAGATAGATAAATAGATAGAGCACCAGATAGATAAATAGATAAATCACCAGATAGATAAATAGATACAGTACCATGATAGATAAATAGATACAACACCCGATAGATAAATAGATACATCACCATATAGATAAATAGATACAGTACCCGATAGATAAATAGATACAGTACTGAGATAGATAAATAGATACAATACCAGATAGATAAATCGATACAGTACCCAGATAGATAACTAGATTCAGCACCAGAGATATAAATAGATAGAGCACCAGGTAGATAAACAGATCCAGTATCAAGATAGATAAATAGATATAACATGAGATAGATGAATAGATACAGCAGCAGACAAATAAACAGATACAATATCCAGATTAATCAATAGATACAGTGCCAGATTGGGAAATAGATACAGCATCAGATAGATAAATAGATACAGCACCAAATAGATAAATAGATACAGCATCAGATAGATAAATAGATAAAGTAGCAGATAGATAAATAGATACAGTACCATATAGATAAATAGATAAAGTAGCAGATAGATAAATAGATACAGTACCATATAGATAAATAGATAAAGTAGCAGATAGATAAATAGATACAGTACCATATAGATAAATAGATACAGTAACAGATAGATAAATAGATACAGTACCATATAGATAAATAGATACAGTAACAGATAGATAAATAGATACAGCCCCAGATAGATAAATAGATACAACACCAGATAGATAAATAGATACAACACCAGATAGATAAATAGATACAGTACCTGATAGATAAATAGATAAAGTAGCAGATAGATAAATAGATACAGTACCATATAGATAAATAGATACAGTACCAGATAGATAAATAGATACAGCACCAGATAGATAAATAGATAAAGTAGCAGATAGATAAATAGATACAGCACCAGATAGATAAATAGATACAGCACCAGATAGATAAATAGATACATCACCAGATAGATAAATAGATACAGCACCAGATAGATAAATAGATACAACACCAGATAGATAAATAGATACAGCACCAGATAAATAGATACAACACAAGATAAATAAATAGATACAGCACAAAATAGATAAATAGATACAGCATCAGATAAATAGATACAACACCTGATAGATAAATAGATGCATTACCCAATAGATAAATAGATATAGCACCAGATAGATAAATAGATACAGTACCAGATAGATAAATAGATACAGTACCAGATAGATAAATAGATACAGCACCAGATAGATAAATAGATACAGTACCAGATAGAAAAATAGATACAACACCAAATAGATGAATAGATACAGTGCCCGATAGATAAATCGATACAGAACCCGATAGATAAATAGATACAGTACCCGATTGATAAATAGATACCGTACCCGATAGATAAATAGATACAGCACCAGATAGATAAATAAATACAGCACCAGATAGATAAATAGATACAGTACCAGATAGATAAATAGATACAGTACCAGATAGATAAAGAGCTACAGTGCCAGATAGATAAATAGATACAGCACCAGATAGATAAATAAATACATCACCATATAGGTAAATAGATCCAGTACCCGATAGATAAATATATAAATCATCAGATAGATAAATAGATGCAGCACCAGATAGATAAATAGATATAGTACTCAAATAGAGAAATAGATGCAGCATCGGATAGATAAATAGATGTATTACTCAAATAGAGAAATATATACAACAGCAGATAGATAAATAGAGAAAATGCTGGAAATACTCAGCAGATCAGGCAGCCTCTGTGGAGAGAGAAACAGAGTTAACATTTCAGGTAATCAACCTGAAACGTTAACTCTGTTTCTCTCTCCACCATGCTGCCTGACCTGCTGAGTATTTCCAGCATTTTCTGTTTTTATTTCAGATTTCCAGCATCCGAAGTATTTTGCTTTTGTGATAGATAAATAGATAAATAAATAGATACAGTACCCGATAGATAGATAAATAGATGCTTTACCCAATAGATAAATAGATACAGCAACAGACAGAAAAATAGACACAATACCACGCAGAAAAATAGATACAGTACCCAGATAGATAACTTGATTCAGTACGCGATAGATAAATAGATACAACACTAGATAGGTAAGTGGATACAGTTCCCAGATAGACAGATAGATAGATACTTCACCAGATGGAAAAACAGATACAAGACATAGATAGACAAATATATACAGTAACAGATGTTTAAATACATACAGTACCTGATAGATAAATCAATACAGTACCAGATAGATAAATCGATACATTACCCATAGATAACTACAGTCCACACATAGATAAATATATACAGTACCATGCTAGATAATTGACACAGTACCCATATATATATATATATATATATATATATAAATAGCACCGTACCTGATAGATAAGTACATACAGCACCAGATAGATAAATAGATACAATATCCAGATAGATAAATAGATACAGTTACAGATAGATAAACAGATACAGCTGAAGATAGATAACCAGATTCAGATAAATAGAAACAGCACCAAAATAATAAATAGATACTGTACCATGATAGATAAATAGATACAGTAACAGATATATAAACCATTACCGCACCAGATAGATAAATAGATACAATACCCAGATAGATAAACAGATACAGTACCATGATAGGTATATTGATACAGTACCCATATATATAAATAGATACCGTACTTGATAGATAAGTAGATACAGCACCAGATAGATAAATAGATACAGTACCAGATAGATAAATAGATACAGCACAAGATAGATAAATAGATACAGCACCAGATAGATAAATAGATACAACACCAGATAGATAAATAAATACAACACCATATAGATAAATAGATACACTACCAGATAGATAGATACAGTATCCAGATGGATAAATAGATACAGAACCTGAAGATAAATAGCTGCAACACCAGATATTTAAATAGATACAGCAGCATATAGATAAATAAATAGATACACTACCAGATAGATAGATACAGTACCCAGATGGATAAATAGATACAGAACCTGAGGATAAATAGATATAACACCAGATATTCAAATAGATACAGCACCATATAGATAAATAGATACAGCACAAGATAGATAAATAGATACAGTACCGATACATAAATAGATAAATCACCAGATAGATAAATAGATACAGTACCAGATAGATAAATAGATACATCACCAGATAGATAAATAGATACAGCACCAGATAGATAAATAGATACAGTAACAGATAGATAAATAGACAAAGCACCAGATAGATAAATAGATACAGCACCAGATAGATAAATAGATACATCACCAGATAGATAAATAGATACAGCACCAGATAGATAAATAGATACATCACCAGATATATAAATAGATACAGCACCATATAGATAAATAGATACAGTACCAGATAGATAAATAGATACAGCACCAGATAGATAAATAGATACATCGCCAGATAGATAAATAGATACAGCACCAGATAGATAAATAGATACAACACCAGATAGATAAATAGATACAGCACCAGATAAATAGATACAACACAAGATAAATAAATAGATACAGCACAAAATAGATAAATAGATACAGCATCAGATAAATAGATACAACACCTGATAGATAAATAGATACAGCACCAGATAGATAAATAGATACAGTACCAGATAGATAAATAGATACAGCACCAGATAGATAAATAGATACAGCACCAGATAGATAAATAGATACAGTACCAGATAGAAAAATAGATACAACACCAAATAGATGAATAGATACAGTGCCCGATAGATAAATCGATACAGAACCCGATAGATAAATAGATACAGTACCCGATTGATAAATAGATACCGTACCCGATAGATAAATAGATACAGCACCAGATAGATAAATAGATACAGCACCAGATAGATAAAGAGCTACAGTGCCAGATATATAAATAGATACAATACGAGATAGATAAATTATTTCAGTTCCCGATTGAACAATAGATACAACAACAGATAGATAGATAGGTACAGTACCCGATAGATAAAGAGATACAACACCAGATAGATAAATAAATACATCACCATATAGGTAAATAGATCCAGTACCCGATAGATAAATATATAAATCATCAGATAGATAAATAGATGCAGCACTGGATAGATAAATAGATACAGCACCAGATAGATAAATAGATGTATTACTCAAATAGAGAAATATATACAACAGCAGATAGATAAATAGAGAAAATGCTGGAAATACTCAGCAGATCAGGCAGCCTCTGTGGAGAGAGAAACAGAGTTAACATTTCAGGTAATCAACCTGAAACATTAACTCTGTTTCTCTCTCCACCATGCTGCCTGACCTGCTGAGTATTTCCAGCATTTTCTGTTTTTATTTCAGATTTCCAGCATCCGAAGTATTTTGCTTTTGTGATAGATAAATAGATAAATAAATAGATACAGTACCCGATAGATAAATAGATACAGTACCCGATAGATAGATAAATAGATGCTTTACCCAATAGATAAATAGATACAGCAACAGACAGAAAAATAGACACAATACCACGCAGAAAAATAGATACAGTACCCAGATAGATAACTTGATTCAGTACGCGATAGATAAATAGATACAACACTAGATAGGTAAGTGGATACAGTTCCCAGATAGACAGATAGATAGATACTTCACCAGATGGAAAAACAGATACAAGACCCAAATAGACAAATATATACAGTAACAGATGTTTAAATACATACAGTACCTGATAGATAAATCAATACAGTACCAGATAGATAAATCGATACATTACCCATAGATAACTACAGTCCACACATAGATAAATATATACAGTACCATGCTAGATAATTGACACAGTACCCATATATATATATATATATAAATAGCACCGTACCTGATAGATAAGTACATACAGCACCAGATAGATAAATAGATATAATATCCAGATAGATAAATAGATACAGTTACAGATAGATAAACAGATACAGCTGAAGATAGATAACCAGATTCAGATAAATAGAAACAGCACCAAAATAATAAATAGATACTGTACCATGATAGATAAATAGATACAGTAACAGATATATAAACCATTACCGCACCAGATAGATAAATAGATACAATACCCATGATAGGTATATTGATACAGTACCCATATATATAAATAGATACCGTACTTGATAGATAAGTAGATACAGCACCAGATAGATAAATAGATACAGTACCAGATAGATAAATAGATACAGCACAAGATAGATAAATAGATACAGCACCAGATAGATAAATAGATACAACACCAGATAGATAAATAAATACAACACCATATAGATAAATAGATACACTACCAGATAGATAGATACAGTATCCAGATGGATAAATAGATACAGAACCTGAAGATAAATAGATACAACACCAGATATTCAAATAGATACAGCACCATATAGATAAATAGATACAGCACAAGATAGATAAATAGATACAGTACCCGATACATAAATAGATAAATCACCAGATAGATAAATAGATACAGTACCAGATAGATAAATAGATACATCACCAGATAGATAAATAGATACAGCACCAGATAGATAAATAGATACAGTAACAGATAGATAAATAGATACAACACCAGATATATAAATAGATACAGCACCATATAAATAAATAGATACAGTAACAGATAGATAAATAGATACACCAGATAGATAAATAGATACAGCACCAGATAAATAGATACAACACAAGATAAATAAATAGATACAGTAACAGATAGATAAATAGATACAACACAAGATAGATAAATAGATACAGCACCTGATAGATAAATAGATGCATTACCCAATAGATAAATAGATACAGCACCAGATAGATAAATAGATACAGTACCAGATAGATAAATAGATACAATACCAGATAGATAAATAGATACAGCACCAGATAGATAAATAGATACAGTACAGATAGATAAATAGATAGAGCACCAGGTAGATAAACAGATCCAGTATCAAGATAATTAAATAGATACAACATGAGATAGATGAATAGATACAGCACTAGATAGATAAATAGATACAGTACCAAATAGCTAAATAGATAGAGTACCAGATAGATAAATAGATACAGTACCCAGATAGATAAATAGATACAACACCAGATAGATAAATAGATACAACACCAGCTAGATAAATAGATACAACATCAGGGAGATAAGTAGATACAATACCCACGTAGATCAATTGGTACAGCACCAGATAATATATAGATACACAACCAGATAGATAAATAGATACAGTCCCCAGAGAGATAAATAGATACAGCACCCGGATAGATAAATAGATACAGCACCAGATCGATAAATATATACAGTAATGGATAGATAAATTGATAAAGCACCAGATAGATAAATAGACACAGTACCAGATAGATCAATAGCTACAGTACCAGATAGATAAATAGATACAGCACCAGATAGGTAAACAGATACAGCACAAGATAGATAAATAGATACAGCACCAGATAGATAAATAGACACAGCACCAGACAGATAAATAGATGCAGTAACCAGATAGATAAATAGATACATTAAAAGACATATAAATAGATACAGCACCACATAGATAAATAGATACAGCCCCCTGCTAGATAAATAGATCCAGTACCAGATAGATCAATAGATACAGTACCCTGATAAATAATTAGATCTATTATCCGGATAGATAAATAGATACAGTGTCCAGATTGATAAATAGATGCAGTACAGAGATAGATTGATAGATACAGCACGCTGATAGATAAAATTATACTGTAAGCAGATAGATAAATAGATACTGCATGCAGATAGATAAATAATTAATTAATATCTTAGTAGTAAAGGAGCCTCTGGAGTGCAGTGAACTTAGGTTGAATTTTATGTTGAGTTTTAGAATGATTTATTTAAGCCGAAACTAGGGTCTTAAATCTGAACAAAGCAAACTATGTAGGTCTGAGAGGCGAGTTGGCTAAGATAGGTTGGGAAACTAGATTAAAAGATATGATGGTAGATAAGCAATGCAAACATTTAAATAAATAAATCATAATTCACAATGAATATACATTCCCTTAAGGAATAAAAACCCTACGGGAGAAATAGTACAACAGTGGCTAATAAGAGAAGTTAAAGATAGTATTAGATTAAAGGAAGAGGCTTATAATGCTGCCAAAAAGAGTAGTAAGCCTGAGGATTGGGAGGATTTTAGAATTCAGCAAAGGAGGACCAAGAAATTGATAAAGAAAGGGAAAATAGAATATGAGAGTAAACTAGTGAGAGACATAAAAACAGACTGTAAAAGCTTCTATAGGTATGTAAAAAGGAAAAGATTAGCAAAAATAAATGTGAGTCCCTTACAGGCTGAGACAGGAGAAATTATAATGGGGAATAAGGAAAGGCAGAGTAGTTAAACAAATACTTTCTGTTGTCTTCACGGAAGAAGACGCAAAAAACTTCTCGGAAATAGTGGTGAACCAAGGGTCTAGCGAGAATGAGGAACTGAAAGAAATTAGTATCAGTAAAAAAGTAGTACTGGAGAAATTAATGGGACTGAAAGCTGATAAATCCCCTGGACCTGATGGCCTACATCCTAGGGTTTTGAAAGAGTTGGCTATAGAGATAGTGGATGCATTGGTTGTCATTTTCCAAAATTCCATAGATTCTAGAATGGTTCCCATGGAGTGGAAGGTAGCAAATGTAACCCCAGTATTTAAGAAAGGAGGGAGAGAGAAAACGGGGAACTACAGACCAGTTAGCCTGACATCAGTAGTAGGGAAAATGCTAGAATCTATTATTAAGGACATGGTAACAGGGTACTTTGAAAATAATAATAGGATTGGGCAGAGTCAACACGGATTTATGAAAGGGAAATCGTGTTTGACAAATCTGTTAGAATTTTTTGAGGTTGTAACTAGCAGAATAGATAAGGGGGAACCAGAGGATGTGGTGAATTTGGATTTTCAGAAGGCATTCGATAAGGTGCCACACAAGAGATTATTAAACAAAATTAGGGCTCATGGGATTGGGGGTAATATCCTAGCATGGATTGAGGATTGATTGATGGACAGAAAACAGAGAGTAGGAATAAACGGGTCATTTTCGGGTTGGCAGGCTGTAACTAGTGGGGTGCTGCAAGGATTTACAATCTATATTAATGACTTAGATAAGGGGACCGAGTGTAATGTATCCAAGTTTGCTGATGATACAAAGCTGGGTGGGAATGTAAGTTGTGAGGAGGATGCAAGGAGGCTTCAAGGGATATATACAGGCTAAGTCAGTGGGCAAGAACATGGCAAATGGAATATAATGTGGAGAAATGTGACTTTGGCAGGAAAAATAGAAAAGCAGAATATTTTTTTAAATGGTGAGAGATTGGGAAATGTTGGTATTCAGAGGGACCTGGGTGTCCTTGTACACAAATCACTGAAAGTTAACATGCAGGTACAGCAAGCAATTAGGAAAGCAAATGGTATGTTAAACTTTATTACAAAAGGATTGGAGTATGTGAGTAAAGTCTGGCTGCAATTATATAAGGCCCTGGTGAGACCACATCTGGAGTACTGTGTATAGTTTTGGTCTCTTGCCTTAGAGGGAGTGCAACAAAGGTGCACCAGACTTTAGGAAATGGTAGCATAGTGGTAATGTTACTGGACTAGTAATCCAGAGGCTTGGACTAATGATCCAGTAGACGTGAGTTCAAATCCCACCACGGCAGCTGGGGATTTTAAATTCAATTACATAAATCTGGAATAAAAAGCTGGTATCAGTAATGGTGACCATGAAACTATCGGATTGTCGTAAAAACCCATCTGGTTCACTAATGTCCTTTAGGGAAGGAAATCTACCGTCCTTACCCGGTCTGGCCTATATGTGACTCCAGACCCACAGCAATGTGGTTGACTCTTAACTGCCCTCTGAAATGGCTTAGCAAGTCACTCAGTTGTAACAAACTGCTACTAAAAAGAATGAAACCGGATGGATCACTCGGCATTGACCTCATGACACGGCAACGGCACACCCAGCCCAGTCGACCCTGCAAAGTCCTCCTCACCAACATCTGGGGACTTGTGGCAAAATTGGGAGAGCTGTCACAAGACTAGTCAAGTGACAGAATCATACCTTTTAGCCAATGTCCCAAACTCCTCCATCACCATCCCTGGGTATGTCCTGTCCCACCGGCAGGACAGACCCACCAGGGGTGGTGGCACAGTGGTATACAGTCGGGAAGGAGTGGCCCTGGGAGTCCTCAAAATTGACTCCGGACCCATGAAGTCTCATGTCTTCAGGTCAAGCATGGGCAAGGAAATCTGCTGATTACCACCTACCGCCCTCCTTCAGCTGATGAATCAGTACTCCTCCATGTTGGACACCACTTGGAAGAAGCACTGAGAGTAGCAAGGACACAGAATGTACTCTGGGTGGGGGATTTCAATGTCCATCACCAAGAGTGGCTCGGTAGCACCACTACTGACCGAACTGGCTGAGTCCTGAACGACATAATTGCCAGTCTGGGCCTACGACAGGTGGTGAGAGAGCCAACACGAGGGAAAAACCTACTTGACCTCATCCTCACCAATCTACCTGTCGCAGATGCATCTGTCCATGACAGTATTGGTAGCAGTGACCACCGCACAGTCATTGTGGAGACGAAGTCCTGTCTTCACAATGAGTACACCCTCCATCGCGTTGTGTGGCACTACCACCGTGCTAAATGGGATAGATTCAGAACAGATCTAGCAGCTCAAAACTGGGCATCAATGAGGCGCTGTGGGCCATCAGCAGCAGCAGAATTGTATTCCACCACAATCTGTAACCTCATGGTCCAGCATATCCCTCACTCTACCATTACCATCAAGCCAGGGGACCAACCCTGGTTCAATAAGGAGTGTAGAAGAGCATGCCAGGAGCAGCAGCAGGCGTACCCAAAAATGAGGTGCCAACCTGGGGAAGCTGCAACACAGGACTGCATGCATGCTAAAAAGCAGAAGCAGCATGCTATAGACAGGTGATGGTGGAGCCCAGCACGTGAGTGCAAAAGACAAGGCTGAAGCGTTTGCAACCATCTTCAGCCAGAAGTGCCGAGTGGATGATCCATATCGGCCTCCTCCTGAGGTCCCCACCATCACAGAAGCCAGTCTTCAACCAATTCGATTCACTCCACATGATATCAAGAAATGGCTGAGCACACTGGATACAGCAAAGGCTATGGGATCCAACAACATCCCAGCTATCATGCTGAAGACTTGTGCTCCAGAACTAGCTGCGCCTCTATCCAAGCTGTTCCAGTGCAGCTACAACACTGGCATCTATCTGACAATGTGGAAAACTGCCCAGGTATGTCTTGTCCACAAAAACCAGGACAAATCCAACCCGGCCAATTATCGCCCCATCAGTCTACTCTCAATCATCAGCAAAGTGATGGAAGGCGTCATCGACAGTGCTATCAAGCGGCACTTACTCACCAATAACCAGCTCACTGAGGCCCAGTTTGGGTTCTGCCAAGACCACTCGGCTCCCGACCTCATTACAGCCTTGGTCCAAACATGGACAGAGGAGCTGAATTCCAGAGGTGAGGTGAGAGTGACTGCCCTTGACATCAAGGCAGCATTTGACCTAGTGTGGCATCAAGGAGCCCTAGTAAAACTGAAGTCAGTGGGAATCGGGGGGAAAATGCTCCACTGGCTGGAGTCATACCTAGCACAAAGGAAGATGATTGTGGTGGTTGAAGGTCAATCATCACAGCCCCAGGACATCGCTACAGGAGTTCCTCAGGGCCATGTCCTAGGCCCAACCATCTTCAGCTGCTTCATCAATGACCTTCCCTCCAACATAAGGTCAGAAATGGGGATGTTCGCTGATGACTGCACAGTGTTCAGCGCCATTCACAACTCCTCAGATAATGAAGCAGTCCATGCCCGCATGCAACAAGACCTGGACGACGTTCAGGCTTGGGCTGATAAGTGGCAGGTAACATTCGCGCCACAGAAGTGCCAGGCAATGACTATCTCCAACAAGCGAGCGTCTAACCACCTCCCCTTGACATTCAACGGCATTACCATCGCCGAATCCCCCACTATCAACATCCTGAGGGTCACCATTGACCAGAAACTTATCTGGACCAACAACATAAATACTGTGGCAACAAGAGCAGGTCAGAGGCTGGGTATTCTGCGGCGAGTGTCTCACCTCCTGACTCCCCAAAGCCTTTCCACCATCTACAAGGCACAAGTAAGGAGTGTGATGGAATACTCTCCACTTGCCTGGATGAGTGCAGCTCCAACAACACTCAAGAATCTCAACACCATCCAGGACAAAGCAGCCCACTTGATTTGCACCCTGTCCACCACCTTAAACATTCACTCCCTCCACCACCGGCGTACCGTGGCTGCAGTGTGTATCATCTACAAGATGCACTGCAGCAACTCGCCAAGGCTTCTTCGGCAGCACCTCCCAAACCCGCGACCTCTTCCACCTAAAAGGACAAGGACAGCAAGCACATGGGAACACCACCACATCCAATTTCCCCTCCAAGTCACACATCATCCTAACTTAGAAAAATATTGCCGATCCTTCATCATCGCTGGGTCAAAATCCTGGAATTCCCTCCCTAGCAGCACTGTAGGAGTACCTTCACCACATGGACTGCAGCGGTTCAAGAAGGCGGTTCACCACCACCTTCTCAAGGGCAATTAGGGATGGGCAATAAATGCTGGCCTTGCCAGCGACGCCCACATCCCATAAAAATGAATTTTAAAAAAGATTCCTGGGATGGGGTGATTGTCCTATGAGGAGAGATTGAGTAGACTAGGCCTATATTCCCTTGAATTTAGAAGAATGAGTGATGATTTCACTGAAATGTATAAAATTCTTACAGAGCTTGACAGGGTAGATGCTGGGAGGATGTTCCCCTGGCTGGGGAGTCTAGAACTAGGGGTCACAGTCTCAGAATAAGGGGTCAGCCAGTTAGTACTGAGATGAGGAGTAATTTCTTCACGCAAAGGGTTGCGAATCTTTGGAATTCTCTACCCCAGAGGACTGTGGGTGGTCAGTCATTGAGTATATTCAAAACAAGCGCTCTACTCGGAGCTCCAGCACGGCAAGAGAGCCCCAGGTGGGCAGAGGAAACGCTTCAAGGACACCCCTCAAAGCCTCCTTGAAAAAGTGTAACATCCCCACCGACACCTGGGAATCCCTGGCCCAACACCGCAGAAAGTGGAGGAGAAGCATCTGGGAAGGCGCCGAACACCTCGCGTCCCTTCGCCGGGAGCAAGCGGAAGCCAAGCGCAGGCAGCGCAAGGAGCACGCGTCAACCCAAGCACCCCACCCACCCGCCCCTTCAACCACCGTCTGCCCCACCTGTGACAGAGACTGTAGGTCCCGCATTGGACTCATCAGTCACCTGCGAACTCATTTTTAATGTGGAAGCAAGTCATCCTCGGTTCCGAGGGACTGCCTAAGAAGAAGATATTCAAGACAGAGATCTATAGATTTTTGGATACTGAGGGAATCAAGGGATATGTGGATAGTGTGGGAAAGTGGAGATGAGGTAGAAGATCAGCCCTGATCTTATTGAATGGCGGAGCAGGCTCAAAGGGCCAAATGGCTTACTCCTGCTCCTATTTCTTATGTTCTTATATTCTTAAATAGATACTGTACCCAGATAGATAAATAGATACAGTACCCAGAGAGATAAATAGATACAGTACCCTGAGAGATAAATAGATACAGTACCCTGATAGATAAATAGATACAGTACCCTGATAGATAAATAGATACAGCACCAGATAGATAAATAGATACTGCACCAGTTAGATAAATAGATACAGCACCCAGATAGATAAATAGATACAGTACCCAGATAGATAAATAGATACAGTACCCTGATAGATAAATAGATACAGCACCCAGATAGATAAATAGATACAGTAGCATGAGAGATAAATAGATACAGTACCCAGATAGATAAATAGATACAGTACCCAGATAGATAAATAGATACAGTAGCATGAGAGATAAATAGATACAGGGCTAAAACTTCAATTAGGCACGACAACGGGTGTAGGGTTCGGGATGCGCAATCGGCCCACGCCCGTTCAAAGTAATGCAAGCAGCACGCGACCTTCATGCTGCCAGCTAATTACCATGATTGCAGCGTTCAGCCCAGCACTGAGCATGCTGCTGAGTGGCTGAGTGTTCAGAAGAGGGCCGAAGTTCATGCGAGGCTAACTCTATTTAAAGCTCATCTCCACTTCTTAAAGGCAGTCTGCACCTCTTAAAGGTGAGCTGTATTCTGCATTCAGCAGCTGCTGGAACTGCTTGTGAAGGCAACAGTGAGTGAATAATGTCTCAACGGGCAGAGGAAGGGCACCAAGGTTCTTGGATGTTGCACTAGAGGCCTTAGTGCAGGGGTAGAAAGGAGGGGACAGGTCCTCTACCCGCAGGGGGCCAGGAGACCCTCTAGACACACAGTGAGAAGGCAGTGGGAGCAGATAGCCGAAGCGGTCACTGCCAGCATTGTTGACCCGAGGACTTAGATCCAGTGCCGATCACAGGAGTGATCAAGGTCAGTGAATGCATCTTCAAAAGCCATCTCCCACCAACTGCATCACTAGCCTCACACACTGCTCAATGCACCATCCCTCACCTCCCAGCAATCTCTATCATTCATGACTCATACCTCACATTCAGAGCTTCACCTCACCCTCACACACTTAACATGCTGCAAGCCTCACACTCACACTTCACACCTTGCACACACTGCCAGCTATTCAACCATGACCGGCACATCACCCAAACACATTGCACCACACTCACTGACACACATCACCCAAACACATTGCACCACACTCACTGACACACTTCACCCAAACACATTGCACCACACACACTGACACACTTCCCTTTCTCTTGCAGGGCAAGGTGGATCATAATCGCAGGCAGCAGCAGCTAACCGCCGGGGGATGGGCAAGCCTGCATGTCCTCACCCAGCTGTTGGAAACGGTGCTCGACTTCATTGGAGGGGCCGTCACTGAGGCCGTGGCGAGCGGCAAGACTGAAAGCATTCAAGGTGACAGTATGCTCATACCTAATCCTCCTTCTCACATCCCACTTCCCCCTCATCCCACAATCTCTTCTCACTTGCAAACTGCTGATGGTGTAAGCATGCACATCCTGCTTTGCCCCCCTCCCCTCACTGCAACCCTATCCTTGGGCCTTTCTCCTTTCAGATACCCAAGAACTCCAACATGGCGAACCAGTGCAGGAAGAGGAAAGTGATAGAGAAGAAGAGACACCGTCATCCGATCTGACACTCGCAGGCACCAGCTCAGATACTGGCACTGCGCGGACTTTAGAGGGTAGTATAGAGGCGGGATCTGTACGTGGTAAGTCACCAGACATGAGTGGGCTGCAGCCAGAGCAGAGGGAAACGCAGGTGCCAGCTCCCCGGAGGGCAAGGTCGCACATGAATCCTGCTGCAGAGGATTCAGGTGATGACTTTGATGGGGCAGCCTTCAGAAGAAGGATGATGAGCATGCACACAGAAATGCTTGGTGCATTGGCAGGCCTGAATGGAAGCCTGTTGTCACTGTCAAGGAGCATGGAGGAGTCCGGCACCAACTTTGCACAGAGCTTGGAGCCCATGATTTCCAGATGGAAGTGATGGGCAACTCCATTAGCGCACTTGTGGACCCGACCATGATGCAGGGTCTGATGGCCAATAACTCAGCTTCCATTGCAGCACAAGCGGAAGTGGCCCAATGTCTGAGTGCTGCAGTGGAAGCTCAGATGTCTGTCATGCAAGCTCAAACTGCTCTCATGCAGGCTCAGCTTGCTGCCACACAAGCTCAGACTGCTACCATGTTGAAAGGGGCTTGCAGGGTGTCACAGCAGTCCAGCATCTGTCCTCCAGCAGGTTATTGGATTGCTGAAGCGCTGCCCTGGGGGAGTGGCAGTGGCTCCATGGAGCACAAACCTGCTGTCCTCTCTCAGGATGACAGCATTTGTTCTCCTGCTACTGCCACCCTTGCTGGGGCCTGTCAGCCAGCCAGCTCAGACTACTGCGCCCATGCCGAGGTGGTGCAGTCCATAGCCGGGCCTTCCAGGCCCAGAGCTGCTCGAGATCATTCTCCAAGGCCATCTTCAGCCTTCCACTAGCTATGCTGCAGCCACTGGGGTAGCACTTCGTAAGAACATTAGGACAGGCAAAGGCACATGCAAGAAAGGCACTGAGGGTGATTAGTTGACTTTGTTATGTAAGATTGGATTGATTGATTTATAAATTTGGTTTGGAATGTTTGTTTTGTGGTGGCTTTCATTTCAGCTTTGTGGTCAAGAGGACGCTGTGATGATCCATGACAGAGGGATGGTAAGGTAGGGAAGTGTTGAGCAACGGGGATCTGGAGTTTCATTCAGGGGAAGCGGAGTCTGATGTTGCGCTTACGGATAGCCCATCCAGAATGTGGACTGCCTCCTCCCTTCCTCCGCCTCCTCCTCTTCATCATCCTCCTCATCCTCCTCCTCCTCCTGAGGGGGTCGCGGAACCCGCGTTGGCAAGGGCCGCACCCTCAAGTAGTGGAGGATGCAGCGGACCACCAGAAATTGGGACACCCACTCTGGCAAGTACTGGAGGGCTCCTCCCGAGCGGTCAAGGCAGCATAGCCATTGCTTCAGCGCCCCGATGGTCTGCTTGTTAAAGTTACTCGTGGCAGCATGGCTCTCATTGTATGAGCGCAGGCCACGAGTTGTGGGGTTGCGGAGAGGAGTCATCAGCCAGGTGTAGAGCGGACAGCCCTTGTCTCCAAGCAGCCACCCTCGGATTCGATGTGGTGGCTGGAAAATTGCTGAACAGCAGTCTGGCACAGGATGAACAGATCATGACTGCTGCCAGGATAGTGGGCATTCATCAGCATGATGTGCTGGGCGCAGTCGCACACCAACTGCAGATTAAGTGAGTGGTGCCCTTTGCGGGTACAGTACATCTCCCCATTGAGATGCGGTGCCCGCAAAGCCACATGTGTGCAGTCGATGGCACCCTGCACCATGGGGAAGCCCGCTATCCTGGCAAAGCCACGTGCGCGCTCCTCCTGCTTCTCTCTGAGAGAAGCCAATGAAGTCCCCTCTCCTAGTGTAGAGTCTCTGTGTAAGAATCCTGGAAATCTCCATTTCAGATTCCCACGAGCTAACATGGACAAAATGAAATAAGCATTATTAGGTTTAGGTTTAAGTTTGTGTTATGTAACTGTTAGTCAATGCACACTGATTCTTGAATAATCATACTTTTAAACAAGTGTAATATGCCTTGGGTTGACCCGGGTAGATTTTAAAATGGAAGGAAGAGACCTACTTGACCAAATATTAAACATGCAGACTCCAACAAGCCTTGTCAACAAAGCAGCAGTCAGTCTGTGAGCAAAGCTGAGAGAATTAATGAAATTTCAGAGACTGAGATAAGAGGCAGGGACCGTAAGATTGTTATGAATTACATGTTAGTTGGTTTTTAGAATACTTGCTTTACTATCTTATAACCATTAATATCTTATAATCATCAGTAATAGATCTATAATCGTGTGTAAGTATTAAATGTCAAAGTTTGTAATCATCAACTGCATGCAATTATAACCTGAATTATGTATAACATGTAATCCTTTTTCTTATGCTTAAAAGTCTGTGAGTAAGCTGTAACTAGACAACCTGGGGTGAGATCGAGATTGCCGTGGTTGAATAGACTGCAGTTAGCCTGGGAATCAAGGTTAGCTGCAGTTACCATTGTGCTGGAACGTTACAACATCTGCAGTGAATTAGAGAAACAAAAGGCCAACAGCAAGGGCCGTATCTCAACCTGTGGCGACATATTCCTCTTGTATTGCCATAACTACCCCAGCTGTGAGTCTTGATGGTCAAAAGCAGATGATGTGAGCGTGTCATCAAACCAAAAACCTACATAAGCCAAGGTGCTACGGACATGGCATCTTTACAATTAGATTTTGAGTTTGGGTGTCAGCCAGTGATTGGTTCAGGAGGACTCCATAGTCCCTCTCTAGGGCCCTCTCCATTTAACATATTCCCGGATGCAGCGATGGACGGTAAACTGCAAGATGTTTGGTATGTCGCCTGTTCCAGCCTGGAAGGATCTGCTGGCGAAAACATTTCAGGGCCACATTCACCTTGAGGGCCACTGGCAACACTGTCATCGCCCTGCTCTGTGGCTGCAGGTCTGGTTCCAAGATGTAGCAGAGTTCTGTGACCACCTCCTTGGTGAAGCGGAGCCGACTATCACACTGCTCCTGGCTTAGGTGCAAGTAGGAAAAGTGCTCCCTGAAGACCCTCGGTGGGTAAGGCATCCTGCTGAGAGCCCTCCTCCTCCTCCTCCTTCTCGCTCTCTGAGCAGCTCATTTTCTTTGCTGCCTCTGTTCCATCTCCCTGTCATGCTGCAGCCCAAGGGGGACTGCAACTAGAGCCCCCAGGACTGGGAGTAAGTGATGTAGTCAGAGCCCTTCCAGTAGCAGCCAACGCCTTCCCAACATCCAGCAGCGCTCCATGCACACTTTCACAACTTTTGACATTGCCTACAGCAACCCAGTCCTCCTACAAACTGGACAAGAACCAGTACAAAAGCAATAAGCTACTTAAGCAAAACGCTGGATGTATCCCTTTAAGTAGCACTGGTGGGGGATCCCTCATGCAGCTGAACGCACATTCAGCTGTGTGCATTTAGGAGAGGGCGTTGAATGGAGCGGCAACGTCTAAAATTGCAGGTCGTGCATCAAATCAGCATTACACGCTGACTGACGTCACAATAGATAAATAGATACAGTACCAGACAGATAAATAGATACAGTGCCCTGATAGATAAATAGATACAGTATCAGATAGATACAGTACCAGATAGATAAATAGAAACAGCACAGATAGATAAATAGATACAGTACCTGATAGATAAATAGATACAATACCAGACAGATAAATAGATACAGTACCCTGATAGATAAATAGATACAGTACCAGACAGATAAATAGAAACAGCACAGATAGATAAATAGATACAGTACCTGATAGATAAATAGATACAATACCAGACAGATAAATAGATACAGTACCTGATAGATAAATAGATACACTACCAGATAGATAAATAAATACAGTACCAGACAGATAAATAGAAACAGCACAGATAGATAAATAGAAACAGCACAGATAGATAAATAGATACAGTACCAGATAGATAAATAGATACAGTACCAGATAGATAAATAGATACAGTACCAGACAGATAAATAGATCTTCCAGCACCTCTCTTCCAGGAATGCCCACCTTGAAGAAGTTCTGCTCTTCTCTCCGATGGGATTTTTGTTTGTCTCTTTTACCTTGTTCATCTTCATTGCTTTCTGTCTCCCTTCTCGTGTTTGATCAGGTATCTACCAAAACTCGCTTTCACAGCCACATATCTTTCCTCAGCAACTGTCTCCGGCTCCGACTTACTCCACATGGATTCCAACTGAAATTCCACCCTTCGTGTTTTGGATCCACCCAGGACTACAAATATCTCCAAGATATTCAGTGTTCCTCGAACCACTGCTCTCGCCGTATCCTGAGATCCACGCCGAATGCCATGCGCCGCCACATGAACACTCTCGCCCTCTCTCTTCAGCAGCACCGACTCACTCTATCTCAAAGCTGTCCTGGTCCGCAGTTCCATTTCATCCTTCGCCTCATCCGGCGCTTTAACAAAAAACTTTTTTTCTTCCTTTCAGGTGTCAAGGATCGCAAGCTTCAACAACTCTTGGACACCAACGCCCCTCCAGAATCTTCTTCCCCTTCACTTTCCTCTGACTCCACCCCTTCTCCCAATCTCACCCCCTGCCACGTTTTCACTATCCCCTCTGACCTTCCCCTCTCTGACCCCAAACGATTAGTCCTTAGCAAAGGCCTGAGCTTCATCCCCTTACGCCCCCACCTTAATGAATTTCGAGCTCGGCACGATGCTGAGCTCTTTTTCCGCTGCCTTCATCTCCGTGCCCACTTCTTTGGCCAGGAGTCTTCCCCCCGCACGGCTGACCCTTTCTCCCGCTTTCAGAATTCTTGTTCTACCTGGACCCCTCCCTCTGGCCTCTTAACCTCTCTAGATCTTTTCATTGCAAACTACCGGCGTGACATCGGCCGTCTCAATTTCTCCGCTCCCGTCACTCACTCCAACCTACCTCCCTCTGAACTTGCAGCACTCCGTTCTCTCAGATCCAACCCCAACATTGTCATTAAACCTGCTGACAAGGGTGGTGCTGTTGTTGTTTGGCGAACCAACCTCTACCTAGCGGAAGCTGAACGCCAACTCTGACACCTCCTCCTACCTCCCCCTGGACCATGACCCCACTACCACCGTTTCCAAGACTGTCACTGACCTCATCTCCTCTGGAGATCTTTCCCCCACAGCCGCCAACCTCATAGTTCCCCAACCCCGCACAGCCCGCTTCTACCTCCTTCCCAAGATCCACAAACAGGACTGCCCTGGTAGACCCATCGTTTCAGCCTGTTCTTGCCCCACGGAACTTATCTCTTCCTATCTCGACTCTATTTTTTCTCCCCTTGTCCAGTCTCTTCCCACCTACATCCACGACTCTTCCGACGTCCTCCGCCACTTTAACAGTTTCCAGTTTCCTGGCCCCAACCGCTTCCTTTTCACTATGGACGTCCAATCCCTCTACACCTCCATCCCCCACCAGGATGGCCTGAGGGCGCTCCGCTTCTTCCTTGAACAGAGGCCCAACCAGTCCCCATCCACCTCCACCCTCCTCCGCCTGGCTGAACTTGTTCTCACATTGAACAACTTCCCCTTTGACTCCACTCACTTCCTCCAAATTAAAGGTGTTGCTATGGGAACCCGCATGGGTCCGAGCTATGCCTGCCTTTTCGTGGGATATGTGGAACACTCTTTGTTCCAGTCTTACTCGGGTTCCCTCCCTCACCTCTTTTTCCGGTACATTGATGACTGTATCGGTGCCATTTCCTGCTCTCGCCCTGAACTAGAAAGTTTCATTCACTTTGCTTCCAATCTCCACCCTTCCCTCACCTTCACATGGTCCATCTCCGACTCTTCCCTTCCCTTCCTCGACTTCTCCGTCTCCATCTCTGGGGATAGGTTATTGACAAACATTCACTACAAGCCCACTGACTCCCACAGCTACCTGGACTACACTTCCTCCCACCCCGCTTCCTGTAAGGAAACTATTCCATTCTCCCAGTTTCTCCGTCTCCGCTGCATCTGCTCTGACGATGCCACTTTCCATACCAGTGCTTCCAACATGTCTTCCTTTTTCCTCAACCGAGGATTCCCCTCTACTGTGGTTGACACGGCCCTTGACCGTGTCCGTTCTATCTCCCACACTTCTGCCCTCACCCCTGCCCCTCCCTCCCAGAACCACGATAGGGTTCCCCTTGTCCTCACCTTTCACCCCACCAGCCTCCACATTCAACGGATCATCCTCCACCATTTCCGTCACCTCCAGCGTGATCCCACCACCAAACACATCTTCCCCTCACCTCCCCTTTCAGCATTCCGAAGGGACCGCTCCCTCCGCGACACCCTGGTCCACTCCTCTATCACCCCCAACACCCCTTCCCCTTCGCCCGGCACCTTCCCGTGCAAGCGCAGGAGATGCAACACATGCCCTTATACCTCCCCCCTTCCCACTGTCCAGGGCCCCAAACACCCCTTCCAGGTGAAACAGCGATTTACTTGTACTTCTTGTAATTTAGTATACTGTATTTGCTGCTCACGATGCGGTCTCCTCTACATTGGGGAGACCAAACGCAGATTGGATGACCACTTTGCGGAACACCTCCATTCAGTCCATAAGGGGGACCCCGAGCTTCCGGTCATCTGTCACTTTAATTCTCCGCTTCACTCCCACTCAGACCTCACCGTCCTCGGTCTCTTACATTGTTCCACTGAAGCTCAACGTAAGTTCGAGGAACAGCACCTCATCTTTCGATTAGGCACTTTACAGCCTTCTGGACTCAACATCGAGTTCAACAATTTCAGATCATAACCTCGGCCTCTATCATATATATTTTTTTCCCACACTTTTTTTTTCTCTTCTCTCCCACATGGCAGCTGTCTTTCATTCTGCCAGCGCAATTCACACTTCATCTAGAGCCATCTTTTGTTTCTTAACCTGTCCCATTACCATCTCCTTTTGCCTTGAATATCTCTTAATGTCTCTTAATCTCTCCTGCCTTCTATCCTATCACAGACCTTCCCTTTTGTTCTTTCATCCCCTACCCCCTTTCCCAGCTCCCACACTTGCTTAAAAATCTGTTCCATTTCCTGCTTTTTTCCAGTTCTGACGAAAGGTCATCGACCTGAAACGTTAACTCTATTTCTCTCTTCACAGATGCTGCCTGACCTGCTGAGTATCTCCAGCATTTTCTGTTTTTATTATAAATAGATACAGTACCCTGATAGATAAATAGATACAGTACCCAGACAGATAAATAGATACAGTACCCAGAGAGATAAATAGATACAGTAGCCAAATAGATAAATAGATACATTACCCGATAGATAAATAAGAACATAAGAATAAAATAAATAGGAGCAGGAATTGGCCATTTGGCCCCTCGAGCCTGCTCCACCATTCAATAAGATCATGGCTGATCTTTTACCTCAACTCCACTTTCCTGCACTATCCCTATATTCCTTGATTCCCCTAACATCCAAAAATCTATCGATTTCTGTCTTGAATATACTCAATGACTGAGCCTCCACAGCCCTCTGGGGTAGAGAATTCCAAAGATTCACCACCCTCTGAGTGAAGAAATTTCTCCTCATCTCAGTCCTAAATGGCCAACCCTTATTCTGAGATTGTGACCCCTGATTCTAGACTCCCCAGCCAGGGGAAATATCCTCCCTGCATCTACCCTGTCCAACCCTGTAAGAATGTTGTATGTTTCAATGAGATTACCTCTCATTCTTCTAAACTCTAGAGAATATAGGCCGAGTCTACTCAATCTCTCCTCATAGGACAATACCCCCCATCCCAGGAATCAGTCTGGTGAACCTTTGTTGCACTCCCTCTATGGCAAGTATATCCTTCCTTAGGTAAGGAGACCAAAACTGTACACAATACTCCAGGTGTGGTCTCACCAGGGCCCTATATAATTGCAGTAAGATGTCTTTACTCTTATACTCAATCTTGTAATAAAGGCCAACATACCATTTGCTTTCCTAATTGTTTGCTGTACCTACATGTTAACTTTCAGTGATTCATGTACAAGGACACCCAGGTCCCCCTGAACATCAACATTTCCCAATCTCTCACCATTTAAAAAATACTCTGCTTTTCTATTTTTCCAACCAAAGTGGATAATTTCACATTTCTCCACATTATGTTCCTTTGCCATGTTCTTGCCCACTCACTTAGCTTGTCTATATCCCCTTGAAGTCGCTTTGCATCCTCCTCACAACTTACATTCCGATCCAGCTTTGTATCATCAGCAAACTTGGATATATTACATTTGGTCACCTCATCCAAATCATTGATACAGATTGTGAATAGCTGAGCCCAAGCACTGATCCGTGCGGTACCCCACTAGTTGCAGCCTGCCAACCCTAAAATTACCCATTTATTCCTACTCTCTGTTTTCTATCCATTAACCAATCCTCAATCCATGGTAGTATATTACCCCAATCCTATGAGCCCTAATTTTGTGTAATAACCTCTTGTGTGGCACCTTAACAAATGCCTTCTGAAAATCCAAATACACCACATCCACTGGTTCCCCCTTATCTATTCTGATACTTGCAACCTCAAAAACCTCTAACAGATTCGTCAAACATGATTTCCCTTTCATAAATCCGTGTTGACTCTACCAATCCTATTAATATTTTCTTGTGCCCTGTTACCACGTCCTTAATAATAGATTCTAACATTTTCCCTACTACTGAAGTCAGGCTAACTGGTCTGCAGTTCCCCATTTTCTCTCTCCCTCCTTTCTTAAATAGTGGAGTTGCATTTGGTACCTTCCAATCCATGGGAACCATTCTAGAATCTATGGAATTTTGGAAAATGACAACCAATGCATCCACTATCTCTATAGCCACCTCTTTCAAAACCCTAGGATGTAGGCCATCAGGTCCAGGGGATTTATCGGCTTTCAGTCCCATTAATTTCTCCAGTACTATTTTTTTTACTAATACTAATTTCTTTCAGTTCCTCATTCTCGCTCGACCCTTGGTTCTCCATTATTTCCGGGAAGATTTTTGCATCTTCTCTGTGAAGACAGACACAAAGTATTTGCTTAATTTCCCTGCCATTTCCTTATTCCCCATTATAATTTCTCCTGTCTCAGCCTGTAAGGAACGCAAAATTACTTTTGCTAATCTTTCCCTTTTTACATACCTATAGAAGCTTTTGCAATCTGTTTTTATGTCTCTCGCTAGTACCCACATAGATGAATAGATACAGTACCAGATAGATAAATAGATACAGTACAAAGATAGATAAATAGATACAGTACAAAGATAGATAAATAGATATAGTACCAGATAGATAAATAGATACAGTACCCAGAGAGATAAATAGATACAGTACAAAGATAGATAAATAGATACAGTACCAGATAGATAAATAGATACAGTACAAAGATGGATAAATAGATACAGTACAAAGATAGATGAATAGATACAGTACCAGATAGATAAATAGATACAGTACAAAGATAGATAAATAGATACAGTACAAAGATAGATAAATAGATACAGTACCAGATAGATAAATAGATACAGTACAAAGATAGATAAATAGATACAGTACCCAGAGAGATAAATAGATACAGTGCCAGATAGATAAATAGATACAGTACCCAGATAGATAAATAGATGCAGTACCCAGATAGATAAATAGATACAGTACACAGATAGATAAATAGATGCAGTACCCAGATAGATAAATAGATACAGCAACAGATAGATAAATAGATACAGTACGCAGATAGATAAATAGATACAGCACCAGATAAATAGATACAGCACCAGATAGATAACTAGATACAGTACCTGATAGATAAATAGAAACAGTACCCAGATAAATAAATAGACAGCACCAGGCGTAACTAAAAATGAGATACCAACCTGGGGAAGCTGCATCACAGGACTATATGCATGCTAAAAAGCAGAAGCAACATGCCATAGACAAGGCTAAGAGATCCCACAATCAACGGATCAGATCAAAGCTCTGCAGTCCTGCCACATCCATGCGCGAATGGTGGTGGATCTTTAAACAACTAACGGGAGGAGGAGGCCCCATGAATATCCCCATCCTCAATGATGGTGGAGCCCAGCATGTGAGTGCAAAAGACAAAGCTGAAGCATTTACAACCATCTTCAGCCAGAAGTGCCGAGTGGATGATCCATATCGGCCTCCTCCTGAGGTCGCCACCATCACAGAAGCCAGTCTTCAGCCAATTCGATTCACTCCATGTGATATCAAGAAACGGCTGAGCGCATTGGATACAGCAAAGGCTATGGGCCCCGACAACATCCCAGGCTGTCATGCTGAAGTCTTGTGCTCCAGAACTAGCCACGCCTCTAGCCAAGCTGTTCCAGTACAGCTACAACACTGGCATCTATCCGACAATGTGGAAAACTGCCCAGGTATGTCCTGTCCACAAATAGCAGGACAAATCCAATCCGGCTAATTACCGCCCCATCAGTCTACTCTCAATCATCAGCAAAGTGATGGAAGGTGTCATCGACAGTGATATCAAGTGGCACTTACTCAGCAATAACCTGCTCACTGATGCCCAGTTTGGGTTCCGCCAAGACCACTCAGCTCCCGACCTCATTGCAGCCTCGGTCTAAACATGGACAAAGGTTCTGAATTCCAGAGGTGAGGTGAGAGTGACTGCCCTTGACATCATGGCAGCATTTGACCGAGTGTTGCATCAAGGAGCCCTAGTAAAACTGAAGTCAATGGGAATTGGGGGGAAAACTCACCACTGGCTGGAGTCCCATCTAGCACAAAGTAAGATGGTTGTGGTGGTTGGAAGTCAATCACCACAGCCCCAGGACCTCACTGCAAGAGTTCCTCAGGGCAGTGTCCTAGGCCCAACCATCTTCAGCTGCTTCATCAATGTAATTCCCTCCAACATAAGGTCAGAAATGGGGATGTTCACTGATGACTACACAGTGTTCAATGCCATTCACAACTCTTCAAATAATGAAGCAGTCCATACCCGCAATCAACAAGACCCTGGACGACATTCAGGCTTGGGCTGATAAGTGGCAGGTAACATTCGCGCCACACAAGTGCCAGGCAATGACTAGCTCCAACAAGCGAGAGTCTAAACAACGACCCTTGACATTCAACGGCATTACCATTGCCGAATCCCCCACCATCAACATCCTGGGGGTCACCATTGACCAGAAACTTAACTGGGCCAGCCACATAAATACTGTGGCAACAAGAGCAGGTCAGAGGTTAGGTATTCTGCGGCGAGTGTCTCACCTCCTGACTCCCCAAAGCCTTTTCACCATCTATAAGGCACATGTAAGGAGTGTGATGGAATACTCTCCACTTGCCTGGATGAGTGCAGCTCCAACACTCAAGAAGTTCGACACCATCCAGGACAAAGCAGCCCACTTGATTTGCACCCCATCCACCTCCTTAAACTTTCACTCCGACCACCACTGGCGCACCGTGGCTGCAGTGTATACCATCTACAAGATGCACTGCAGCAACTCACCAAGGCTTCTTCGGCAGCACCTCCCAAACCCGCGACCTCTTCCACCGAGAAGGACAAGGGCAGCAGGCGCATGAGAACACCATCACCTCCAAGTTCCCCTCCAAGTCTCACACCATCCTGACTTGGAAATATATCGCCATTCCTTCATCGTCGCTGGGTCAAAATCCTGGATCTCCCTCCCTAACAGCACTGTGGGAGTACCTTCACCACACGGACTGCAGCGGTTCAAGAAGGCGGCTCACCACCACCTTCTCAAGGGCAACTAGGGATGGGCAATAAATGCTGGCCTTGCCAGCGACGCCCACATCCCATGAATGAATTTTTAAAAATATAGTACCAGATAGATAAATAGATACAGCACCCAGATAGATAAATAGATACTGTACCTGATAAATAAATAGATACCGTACTAGATAGATAAATAGATACAGTACCTGATAGATAAACAGATAGAGTACCAGATAGATAAATAGATACAGCACCAGATAGATAAATAGATACAGTACCAGATAGATAAATAGATACAGTACCAGATAGATAAATAGATACAGCACCAGTTAGATAAATAGATACAGTACCAGGTGATAAATAGATACAGTACCAGATAGGTAAATAGATACAGCACCAGATAGATAAATAGATACAGTACCAGATAGATAAATAGATACAGTACTAGATAGATAGAAAGACAGACAGACAGACAAATAGATAGATAGATAGATAGATAGATAGATATAATAGGCAGATAGTTGCTGCCCTTAAACAGGCAGCGTTGACACACATATGGGTGGGGACCCTACTCTTACTTCCCTTCTCCACGCCGAAGTGAATCAGACAAATTATTCGCCCTTCGGGGGGTTTGTCCTTATTAGGTAAAGTGACTTATCTAATATTGAAATTCTTGGTATTGTAAATAAATTCCTTGTTTGAAGTGCAGGGTTCCCGTTCCTATGAAGCGTCTCTACCCGAAATGCTAATCTGTCCTTTTCAAGCTGATGACTGTCCGCTGTGTTTTCAGCATTTTCTGGTCAGAATTCCGGTATTTGCAGTTTTTTAAAAGCTATGTTTCCCTGCCACACTGCACTGCTGTGCTCTATATCACATTCCCTATCATTTTACATAGACCCTTAAATTGTTTTCCCCCAATATATATTTAAACTAAATTAAATCACAATTACAGTTAAAGGTAAGTTTGTTTGCCAGTTTGTGCTGAACATTTATATTTAAATTAAACACACCAGCAAGTATAAACTGTGAGGAAACAATTGTTTTTTATATATCTATACGCAGTTTTCATTTTAATGAGAAGCGGTTACAATAATTAATCCAAACACACAGTCACTTCCGATTCCAGTGGTGTGCGGGGACAGTTGGTGTAAAATGCGTTCAAAGGTTAAGCGAAAACGAATGTCACCAGGACTGGAATCGTGCGAGCTGCATTACTGAGCCCCAGCACAGTATATGCTATTTTTGTAACTCGGGAAATCTCAGGGTCCTTTGCAACCTCTAGATAAAAAGGCGTGGTAGGAGACCTTGGGGTAGAAATTAGGTCGCGCCCCATTTGGGGCGCAAATATCGTCCGGACGCAAATATTAGCGCCTGGCGCTAATTATCGGCACTGACAGGAAACTTCACTTTTACCGCCCCGGGAGGTGAGTGGAGCACTAAAGCAGGCGCTGCACACCTGTCTTAAGGCGCAAAGGCCAAGGAGTGAGGCGCTAACTCAGCGCGCGAGCGCAGCGCAGCGCAGCTGCTGCCAGTTAGCGAGGGAACACAGACACACTGGCGCCGGCCAGTTCTTAAAGCGGGGGGGGGCCAACTTGCTCCCCAGCCACACCCTGCTCATTGCAGCCTTGAATCTCGGCCTGGAGAGACCTGTGAATCCATTTTGCTGCCAAGCATGGAGAGGGTGAGAGAACGCACTCATCGCTTCACCGAGCGGGCCTTGGATGCTCTGGTTGGCGCAGTGGAGCGCAGACGATGTATGCTGTTCCCTGAGAGTGGCAGGAGGCCTTTGCCACGCGAGTTCAGAAGAGTGTGGAGGGAGGTGGCTCAGAGCGTCTCCTCCAGGAGCATGGTGCCCAGGACTCATACTCAATGCCGCAAAAAGTTCAACGACCTCACTCGGGTCGTCAGGGTGAGTGGCTTTTTCTCAATACCTCTCCATCCCTCCATCTCAACCTCACTCTATGGCCAGAGGGTCTTAAAACCCCAATGCACAACACTCATCCAACACCTATGGCCCTTTCATCAAACACACACACACATTCCACACTTTGCATACAGTAAGGGATATTCACCTATGGGAGGCACATCAGGCAACACCATGGCTGTATATTGTAAGGGCTATTCACCTATGGGAGGCACATCAGGCAAGACCATGGCTGTATATTTACTCAGATGCTGTCCTTTTTCTTGCAGGCTAAGCTGGCTCATAATAGGAGACAGCAGCAACGGACAGGTGGAGGGCGGCCTCAGCTGCAACCCCTCAGTGATCTGGAGGAGCGCGTCCACAGAATTGTGGCAAGCCGGGTGATCGGTCCCGTCGCCACTGGAGACGCCGACCCCGTTCTGGACAGCAATGGTAAGGTCATCACCTTTTTGTCCTCTGTCCTTCCACTTGTCCCTCACAACACCAGCCTTTGACACTTTCAATCCAACTTGCTAACTCGCTGCACTTATTCCTCCCTTACTGCCACCCTGTCCTCACGCTAAAGCCACTCTTGTACCTCCCTGCTTTCAGATGGTGATTCACCAGCTGAGGAGACGGGCCCTGAAGCTGCCACTGGGAGTGATGCTGCAGCTGAGGAGGAAGAGGAAGCCAGAGCATCAGTGCCACCCTCTCCCGAGGAAGCCCATGCCCACACTGGGAACACGCCTTCCCCGGAGGGGAGCAGGGGGGAAGGGGCTGATGAGGGTGAAGCTCCAGGACCCAGCGGGCTGCAGCAACGCCATGGGGGGGGGTAGGGAAGAACGGGGGCCTTCTCCCCAGAGGGAGAGTATGCCAGACACTCCTACTGCAATGGACGCAGAGGAGGAGCGGCTGATTGCAGAAATGAACACCCAGGCGGTGGGCATGCACACTGAGCTCATGGGTGCAGTGGGAAGGGTGCCCGAATGCATTGAGTCACTGGCAAGGAGTGTGGAGCACTTCGCTGTAGCACAGGCGGATGCCACACTAACGCTTAGTGCTGCAATTCAGTCACTGGCTGCCGTGATCCCATCTCTGACTGCTCTCATGCAGACTCAGATTGAGGCCACGCGAGCACTGACTGCTGCCAACCTCGATGGTTCGTGCACATGTCCCCGGGGCTGTCACCGCGCCGCAGCAGGCCAGCAATCTGTGCTCCAGCAGATTGCTCCGGATGCTGAAGTGCTGCCCTGTGGGAGTGCCAGTGTGTCGGGCGAGCAGGGAGTTGCTGTCCTCTCTCACGATGACAGCATTCCTGCTGCCAACACTGTCACTTCTCCACTGCACTTGCCACCGCCTGTAGGACAGACTGCTGCCGCCCATGCAGAGTTGGTGCAGTCTGCAGCCGGGCCCTCCAGGCCCAGAAGTGGTCGAGGCCGTCCTTCAGGGGCATCTGCAGTGTCAGGGTCTGACGAGCAGCAGCCTTCCACCAGCCTTGCTGCAGCCACTGAGGTCCCATTACGGAGGAGCAGTAGGGTTAGAAGGGGGGAAGTGCGCAAGGGAAGGAGATCACCCTCGAAGGGCAAAAAGTAGGAGGTGTGACAAAATGCTGGTCATTTTTTTATTAAAGGCCGAGGTTCATGGTCCAACTTTTGTTTAGTGTTTTGGACATTATCTCCAGGTTGTGAGAACCAGTTATGTTATTGACTGTTTTTTTGTGTTTATTTCTATGAGTTTGTCATGAGGAATTGACACACACAGAGTTTGTAAAATAAATAAGTTTCTGTATTCAAAATATACATGGCTGGTGGTTGGAATTATTGGTGCCTTGGCCGGCTTAGGGGTTGCGTGCTGGGTTGATTAATGTTGGTAGCAATGGCAGGGGCCCTAGAAGCGGCTTGCTATTACCCGTTGACGGACGGCCCTTGCAGTTTGACCATTGTGGGCCGCCCTCCCGCCTTGGTGCTGCTGATGATCATCGTCCTCATCCTCTTCCTCCTCTTCCTCCTCCTCCTCTGGTGGTGCTACAAGGCCTGGTGGCATTGGCTGGGTCCTGAGGATTGCCATGTTGTGCAACATGCAGCACACGACTACGAAGTTCGATACTTGCTCAGGCGAGTACTGCAGGGCTCCTCCGGAATGGTCCAGACAGCGGAACCGTTGTTTCAGCACGCCGATTGTGCGCTCAATAATGTTCCTGGTTGCTTGATGGCTTTCATTGTACCGCAGCTCAGCAGGGGTGTTTGGCGTACGGAGCGGTGTCATCAGCCAGGTGCTCAATGCGTACCCCTTGTCCCCGAGAAGCCAACCAACTGGCTGATGCGGTGCCTCGAAAACTTCTGCCACAGTAGTCTGGCGCAGGATAAAAGCATCGTGGCAGCTGCCAGGATAGTGGGCATTGACAGCGAGTATCACCTGTCTGTGGTCACAGACCAACTGGACATTCAAGAATGGAACCCCTTTCTGTTCCTGAATTCCTCTGCATTCTCACGCGGAACACGCAAAGCCACATGCGTGCAGTCAATGGCGCCCTGCTACCCTCGCAAAGCCCAGAGCACGGTCACGCTGCTTGTCTGGGGTCATAGGGAAAGAGATGAACTGTCATCTCCTTCTGAAGAGGGCATTGGTGACCTGCCGGATGCAGCGATGCACCGCGAACTGGGAGATATTGGCGAGGTCCCCAACAGCAGCTTGGAATGAGCCAGTGGCGTAGAAGTTCAAAGCCACTGTGACCTTCACTGCCACCGACAGAGACGTCCTGGACCTCAGCTGAGGCTGCAGATCTGGCTGCAGCAGGTGGCAGAGCTCAGTGACCACCTCCTTGCTGAATCGCAGCCTTCGCAAACACAGCTCCTCGGACATATGGATGTAGGAGAGCTGTTCACGATATACCCTGGGAGGGTAAGCTCTCCTGTACATGCGCCTGATGGCCCTCCTCTGTCTGGCCATCATTGCCACTCTCTGTCTGCGTCTCTGTATCCTCCGATTCAGCTGGAGCAGGACGACGCCCCCAATCAGTGCAGCCCCCATATTCTCTTTGCCAGAAAAGTAATGAGGGACAGCAACTAAAGTAGCAACAAAGTTAGGATGAATAGGCAAAACTACCTCACAAAGCGTTGAGTCAATGTAGAAGTCTCTCTCTCTCTCTCTCCGAATCTCTCTCTCTCTCTCAGAACGAGTGGTGCATAAATGTCGACCACAGAAAAAGACAGGAAGAGGCCCCCTTTAAATAGCGCCCCCCCCCAGCCCCACACCGATTGATAGCGTTCCAGTCTTCCGGTCGTTGGAAGCGCCAGGCGGTAAGGCAGGGGGCGCCACTCAATTTCCGCTCCGGGGCGCCCCAAGGGTGTTGCACCATGGAATGACGTCACAATCTGCGCGCGCAGGTGGTCGCAGCGGTAAGTTTTAGCGCCGCCGCACAATCTCAAGTTAAGTTCTCGAGCGGCGCAAACATCGCTGCGCCCGGGCGTTAGCGGCTTTGCGCCCCATTAGCGCCCTCTTAAGGCGCTAACGGGAGGCGCAACCAAGTGAATTTTTACTCCCTTGTATTTTACACAGGCCATTCGGCCCAACCAGTCTATGCCGGCGTTATGCTTCACATGAGCCTCCTCCAGTCTTTCCTCCTCTAACTCTATCAGCAGAACCCTCTATTCCCTTCTCCCTCATATGCTTATCTAACCTCCCCTTAAATGCATCTATACTATTCGCTTCAACCACTCCCTGTGGTAGGGAGTTCCACATTCTCACCACTCTTTGGGTAAAGAAGTTTCTTCTGAATTCCCTATTGGATTTCTTGGTGACTATCTTATATTGATGGCCTCTAGTTTTGCTCTTCATAGATAGAGTCATAGGGGTAGAAATTAGGTCGCGCCCCATTTGGGGCGCAAATATCGTCTGGACGCAAATATTAGCGCCTGGCGCTAATTATCGGCACTGACTGGAAACTTCACTTTTACCGCCCCGGGAGGTGAGTGGAGCGCTAAAGCAGGCGCTGCACACCTGTCTTAAGGCGCAAAGGCCAAGGAGTGAGGCGCTAACTCAGAGCGCTGGCGAAGCTCATGTAATGTCAGTCAGCAATGGAACACACACACAATGGCACGGGCCAGTTCTTAAAGGGGATGGTTAATCTTGCTTTCCATCCACATCCTGTTCATTGCAGCCTTGAATCTCGGCCTGGAGAGACTTGCACATCAAATGTGCTGGAAAGAACAATGGAGAGTACCAGGCAAAGAGCTCAGAGTGCAGCTCCCACAGTCTCTGCTAAATCGATACAAGGAATGGCAAATCAAAATGAACCTGCAAAGTGCTGCTCAGTACCCAAAACTCCTTCACACAACGTTGAATCTCTCCAGAAGTCTCTCCCTCTCTCTCTCAGAATGCATAGTTCAAAAATGCCACCAACAATAAAAGACAGGAAGAGGCCCCCTTTAAATAGCGCCACCCCCAGCCCCACAGCGATTGATAGCGTTCCAGTCTTCTGGTCGTTGGATGCGCCAGGCGGTAAGGCAGGGGGCGCCACTCAATTTCCGCTCCGGGGCGCCACAAGGGCGTTGCACCATGGAATGACATCACAATCTGTGCGCGCAGGTGGTCGCAGCGGTAAGTTTTAGCGCCGCCGCACAATCTCAAGTTAAGTTCTCGAGCGGCGCAAACATCGCTGCGCCCGGGCGTTAGCGGCTTTGCGCCCCATTAGCGCCCTCTTAAGGCGCTAACGGGAGGCGCAACCAACTGAATTTTTACCCCATAGAGTTATACAGCACAGAAAGAGGACCTTCGGCCCATCGTGTCTGCGCCGGCCATCAAGCCCTGTCTATTCTAATCCCATTTTCTAGCACTTGGTCCGTAGCCTTGTATGCTATGGCGTTTCAAGTGCTCATCTAAATGCTTCTTGAATGTTGTGAGGGTTCCTGCCTCTACCACCCTTTCAGGCAGTGAGTTCCAGATTCTAACCACCCTCTGGGTGAAAAAGTTTTTCCTCAAATCCCCTCTAAACCTCCTGCCCCTTACCTTGAAACTATGCCCTCTGGTTATTGACCCCTCTACTAAGGGGAAAAGTTCCTTTCTATCTACCCTTGGTACAGGACCTTGGTGAGACTACATTTGGAATATTGTGTGCAGTTCTGGTCACCTCACTATAGGAAGGACGTGGAAGCATTGGAAAGAGTGCAAAGGAGATTTACCAGGATGCTGCCTGGTTTGGGGGGGAGGTCTTATGAGGAAAGATTGAGGGAGTTGGGGCTTTTCTCTTTAGAGCGGAGGAGGATGAGAGGCGACTTAATAGAGGTTTATAAGATGATGAGGGGGATAGATAGAGTGGATGTTCAGAGACTATTTCCTCGGGTAGAGGAAGCTGTTACAAGGGGGCATAACTATAAGGTGCATGGGGGGAGATATAGAAGGGATGTCCGAGGTAGATTCTTTACTCAGAGAGTGGTTGGGGTGTGGAATGGACTGCCTGCTGTGATAGTGGAGTCGGACACTTTAAGAACTTTCAAGCGGTTATTGGATAAGCACATGGAGCACACCAGAGTGATAGGGAGTGTGATAGCTTGATCTTGGTCTCGGACAATGCTCGGCACAACATTGAGGGCCGAAGGGCCTGTACTGTGCTGTACTGTTCTATGTTCTATGTTCTATGTACCCTATCTATGCCCCTCATAATTTTGTACACCTCAATCAGGTCCCCCCTCAGCCTTCTCTGCTCTAAGGAAAACAACCCCAGCCTGTCCAGTCTCTCTTCATAGCTGAAGCACTGCAGACCAGGTAACATCCTGGTGAATCTCCTCTGCACCCTCTCCAATGCAATCACATCCTTCCTATAGTGTGGCGACCAGAACTGCACACAGTATTCCAGCTGTGGCCTAACTAACGTTTTGTACAGCTCCATCATAACCTCCCTGCTCTTATATTCTATGCCTTGGCTAATGAAGGCAAGTATCCCATATGCCTTCTTAACCACCTTATCTACCTGTCCTGCTGCCTTCAGGGATCTATGTACATGCACACCAAGGTCCCTCTGATCTTTTGTCCTTCCTAGGGTCCTACCATTCATTGTGTATTCCCTTGCCTTGTTAGTCCTCCCAAAATGCATCACCTCACACTTTTCAGGGTTAAATTCCATTTGCCACTGTTCTGCCCATCTGACCAACCCGTCTATATCGTCCTGTAGCCTGAGGCTTCCTCCTCGCTATTTACCACCCCACCAATTTTCGTGTCATCTGCGAACTTACTAATCATACCTCCTACATTCATATCTAAATCATTAATGTACACTACAAACAGCAAAGGACCCAGCACCGATCCCTGCGGTACACCACTGGACACAGGCTTCCAGTCACAAAAACAACCTTCGACCATCACTCTCTGCCTCCTGCCACGAAGCCAATTTTGGATCCAATGTGCCAAGTTGCCCTGGATCCCATGGGCTCTTACCTTCTTGACCAGTCTCCCATGCGGGACATTGTCAAAAGCCTTACTGAAGTCCATGTCTTCCTCACAAGTGAAAACATTAGCCCGTATTTTCCGATCCCTACGGGTGTGTACGAGCTGTGTACCGACCCGTAGGGACCTCGCAAATGCCGGTTTCAGGCATGCGAAGCGCATGCGCTGAAAACCGGCATTTCCGATCTGTCAAGAATCCTCTTGACAGATCGGACGCCTGCCTGAGAGAAGGGCCTCTGCAGGTGGAGAGTTTCGCTTTCTGCAGAGCCTCTGCCTGCTGAAAACCTTTAAAAATCTTACGCCTGGTAAAAGCAGGCGTGAGGCCTGCTTTTACCAGCTTAAGAGTTTAAAAAAGTAAAATAATATTTTTTTTCACTCATTTATAATTTAAAAATACTTTTAAAAAAGGTAAGTTTATTTTTAGCCCCATAAAAAACATGAATTTTTTTCCAAAATATTAAATTTTTGTTTAAAATATTTAATTTAATGTAATTTTAACTAATTTTAAAAACGTGATTTTTTTTAATAATGTATTTAATGTTTTGATGTGTCTAAGCTGTCAAAAGTATGAAGGGGGATTCCCTTCTTTCATTGGTTCCCCATGGCCCACGTGATCCCAGGGACGCTTGCGAACCACATGCGCCCCTGGGATACCTGGGCCCTGCGCATTTCGAAGAGCAGAGGCCCAGGAGCGGAAGTGTTCGGACCTCCGGAGCCCTCAGGTAAGGGCATAGATTTTTTCCAGATTGGAGGCCTCAGCACGCAGGAAGCCTCCGATCAGAAAATATGGGCCATTCTCTCTGTATCCATTCTATCAAAATTTTTCATAATTTTAAAGGCCTCTATTAGGTCACCCCTCAGCCTTCATTTTTCAAGAGAAAAGAGACCCAGCCTGTTCATCCTTTCCTGATAGGTATACCCTCGCATTTCTGGTATCATCCTTGTAAATCTTCTCTGCACCCTCTCCAGTGCCTCTATATCCTTTTTTATAATATGGCGACCAGAACTGTATGCAGTACTCTAAGTGTGGTCTAACCAAGGTTCGATACAGGTTTAGCATAACTTCCCGACTTTTCAATTCTATCCCTCTAGAAATAAACCCTAGTGCTTGGTTTGCTTTTTTTTATGGCCTTGCTAACCTGCGTCACAACTTTTAGTGATTTTCGTGATATTAAATGGGGGAGAGAAGTCAACTCCTTAATATCATCACATTAAACTTGGAAGATAAGGGTCAATTTAAATGAGTGAAACATACATTTACAACAGAGATTGAGAAGAACTTCTATAAAAGCGGTTCCTCGCTAATGTCTTCCAATACTGACGAAAGGTCATCGACCTGAAACGTTAACTCTGTTTCACTCTGGAGTGTTTGCAACATTTTCTGTTTCTATTTGGGAGGAATTTATTTTGCACATGTTGGGAATAATTTACCAGGGAAGGTGGAAGATCAAACTGCAGTTGGATGTTATAATGGGAGAGTTGGGGTGCTACAGGATCAAGTTCCAAAGATCCTGCAGCACCCCACCCTTATTCTCCTCCACGTGTTCTTAATCAATTTCATTTAAAAAAAATTAAAGATAGTTCTGGTGCCAGTTTTGTTTTGCCAGTTGAATTACTTAAAAAGGCAGCAGCAGAAAAAATGGACCCAAAGATCTCCTTCCTGTACCACTCTACATATTAAAAAATAATCCCTCCCCCCACCGAAATTTTAATATCACTTCATAGAATTATCAGTAAAATATTAACGACTTTTTTTTCCGCTGAGAAGTTTAGCATTGAATTCTAAGAGAGAGCTGCAGTGGAAATTTGAAAGAAAAACAAAATGCAGGAAGTACACAGCAGGTCAGTCAATATCTGAAAAAGACATGTTTGGATGGGATCTTGTGTCAGGAACCCAGAAATATCAACCTGTCTTTCCTTTGACATACTGAGTGATCTGCAGTCTTTTTCCAATATGTTCCATGTTTAATTTATTTGTTGATTTAATGACCTCCCGTTTTGATGGAGTTTATATCACCTTACAACAACTTGTAACGGTGCGGTCAATGTCTCTGCTCATCAGCATTAGGAGCAGGAGTCGGCTATTCGGCCCCTCGAGCCTGCTCCGCCATTCAATAAGATCATGGCTGATCTTCCACCTCAACTCCACTTTCCTGCTCAATTACTTGGAGAGCGGTACTGTCGGTAAAATCTCCCCCAAGTCTGCAGATGATCTGCAAAGATGAATGGGAGTGAGTAGTTGGGATCTGCCCGGCAGGATTACTGAGGGAGGGACCTCGAGTCCCAGCGCCGTGCCGAGTTAGCTCAACTCACTTAGGCGGCAGTAAAGATGCTGGTGATTGGTCCGGGCAGCATTGGAGTCAGGGTTGCACCGAATTTACAGGAGGGTTCCTGTCGGGCCATTTTACAACTGAATTATTTTAGAGGACTGATTCTTTCCCGCGTGTGCAATTCAATTCACTCCAGCAACTAAAGGAAGACTTTCTACCGGCTCATGTCATAATTGCATTAATTAATCCGAGATCTGATTTAACTGTAATCCAAATATATATATCGCCTTTCACGCACCTTAAATCTTAATGGATGTTCTAATGCAACACGTTCAAATAATACAGTGCAGTTAATCTCACTGCAGTCACTAGTGGGATGTGGAAATTACTGTATATTAAATGGGAACCATATGTAATATATCAACTGGGTAGATTTTGCCATCCAATTAATGCCTCATTCTAAACTTAGATTTTTAGACATGTTTTCGGCTGCTGACGCATTAAACTGTTCCCTGTGCAAAAGTTACACATCGGTACACTCGTTACTTTCTACAGCGAGTCGCACGGGCATTGAAACAGACTACAGGCTGGTGAGAGATATCGAGACTGCAACCCAACTCCTCACAGGTGAGTCCTCCCCAGTAGGGGGAGGGTTGAATTGAAGTTTAGCGTGTCTCCAACTCCCTCAGCTCACCCAACACTAAAACCCCTCAATCACAATTGGCTTGGCAATTGATTTTGGCTGGGTTGCCGGAGAAACCGCCGTTTCTGACTGGAATTCTCGACAAGCACCGAAAGGTTGAAAAATAAATAGTTAAATGTTGTGCTAATGATTTTTAATTTTGGAAAAATGCGCTAAAATGAATTCGTTGCATCTTATTGTGGTGTTTTTAATGTGTCGTGTGTTAAAATGTAACATAAAAATCTTTAAAATTATGTTTTAAAAAAAACTATACAAAGAAACCCAGGGATTCGGCTATAAAGTTGCAGTCGCTCAGACAATTATTATTTACAGAATTAATTATACATAATGTATTAATATATTAATAAATGATGTGTAGGATATTAACTATATGATATTAACATTGTATATTAATTATATATTGACATTATATATTAATGACATATGCATAATAACGCGTTATTATAAAATAGCCTCCGGCATAACCCTGTGCTAATTCTATGTTCATCAGCTAATCGGTGCTAACAAAAAGCGTTCACTGAATGCCGCTCAAACCAGGCTCAGGGTCCGGACTCGCGTCTCCTTCCAGCCCCGCGTGTCAGCGCAGTGACCCAGTTCAGCGGCTGGGGGATTTGAACGGACTAATCCTCGCCTTTCAATCTCTTGTTTAAGCAAGAAGATAGCAAAGAGATATTAATCATCCCCGGATCAGAAAATAAAAATAAGAAGAAGGAAAAATAAGGACAAATAAGAGGCTTAGTATCTTGGCTGGATGTGTGTGTGCGTCTTGGATCCGGGCCGTGTGTCTCTCATTTCCACTCGCACTGATGTGAAACGGGCTTTCTCGGTTCTGCGGGCCATTATTTTCGAAATAGTAAATTTAATTTAAAAAATTTGCACCAGAACGAGGTTATTGGTAGCGATCTAATACGGGTATTTATCATTGGGAAGCCAAGGACACGAATTAAGACCCACAATGCGATAGTAACCCCGTCTCCTAAATATAGTCAGCGCACAGAACGATTATAAATTCACCTATCGATATAAACACAAATCTATAAGTATGTAATGTATACCTGAAATATAAATAAAACTTAAAATGTAGGAACTTTCCATATATACACAGATGTAATTATATCTGTACCTAACTTATATGATCTATAAGGGGACAGCTCATATTTTAAGTCAAAAAGACATAGTTTTAGATTCATGTGGCCGAATATGTAAACTTTATACAGCTCAGTGTTAAGGGCTGTTTGATTCTTCCTACTTTGGAATGCATGTCCCTGTTACCAATCTAGAGGTAGAAGCGTGATTCTCCTTTAGGTGAAATTAATAATCTAAAATCCACCATCTTCAGCATTATAAACCCATGTACTTTTTTTTAATGGTACTTCTTAATATGCAGTCCAACACCTGGCCTGGAGTTCAATTGTTTCTCTGTAATTATGAGGTTTTTTTAGATTTGTTATTTGTGAAGACATTTAGCTGATTGTAAACATACAATTCAGACAGTCTGCTTCGACTTTTTATGTTTAATAAAGACTTGCATTTCTATAGCGCCTTTCACGACCTCAGGACGTCCCAAAGCGCTTCATAGCCAATGAAGTATTTTTTGAAGTGGAGTCACTGTTGTAATGTAGGAAACGCGGCAGCCAATCTGCGCACAGCAAGCTCCCACAAACAGCAATGTGATAATGACCCAGATAAACTCGTTTTTTTAGGTGTTGGTTGAGCGATAAATATTGGCCAGGGGAGAACTCCCCTGCTCTTCTTCGAAACAGTTCCATTGGATCTTTGATGTTCACCTGACTGGGCCTCAGTTTAACGTCTCCCTCAGCACTGCACTGGAGTGTCAGCCTAGATTTTTGTGCTCAAGTCTCTGGAGTGGGACTTGAACCCACAACCTTCTGACTCTGAGGCGAGGGTGCTGCCCACTGAGCCACTGTTGATTAAAATCAGTAGCCTTACACTAAGTTTAAAAAATATATATATATAAAAACAAGTCATTGAAAAACATGCTCTCTGCCAACGCTGTCTGTGGGTGAGTTTCAGCGGTCCAATTCAACACTGTCATTACAGCAACAGTAATGTCCAAATAAGGGACAGAACCTGTTCTGTATAATTACATTTATATTTACCTTTTTAAAAAAAATCTTCTATATCAAGTGCAGAATATTTCACTCGGATTAGTCTGCAGTATCTCTGAGAATTTTTTGACTATAAAAAGGCAATCAATTTAAAACGAGTCTGAAAACGGTGGATTTTGTTCGAAACGGACTGAAAATCTGGCCCGTTTTCATGGTCTGTGTCTTTGAATTAAAGATAATCAGTGTTTAAAACTTATTTCGATTGCTGCGTTTTTATAGTTAAAAAAAAGTTACCAATCTCGAGGCATAAGCGGTATTTGCTTTCACTGTTAGCCTCAGCCTGAGATTTCCAAAATATCTTCTCCATCCATAATCATGGTATGTGTGTGTGTAGAATGATAGACAGACGGATAGACAGACAGACAGATAGGTAGATTGATAGATTGCACTTACTTGAAGAAATCCTCTTTACAGTAGACGCTATCTCCTCGGCTGAAGCATTTCTCCGTCAGTTGCTTCTGGCAGTCGCCGCATTTCAAGCACTTGCTATGCCAGTGACGATCCAGGACCTTCAGAATGAACCTGTCCACGATGTGTTGATTGCAGCCGGCACAAAGTGGGATATCTGCACACACACACACACACACTCCGTGTTAACCCAAGTAGTACCGCAAAACACACTGTCTGATTAAAGAGTCAGAAACACTGCAGAATATTACAGCGAAGCTTTATGGTTGATTAGTGCTGAAGCAAATACAGGGAGAACCCGTTTGATGTGTCATGATACCACCTCGCAAACACAAAACGGCGAATGCTTCAAATAGTAATTTGCACCATTTTCGACGAGTGAGAGAATTCTAACACATAATATTGGACGGCACTGTAAACAGGACAACGAATTATGCAAAATGTAAACGAAATGTACGCAATTCTTATTAGTTTTGAGAAATATGTACAATTGATTATATTAAATGATTATTAAAATAATATCAAATGCAACACGAGCGGGTCATAAAGCCAACTAGTTGAACATGGGCAAGTGCTGAACTCAATCCATCGCAGACCCTTATTTTAGTGACCGGACCGTGTGACATTAAAACGAGGAGACCATCGGCATTTATTTTAGTAAGAAATGGGACTTGCCAGCCAAAGTCAGGTTCCAAGATTGGCATCCCATGTCCACACAGACACAGGACAGACAGACAGGGGGGGGGGGGGGGGGGGTGACTGCCACAAGGAGTAGCTTTAGTACTGTGTACTGCAAACACTTCCGCCCAGAATCAACCCAGACCAGCTTAAAACAATCTACTGCTGTCTTATTTTTAAAAAGAGTGTATTCACTTCCTTCTGTCTTGATTTGCAGAGCTGAGATTATCTTTTGGCATAAAAGAGAGGGGGAGGGAGTATCCACCGAAATTAACATCAACCTCAACTTTCATAAAATGAATGCAATTCTCATCGCCGCCTCGTAAGATCTGCTCCCCTGATCTGACTAACGTCGAAACTTAAGTAAAAAAGCCTTACGTTGCATTGTGACCTCCAGTGGTTTAAGGGAGCCGGACTGAATCCTTTGAACGGTGTCTCCTGGTGTGAGCAGCTTGGTTTGCAAAGAAGGACGCATCACAATTGATTATATTTTTTTTTTGGGGGGGGAGGTGTGAGTGGGAGGGAAAGGAGGGGGGGGGGGGGGTTTAGAAAACCAACCCCTTATAAACACCAGCCCAGCTCTCCCCACCGAATAGAGAACGGCATTACAGCGTTCATACAGCGACTCTCCCCACCAACCTAGCCCATTTAGGAAAGTTCTTGGAGAGACCCCCTTCAGGTGAACCTCAGCTAATTGGATGACCAAAAGTCAGGGTAGGTCATATCACCGATTTCTGGCAATCTCAGGGAGCAGCCAATCAGAAAATGAATGGCGAGAGAGCCATCTCTATAGGTAAACAGCACCTTATTGAACGAGCGTTAACTCCACATTGCCGCCCGAGCAACTCCCCCCATGAACCTATTCCCCCTTTCCCGCCTGCCAGTTTCGGGCCATGTCGCAGCAGGTGAAATCCACACACATGGCCATATTTGGTTATGTGTCCGCGTTGGTTTTATTGTGCTCGCGCTATTTACTTCCCAGGAACAGCAGGTCCCCCCACAGAGTTGCAAAGTGACATTAGGATAAAAATAAAATAAAAACTGTTATCTGTTTCCAGTTTCTAAATCAGCGCGCTTGACGTTGTGCGACACGTTTTAATTACATGTAGTAAGGGATGTTTAACAGAACTACGACGCTGTCTGCACATTTGTCATTTTTCTAGTTATTATACTGATTTGGGGGGAGAGAAGGGACATAGGAATTGGTAGATCAGAGTCCATCTCGATCGCCTTCTACCATCCCTGGTAGTCACAAGGTAGTAGAGTTGTTGATTAATCGTTCCAATTAATCCCTTCTGTTTGATTTTTTGGGGGAGGGAGGGGGGGTTTTAAAGGGATGGTGGTGAGAATTTTGCTTCCGATTGGAATCCAGTATCAGCAATAGGCGTGAGGTTTAATAAAAGTAAAACGCGATTTCCAGCGTGTATCGCAGTACACCACAGTGTGTGAGTCGAGAAACTGGAGCACGCTCGGGCACTAACTTTAAAGGGAATCTGTTCCACGCTGACAGCTGGATTCGGGCCGTTTGATTTACGACACGGCGGCCCCCTTTTAAACTGTCCGGTGCGCGAAACTGAACTGTTGCTTTCGAAGGGGATTAAATGGTGTTTAAAATGAACATGGCGTTTAATTATCTGTGTAATCGCATGCTACAGGAAATTAGGCTGAGTCGGTTGTGCACAGGTGCTAGTTTCCGAAGGCTTTGAACGAATTGTACCGGTGCTGCCCGACCGCGAACACAGCGGTTCGCAAGTTTAGAAGCAGTAGATTTATACATATAATATGTATATATATATATGTCTATTTATTAATTGAAAAATTAATATTCCTGCTATTGTTAATCCTTAGGCCGATTTCTCAGTACAAAAATAATCATGAAAAATTAACGGTTTACAGAAATAAATATGTACATTATGTAAAATGATTTGAATAAATATATACTCGTTATTTCTCGTAAACACATCAAGGTTTAGAGTAAGAATAGAGTACTGAATACTACTGTCCGAGCTTTGTAGCAATATTCATAGAATCATAGACAATTACGACATTTCTTAATTTCGGAAATTATTGGCCATAACTCAATTCCGTCCATTCCGATCAGCTCCGTACAAAACATTACAGGAATCAAATGTGAACGAATGTCCCCGCTTTATAGACAAGTTGTAACCCCCATCCCTTCTCATTAACGGCAGTACAGGTTCTATTCATGCAAAGGGAATTTGACCAGCAGCCCCGAGCTCCTTTATAGTGTCCAGCTCCACTCCCATTCTCAGAAAAGTTTTCATTACCAGGTCACAAAAATGATCAGTGGGATCTTCGGTCGGGTGCGCTGTCCCTGGAAATAGTGGCTACTGCATAATAGATCGAATGGCAATGACATTGAATATGTTGGTATAAAATGTGTGCTCGGTCTCTGCCTTGGATTGTAGTCGTTTTACTGATTGCCTTCACGTTCCCACAATAAATATATGAATCAGCTGTTTATCTACATACATTACACGCTCACAGACACGCGCTATTTCACTTCATTCTCGGGATGTGGGCGTCGCTGGCAAGGGCCAGCATTTATTGCCCATCCCTCGTTGCCCTGAGAAAGTGGTGGTGGGCCGCCTTCTTAGAGGTTCCATACAAATGAGTGGCTTGCTCGGCCACTTCAGAGGGCAATTAACCAAGTTGGCGTGGGACTGGAGTCACATATAAGCCAGACCGGGTAAGGACGGCAGGTCTGCTTCCCTAAAGAGCAAGAGTGGAATAGTTGGGTGTCTGGGATCGTTCCATGGTCACTTTTACTGATTGCTGCTTTTTATTTCCAGATTATTATTTTTTTTAGCTCAATTAAAATTCTCAGAACTGCCGCGGTGGGATTTGAACTCACAATTGTTATTCCAGGCCGCTGGAATAATAATCCAGTAACATAAACTCTGCACTGTATATGTTTGTGCTGGAGGGTTGGAGGCAGGTTGGCTGTTGGATTAGGAAGTGCCCCCTATCGGTCGTGTGCACACAGCACTCTCCCTCCTCTCACCCTCAGGGCGAAAATAACCTGCTGCAAAAAGTTTAGCGCTACGCTCATCTCCACACAAACAAGGATTGGGGCCAATCGTCCGTTTTTTTGATGGATACATTTTCTTGTAAAGCAGAAAATAAACTTTGCTGTTTCGACTTGTCTGAACTATCCTTTCCTCGATTTATATAGGGGGGAAATCCTGCAATTTGCACGTAAAATAATGGGTTTGTTTATGAATGAATTAATAAAATTATTAATTTATAAAATTCTCGAATGAAGTACAGAAATAACCCGACTTGGTCTCGAAGTACTGGGGTGGAATATTAATCATTTGTACTTATTTTATTCAATAATAAACATATTAATTGTTCATGTTAAATTATTATCCATATTAAACCGACAAAAATGGCATTCGCCTCTAAACATAAATGGGTGTCTATTTGATAAATTCGTCTATTTTAAGTGTTATAGAATTTCTTTCGCTCTGCTTAAATTTGCCTTTGGCACGGTATAATATTCTGCAACGTTCCCCCCCCCCCCCCCAGTGTGTTCCGAATACAGCCTAATAACTAAAATACTGGATGCTGGAAGTGAGGGGGGTGGCGGGGGAGATAAATAACCGAGGTGGACTTAGAAAGCACGGGAATGATCCGGTTGTTCATCAATAATGCAGCAAGGACCTGCCGCCCAGTGAAATCCGATAATGTCACTAAGACGGCTAGTAAAGTGATAACGGCGAAATAAAGGGAAATAATGGATAGCGACCATCAAAACCTGAGCCGGTCTCCCCGCCGGGGAGAGGGGAGCGAGCACACACACACGGGTATACTTGCATGTCAAACCCGAGTTGTGTGTTTGAAATGTAAGTACACGAGTCACATTAAAACTGCAGAGTTGGGAATAAAAACGGTATCAGTAACATAGACACACGCACACACACAAACACAAAATCCGTTGTTGGAGCTGTAACGTGGCAGGTGTTGTTTAAAAAAAATAGTGGGGTGTAAATATAAATATTCCGTGTACAGTAAAGCAGAAAATAAAAATATGTTCGCAATTATTTACATTAAATTTTGTATTTGGATCATGCTTTCACATAGTTTGCGATTTTCCCACCCCGGAGTAATTTCCTGTTAGTTAGATCGGTGCAGTGGTCAGTCCACTTGTGCATGTTATACTAACCCATAGATTACACTGGAAGGTGATGTTTCTATGGGCTGCTTATACTTTAAACTCCAACTAAATCTGTCTTATTTTTATCCTTTTGTTTAGGATTACATGTTCACAATTATGAATCTGATAATCTAATCAATTTATTACGGGATATGTTTGTTCAGGTTCATTCCCCTTGCTTATCTTGAGCGGGCGCCGGCGGTGACCGCGAGTGTGTGCCGCACAAGTTCTCGGTTTTGCTGTCTTTTCTGCCGGCTCCCGTTATTAACACGGGATTAGAACCGGTTTCGGTGTAAACTGCATCAAAGCGGCTGAAAGGGACAAAAACAGTCGCCTCCCAAAACCAAAAAATAAAGTGCTAGCACCTGAATCCCTGTGCTTATTAATGTCACACAAGGAAACCATCTTTGTGTGCGAAAGTTGGCTCCTTTGCTCAGACATACACCGGCAGTGATGGATCGGCAATATACTCGTACTTTTAGTAAACACGTAGCCTAACACCAGGGCTGAAATTTAAAGCTTGCTGATGCCAGCATTTTGCGTTTCTCTTCGTCAGCTAGTTTCTATGTAATGTATAATTGTGCTTAAACTCACATACAAGGGAATTTACCATCTTTGTTACAAGTCCCTCTCCTCTTCCCCACTAACCTACATGGTCAGCCGGTGCACCCCTTGTTATTATACCACCTCATCTTTAAAAAAGGCATCCTTGAAGATGACTGGAAACGAGAGGCCTTTTCCCCGCTGAAGGACTGAAATCATAATTTAAACATTTTAACATTTTTTCCCGTTATTTTCCTTCCTCGAAAAACGTGGGCGCGTTTTAAAAAGTCTGATTGTTATTTGCGATATGAAAAGTAGGGGAGGGGGGGGGGGGACGAGACATATGTCAGCCCAGAGACATTCGTATGTCCCTAATCCTGTCGGTTTTAACCATAATCCGATGCATTGCCGAGATAAGAACCAAGACCTGCTGATAAAACGAACAAAAATCTGCGCACACAGGATCGAGCCTCGCAATCTCCAATAACGTTAAATTAAAAAAAAACTAATTTGATATTCACTTTAAAAAATATTAGCACAATTATAAACAGAACGCTTATTCTCAGATAATGCGATTTTTCAAGCACCGGCCCGCCACTATTACCGTGTGACAATAGAAAATGTGATCATTATTACACATCAAGGTCCAGTCATAAATAGGAGTCATCAACAACAATCATTGTTTAGCAAATTAAATCCCAAACACATTTGTTAGCCTGCTGTAGCGTGGGTGATATCTCATTTTATGGTCAACTACATGTTTTAAATAACGCATCGATATATTAAAATGTAAAGGTTTGAAATGGAAATGTCATCTAATTAGATAATTGGCTGGGTTAAGAGTTGGCCTCGAGTGCTGGGCACACGTCTGGTTATATTGCGAGTCTCTTCAGTCTAGTTTCCGTTCATGACTTTTACTCTCAGACTGTTTTCATAACACGCCGTCCAATACTGAGAGCACAGAATACATCCACACATGTTTAGAGGTGGGAGGTGAGGTGTTGGTCCAGCGACACTATTAGAAAACCTTGGGAATGAGGGGAGGGAGGGAGGTAGGACTCAGTTACAAACCCCTAGCCCCTCAGTGCTGGGTGATCTTGAACCCGTTTCTGATCGAGTACCTTTGCGCAGATGATCATTCTGAGCCAGTAAAGCGAGCAGCACATCCGTGTTTGAACTCTCTTTTGCTGTGTTCAGTTCTTTAACAGCATCCATCTTGCACTGCTCTCTGCACCACATCCAACTCTCTACTGTTAATTTTGGAAAGGAGCTCCCCCCACCCCACCGCCCCCCCCCCCCCCCCACTTTCCAGGCTCGATGCTTTTTTGTGTAGTTAACTTTTCAACAGCGGTGGTTCGCGGCGCTCTACCTGTTCCGTTGGCAAAGCTCGCCCGTTGAACACAAGCTCCGAGTGACTTGCAGTTGCAGGGCTGATGTGTAACTGGGCGTGCACACCAGGGAGTTGGAGCAGCGAACGGTGCTGGGTACAATGCGCGTACACCACACACATACACACAAAACACAGGTACACGCAAACAACACACAGACACACAAACATATACACACAAACAACACACACACACAAAACACAGGCACACGCAAACAACACACAGACACACAAACATACACACACAAACAACACACACACACAAACATACACACACAAACAACACACACACACAAACATACACACACAAACATATACACACACAAACATACACACACACATACACAAACATACACACAAACATATACACACACACAAACATACACACACAAACATACACACACAAACATATACACACACAAACATACACACACATACACAAACATACACACACAAACATACACACACAAACATATACACACACAAACATACACGCACATACACAAACATACACACACAAACATACACACACATACACAAACACACACACAAACATACACACACAAACATATATACACACAAACATACACACACAAACATATACACACACAAACATACACACACAAACATACACACACAAACATATACACACACACAAACATACACACACAAACATATATACACACACAAACATATATACACACACACAAACACACACACATACACACACAAGCATATAGACACACAGTCACAGACACAAGCACAGACACAGACACACAAACACATATAGAGACTTCAAACACACGCAAACTCACACACAGACACGCAAACACACCCCACCACTAACTCCAGCGACTGAAGTTTACAATAAGGAAGGATACCGTGTGATCCCGTCCCTCGATGGAAATGTTCCGGTGGGATGAGGGGACTGAGACAAGGTGTCACACCTGCGCCTCAGCAATAAATAAACCTCCAGTGTTTTCTTCCACTGTTTCCAGGTTTTTCCCCCTAATCACATAACATCAAATAACTGGAAAACCCGAGAACATTTGTTTTCAATGTTTACAGTAAATTGGTTTAATTCGTGTTTTACCGGTTTCAGTATATTATGTAGTTTAACTTATTTTTGCATTCAAGTGAAATTTGAATAAAATGTGACCTTTAAACGACGCAGACTTGCCATAAAAGGGGGCGGCAGGATTGTGTAAGGTGCCTGCCAGTAACTTGCACACGGAGGCGGAACCACGTTGGGGGAAGACATCAAGGGCAATTTGGGGATTCAGCCGGGGAATGAGCGACCAAACCTCTGCCAAATAATTAGACAGGTCTCCCTAACCCTTCAGTGCTTGCACCTAGAACTGCACCTCGAGCTGCTCTTGAAGGGGATTATAAATCAGATTTCTTTACATATAACACACACACATAGATATATATATATATATAGAGACATACACTATATACACACACATATATATATAGACACTATATATATACGCACATATATATACACACATACATATATATATATATATATACAAACACATATATATTTGTATAAAAACACACTATATATATGCATATATATACCTATACACACACATTTATATATAGTTGTAATTATGCTGGTTATAAATGTGTGATATTAAATATAGGTATGTGTTTGTACTTATATCTGTATAATTTATATATGTTTTAGGACTATTGAATTATTTACAACTGCTTAAGAATTCTCACCCACTCCCATTACCGTGTTTCTTCCTCCATATAAGTTCTCTATTTCATTTCAAGATATAACCCAAGGACAGGAGCAGAAAACGCCGATGCGGTTTGGTAATTTCGTTTTTGCTGGGGTTTTTTTTGCTGCTGTTAACGGTTCTGTTTTTTCATGATAGATTTATTCCGATATATTTTTATTATACTGAAATTGTCTTGAAGACTCCGCGGGCGCCGGTCTTGCGGGTGGCTAGGCACACGGGAGTTTCCTCCTTTTTCTCTGTGTTTTTTTTCCCAGGCGACTCCAGAACCAGGAGATGGAACAAAATGCATTTGTCCACTTTTAAACCGAAGGACCGTCCCGGGGACTGCGAGAGGGCAGAAACCTCTGAGTTATACAAGCATAATTCGAAATATTTGTCCGGGGGTGCGGGGGTGCGGGGGAGCGACTGAGGAAAGCCACTTTACTCGGTCCCTCAGATATATATACATGATCATTACAGAACCACCCGATCCAGGATTAAATGAACATATTTCCTATTTCTATGATCTGCATTGTAATGATATCGCTGATACAAGGACACGCGTGTTAGAATCAGCGTGATATGGTTTGGGATAACTGTATACAAATTCTGCTTTTTAATACACCAATGTAATATAAAATCAATCTGCCGTGTATCATTCAATGATATTTCTGCACAAACTCGCGCTGCGGTTATAATGCCTGGCGCATTAGATTTAAAATATATTCAAGTGAATGTATCCCTCTTAAATATATCGATCAAATATCAATTTAATACGCTAGCTAAGGAAATATGGATGACAATTACCATGTGAGGGTTGTGTAACTAATTTACGTGAAATCACCGAGAGGGTAATCCCACTGAGATCTCCCATTAGATTCTGCCTCTTGTTAACGCTCCATACTCACCCAATCTATTGTTTCCCGGGTCATTGTTATCCTCTAGACCTGCTCAGACCAAACTCAGAAACCCTGAGGTCCATCCACAGCCGTTGACGATCTATCTATAAACATTCAACACAAGCGGCCGCTTTAGGACCCGGAAGGAATCACTTGTTTGGGAGACGGGACTGTAAATTCACTCCAGACTCCAATAATGTTATGCATTAAAGTCACAACAAGGGGCTTACTATTGATAAACAGGGCGCCGGCTTTGTTCAAAATCCCTACTGTCGTCCACTTCTTTAAAAAATATATTATTTAGTATTTGCCAGAAATAAAAGGGGTGTTTAAACGCTAGGATCCGTCCCACCCGCTGCCTTCTGTTTATTTTGGAAGATATTGGCGCTCAATAAAATGTTAAGTAAAGTAACACCCTGATAAATTTTATGACCGCTGATCTTTAAAGCCGAGCGGTGCCTTGGGAAATCAAGCGTAGTGCTACCGATGTATCTCCTGATGAATTCAAAATCAATGTCCCATTTGTTTGCATTCCCAGAGTATATCAAACACATTTTGGTGAAAGGTGCGCCGATGCTTCAATGATTATTCCCAACTTTTTAAAGCTCTAATAAGTATTTTTACGTCCTATTGATCGCTCACATGAAGGAAGGGACGTCGAGAATAGCATAAAACCAGGCGCGCTGGCAATGCCTTCAGCGAGGGCTCTCGAAGCGGAGGTGACACATCTGACCCGCCGACTGTCCGCCAGAGAGAGAGGGGGTGATAGAGAGAAAGGCACCGACAACTTAATCTGTTGTTTACTAAAGCAATCGAGCAGCTCTAAATCCAGCAGCAAGCACCCCCTTGGGTTTGATATCAATGGTTAAATGGATAGATATCCCACCACTTGTGTATACAAGTAGCACACACCCGTGTTATAACAGGGAAGGGGGTCGGAAATCTCGTGTAAGGTTTAGTCCAATAAGCAAAGAACTTGACTTTGAACCTTGATTGCACATTTCGTACGGTAAGTTTGTATTTCAAACTCCAATACGCAACGATTTCCAACCAAAACCATCCCTTTCTAAGCGTGGTCCCTACATATTCAAATCGACTTTTTGTGTTGTTCAAAGTCACAACGAATGTAACTGTCCACGACAGAAACACGAAAATTGGCAGGTAAAGAGGAACGCTATTTTAATGATAACTAGAAAGTATTACTCTCTCCGTGCAGCTTGAGCCCAATAAACAAACGCCAGTTTTATTTATTTACCCGCTCCCCGCCTGATGATTCCGCCCCTGTCGTGACTAAACCGAATGGATCAGACTGGTGAATGCTTCTCACTTAATGTCATAATCGGCACGATATTGCCTACAATGCCAGCTCGTACGCACACAGGATGCACTGTACTGCCCGAGGGGGAAATCTCGCTATATTTCTACAATGCTGTAGAAATATAAGTAGCTGGTTCCTGGAAGAAAAGGATAAAATCGGCGGTGAATGAAGAATGATGGAGGGAGTGCTGTGTCTGAGGAAGTGTAGGCGACACTGTGGAAATTACAGACACAACAATAAAGCGGAAAAAAATAGCGTTCAACAATTTGGCTGTGCTGTCGCCAATCGCTGCTCTAATAACACTGGGAGCCCTGTTGTTAAACACTGCGGTTAACTGAAGGCGGTCGATTCTGGACTCGGGGGTTTCCCGTTTAAGGAGAATGTTCCTCTCTGACTGCCTAAACACCAGCATACTTGGTTTATTTCTATTTAATCTGAGCGGTATTGGACACTAATCGATTGGGCACCAATAAATCGACACAATCCCAGGATATTGGTCTGCAGTTGTAGTAATGGTTGGTACAGGTCGAGGATAGAATTTCACAAACATTATCCGCTGTCTTTCTTGGCTGTTCTGAAATGTTACCCTCCACACACACACACACACGCGCGCGCGGGTTTATAAGGGTGGGTTCAAAGGGGAGTAAGGGGGTACAGTGTTTCTGGGTTGTTTGTAAACTCCCAGTACACCGCAGTAACTAAAGAGCATCTCCGAGCATTTGTTTGGCAAGGCATGGACGGAATCCACAGTTGGTGCCTTGGAGACATGACACAGTGTGGGTGCAACAGGGCAGAAATATCCCATACCCGTTGTAAGGCTTGACTTTGGGGGAGACAGGGGCAAGCGGGCAAGGGGCAGAGACAGCCGGTTGGATCTTGCTGTTCGGGGTTACAGGCGACTAGTCCTGTCTCTCTGGATGGCAACAATGAATGATGTCCCTGTATTGACAGCCCAGACCAGACACGCGCTCTACATCTGTTGAAAGAATTTCCTAACAATGAGCCTCATTACACATTCATAACGTGTGCTGCTTACCAGCGAACAGAAGGGTGGGGGTTAAAGTTACAATTTATCTTTAAAAAAAAATAGTTAACACACGTCACCTTCCCTTCGCATTGCTAACTGCCTTGAAGAATGACACGCGAAAGCAGCCGAGCAACTAAATAATTAATGTTGCGAAATGTCTTTGCATATTAAATGTTATGAAAACACATATAAGAAACGATCCTCGTTACATATTCATAATGAGTGTTAGTTGGGACGGCAGAAGGCGTTAATATCGCCTGTCAGCTTGGCATGGGATTTGGAGATTGCCTACAAGGCTGTCAGACTATTGGAAATACATTTAAAAGGCGTCCTTATTCTCGTTTCCTACCTCTCTCTCTCTCTCTCTATTGACTTAAATATTGGGGGCTGTTTTTGCTATTTTAGCCCAGGACAGTTAGAACCGCTGAATCAATCGAGCGCAATCCCCGGCTAAACTGTCCGTTTGAGAAAGGATGCACGCGTGGGGTGGGGGGGGGGGGGTTAAGAAGCGTGAAATGGTGGCAATTAACAAACCCTCTTTAAAGCAGGCAGGGCCGTGTAATTCACCCAGTGCCGATATGCACATTTAAGCGTGTCCTGGAACTCCAGCCAGGCCAGTTAACAATGAAATCCGCCTTACCTGCACTGCCACTTAACCGTGGGCGCTCTGTCGATTTCGTACAGCTTGCGGTTCCAGGGTGTTCCAGCAGCATTTTATTTCGGGTTTCGACGGAAATTTTCTTCATAAATGAGAATTTTTTTTTAATTAAAAAAGAACTAAAACGAAAAGGTCGGTTGTTTACGCACTCCCTCCTGGAAGACAAGGTAACGGCGGCAGGGAGTCGCAAGCCGAAGCTACTGGTGTTTGTGAGAGAGCGGAGTGGGAATTCCTGGAATTAGTACTGTGGCTGACCCGCCTGTCGCCTCTGGGCGGTGCACTCTTCAGCAAAACAAATGTTGCTGCAAATTGTCTTGTCCTGGGACTGAGATGAAGGAGGCTGGACGCCTCGGCGGGCGTGTTCACTCGTGCCCCCAAGTACATCTCCAGCCACGTGTCAGTGTTGCTTTTTAAACAATGGAGCAGTTCAGAGGGACAACCCCCTTTCACATTCAAACACAATTCCGTTTCATTAAAGAAACTAGTTTTTTCAACGCTGCGTTGTAGCTTTTTAATTCCAAAAAATACTTGCGTTTCGCCTTTGCGTGTTGGAAGTGCAAATATAGGGAGACGTTTATGGAAATTACTATAAATACATATACATAAACACATGCACAGATTTACATACATATATATAAAGAAAGACTTGAAACAAAGACTTGCATTTCTATAGCGTCTTTCACGACCACCGGATGTCCCAAAGCGCTTTACAGCCAATGAAGTACTTTTTGAAGTGTAGTGGCTGTTGTAATGTAGGAAACGCGGCAGCCAATCTGCGCACAGCAAGCTCCCACAAACAGCAATGTGATACTGACCAGATAATCTGTTTTTGTGACACACATATATAGTATTTAAAAAGCGCTTTTAAAAATAATTATATATATTTCAACAGCGCCTTTTCAAATGATATATCTTGTATTTAAATAGCGCGTTTTCCAAATAAGTTACAGTATTTATATAGCGTCTTTAACGGAGCAAAACGTCCCATGATGCTTCACGGAAGTGTAATCTTGTCAATGACAATTCAGTGCTTATTGGCAGAGTTTCGCAGAATGTATTTTCAGAATAAAATTTCCAGCCCTCAGCCTGTCGAACAGACTGTCGGAAACGGGGCTTGCTTTAACACACGGAAGATTTTTTTAAACCAACTATAAAATAAGCTTTAACTTTCAAAAGGGAATTGGATATATGTTTGAACAGGAAAAAAATATGTAGGGCTATGGGGAAAGAGCAGGGGAGTGGGAGTAATCGGATCGCTCTACCAAATGGCCTCCTTCTGTGCTGTAAGATTCTATGCTACAAATAAACACCGAGAATTCCCGAAAAACACATAAGGTCGGTCAGTATTTGAAAAGAGGAAGATCAAGATAACCTTTTGATTTAGATCTTTCTCAGAACTGGATGATAAGGTGGACAACCCAAGCCTTAAACTTCTCCTTTTTTCTAGCAGTTGGTGGACCTGCTCTATTTCCCCAACTTGTTTAAAAAATATATTATTACACATTTCAGTGTCTGACAGTTTTCAGATTCTGGTTGTGTCGAAACTAATAAGGATATAAGAAATAGGAGCAGGAATAGGTCACTTGGCCCCTCGAGCCTGCTCCGCCAATGGGGCTTGCCTGCTGCCACGCGCTGTCAGTGTTACTACTTTTTAAATATCCCACTGTGATCGGTTGAAAAAAAAGATAAGGAATGATGGAAATCTGAATTAAAAACAGGAAATGCTGGGTATGCACAGGTTTGTCACATATGAAAAGACAAGTTAAATAAAAATAATTATGGACTATTCTACATTTATCTATCTATCTATCTATCTATCTATCTATCTATCTATCTATCTATCTATCTACTATAGCAAAATACTGCGGATGCTGGAAAATTGAAACAACAACAGAAAACGCTGGAAAAACTCAGCAGGCCAGGCAACATCCGTGGAGAGAGAAACAGAGTTAACGTTTCAGGTCGAAGACCCTTCCTCAGAACTGAGAAAAAAGCAGGAAATGAAACAGATAAAAAAGCAAGTGGGAGGCTGGGGGGAGGAATAAAAGAACAAAAGGGGTGGTCTATGGTAAGTAGAGACATTAAGAGATGCTCAAGGAAAGACAAGATCTGTCTATCTATCTATCTGTCTATCTATCTATCTGTCTATCTATCTATTATATATATATAATCCAAGATCTATTTATCTATGGGGGAATCAAGAACAAGGGAACATAATCTTAAAATTAGAGTTAGGCCATTCAGGAGCGAAATCAGGGAGCACTTTTTCACACAAAGGACAGTAGAAATCTGGAACTCGCTCCTCTAAAGGCCATGGGGGAAAATTGGAGCTTTCAAGACTGAGATAGATAGATTTTTGTTAGGTATGGGCATCAAGGGTTATAGAGAAAAGGTAGGTAAATAGAGTTGAGGTACAGATCAGCCATGATCTAATTGAATGGAGGAGAAGGTTTGAGGGGCTGAATGGCCTACTCCTGTTCCTAATGTTCCTATATATAACTCTGATACCGAAAGATTTATTTCACAAGAGTATTGCATTCTTAAATCATTGGTTTAATTCATTCTTAAATCACTGGGTCAAATACCTGGAACTCCCTCCCTAACAGCACTGTGGGACCACCTTCACCACACAGACTGCAGCGGTTCAAGAAGGTGGCTGACCACCAACCTTCTCAAGGGCAATTAGGGGTGGGCAATAAATGCTGACCTTGCCAGTGACGCCCACATCCCAGGAACAAAAAAAAATTGGTTACTTTCGTTAGAAAATGTGAATGACTGTGGAAGACAAACACACACACACACAAACACACACACACACACACACACAAACACACACACACACAAACCCACACACACCCAAACACACACACACACAAACACACACACAAACACACAAACACACACACACCCAAAAACACACAAACACAAACTCAACACACACACACACCCACAACACACACACACACACACAAACACACAGACAAACAAAAACACACAAACACAAACTCAACACACACACACAAACTCAACACACCACACCCACAACACACACAGAACACACACACAAACAAAAACACACAAACACAAACTCAACACACACACACAAACACACATACACAGATACACAAACACACAAATACAGTTGTACCACTTTGTGTGCACAGAGAGCACTTTTGGGCTTGTTTACTAATCTTATGTCTCCTTTAACACCCACAGAAGCACCAACCGCTGAACATAGAAGGAGGCACGGTGCTTGGAACTATTACATTTAATATACATCGCACGAACCCCTCAGCCAAACCCAGAAGCGCTGCCTTTAACTCTGACCCATTCTGGATATTTATGAAAGGGGAATGGATTTTACAAGCATTAAATTGACCGACACATAATCGAGGTACAGTCCGAGGATGTGTTAGTCTGTTCGCTGCAGGAGTGTCAGTGAACACAACGCTATCCTTGTTATATGGTCGGTGTATGGCACTGATTTCATTGCGTTATTCAAATATTAACACAACCCGTTCACATGAACAAATCTACTAATATTTGTTAATGAACTATTTAAAATGAGTATTAGAATGGGGCTGTAACGAACTGTTTAAATTGTGCTCGTGGTTTTACTGGATGTGGATGGGTTGCAATACATCAAGCACACACAGTGATGGCCTGTTGAACGTGTACTAAGGCAGTCAGACCATCACCCGGAGCACTAACCTTAGATGACATGAATTGAAGTAAACGAAAATCAATATGACTTATTATCAATTTTCCGTACAGGTTAGTACGTGAATGCGACCCTGACCGTTATTACACCCTGACTGTTCCAGAGAGGGAAGGGAGGCTAGTCTTTAACTTGTGATTATTTTATCTATTTTTCTCTGCAAATGGACCGTTTCATTTTCTTAATAATGACACCAGGAGAAGTCACGGCTGAGCAGGGCTTAACTGGGAGCGATTTGCGTCGTCCGGTCTTGAAGATGTAATGGAGGAATGTGGAGTCAAGTAACATGCACAGTCCATCAAAGCCGTGCCCAAAAGGACAGAGAGGAGGAAATGATCCATTAAACGGGAGCCTGCCTTTCACTTCATGCCGAATAAGCGCCAGCAGTTAGTTAGAATCGGTGCATGAAAAGAGATTTCAAGAATTTAGTAGAATTATCAATTGTAGTACCCTTGAAAATGAGATTGCATTCAGGCTGGATTGTGGAGTGACTTTAACAATCATTTAAAACCATTGGATGTAACAACCAGCGCTCACATTATCGATGAAATTACCGCTAGCCTCGGGTGATGCCACAGTGCTCCCGTAGATGATCGGGAACGAATGGCTTATCTGTAATATATTAACAGTTACAGAAAAAAAAGGTTCAGAAACGAGTGGTGTGATAAAGGTCGCTTATTAACTATACAGATCCCACCCAATCCTCTCTCCCCCGAAATGTAGGGAGAGTCGATGTGACCAGTGCCGATGAGAGGGAGGCGGGGGGGGGGGGGGGGGGATTATTCCGGATGTGTTTGACGTGATTTACCTTCAAGCCATCCCCTTGTTTTATTTTATGTTAAAAGGATGTTACAGCCCAGGAAAAAAAACCTGGTGGAATCCCAAAAGAAAAAAAAAGAAAAAACCTTTGAGCGGTACTGAGGGTGCCAGGGATTTATTTGTAACGAGAGGACCCAGAGATTCCTAATCTCCGCGGTTCCCCAGTGGAGATAGTGACTGAGCTGTGGCCAGTTCCTGCCATTCATCTGTCCAGTCAACAGGCTCAGAGAGTCAAAACAAGAGCCCAGGCAGATACCTAGGCTCTCCTCCTCTTTATAAAAATGTTTAGGTTATTAATACAGATTTGCAAATTTATTGATAAACAATCAAACCGCCGACATCCTAATATGAAACCGTTCATTAAAATTGTCCGGGATGTTTAAAGAATCCGAGGGGGGAACTTGTGCTTTTTCTGAGTTACTTGGGTGGCAGCTAGTTAAACCGGACCTGGTTGACTCTGTCCAGTAAGATTACTGGTTCCAAGAACATCAATACCATCTAAACACCGGATAATAAGCAGCGCTTCAAATATGTGCAAGACAGAAAGTGCGGTTAATGGGGAAAGAAATATTGGAAAGTGCAGCCAGATACTCATTTACATGGCGGGTATATCTCGATCCTAAAACATTCTCTGTACGGAGAAAGGATTTTAAAATGCACGGAAGATGTGCGAGACTTTGCATTCAAGATGACTGAGACCTTTAGAATAAATATGTAGGTGTTATGGAAAATAAAAGCCGAGACGGTGGGAGAAGGGCATTTCCCTCATTGTTTTTAAATCAGACTTATTTGTTTATTTTTGCTCTGCTATTTTGGTTTGTTTTAATAGAGTATTGATTGGCTCTGCTCCAATCTTCCTCTGTTAATAATAACCGCCCAGCAGTTGGATTTGACGGCTTGGAGCTTCTGTTTAATGACTGCAGCCTATTCACATTTGTTTACAACAGTTATGAATTGTTCCAACTAAATGCATTCGAAGTCAGTCCCAGAGTCGCTCTGCCCCTTTAAACCGACGCTGAGAGTTTTCAGCACAGGACAGCTCCCGGGTCTCAGAGTAAAGCAAGGGGTTTGCTTTGATAATCGCGCTTGTTACGGCCAGTATGTTCATCTGCTTTAATCCGTTTACCAGACACAGTGAGCAGATTACAGGTTAATAGTTAGACGGTGCACAAACCCCAGTTGCAAGATTGCAGGAGAGACACATGTGTCCGGACTCTCACAATTTCAGAGTCTCTCTCGGTTCCAAGAGACACTTGGAACTCATGTGTCGTGTCCATTACTATTAAACCGTCTCTTCCTCTCAAACTAGAAAACCTGCAAACCATAGGTATTTATAGAATTTTAATACCGATTTAAAGTTTGAATCGAAATGTATAATGAAATCCAGAGTCTATATCATCTGGCTCCTCTTTTAAATCTAATTGCATCTTGCGCCTGTTCTCGGGGCATTTTGAGTCTACTGGGGGCCCAGGTTTGTGTTAGTTACCTGCGCTGTTCCAGCCCTTGACAAACTGGAAATAATAGACTGGAAGTAGGCAGGAGTTGGCAGAATGGCCCCGTCACCTGCTCTTTGTGGAGCAGCAGGATGTGTGTGGAGAGAGAGAGAGAGAGGTGGAGGAGGCGGCCGGAGAGCTTGCTCCGCTGGAGGGCGGGCGGCCGTCGCCTGAAGATGCTGACACATGTGGCACTTTACTCCCAGGACTTCACTTTGCTCACTTACTGACTCCAGCCCGGCCCACTTTCTACTCCATGTTTGAATATTCATGATATTGCATCACAGGCCTGCAAAACCCTCTGTGTTTAGTTGTTTAAATAATTGTTAAGTTGTGTGTGTGTGAATGTGAATGTGTCACTGTGAGTGTGTATGCGAGTGAGAGTAAGTATGTGCGTAAATGTGTGTATGTGTATGAGTGTGTATGTGTGAGTGTGCGTCTGTGTGTGTATGAGTGTGTATGTGAGTGAGTGTGTGCATGCCTGTGTGTATGTGAGTATGTCTGTGTGTGTGTGTGTGTATGTATGAGTGTGTTTGTGCCTATGACTGTGTGTCTGTGTGTGGGAGTGTGTGTCTGTGTTTGTATGTGAGTGTGTGTCTGTGTGTGTGTCTGTGTGTGTGTGTGAATGTCTGTGTGTGTGTGTATGTGAGTGTGTCTGTGTGTGTATGTGAGTGTGTGTCTGTGTGTGTATGAGTGTGTGTATGTGAGTGTGTGTCTGTGTGTGTCTGTGTGTGTATGTGAGTGTGTGTCTGTCTGTATGAGTGTGTGTCTGTGTGTGTATGTGAGTGTGTCTGTGTGTGTATGTGGGTGTGTGTCTGTGTGTGTATGTGAGTGTGTCTGTGTGTGTATGTGAGTGTATGTCTGTGTGTGTATGTGAGTGTGTGTCTGTGTGTCTGTGTGTATGTGTGTATGTGCGTCTGTGTGTGTCTGTGAGTGTGTGTCTGTGTGTGTATGTGAGTGTGTGTCTGAGTGTATATGTGAGTGTGTGTTTGTGTGTGTATGTGGGTGTGTGTCTGTGTGTGTATGTGAGTGTGTGTCTGTGTCTATATGTGAGTGTGTGTCTGCGTGTGTGTCTGTGTGTGTGTGTGTGAATGTCTGTGTGTGTGTATGTGGGTGTGTGTCTGTGTGTGTATGAGTGTGTGTCTGTGTGTGTATGTGAGTGTTTCTCTGTGTGCATGTGAGTGTGTGTCTGTGTGTGTATGTGAGTGTGTGTCTGTGTGTGTATGTCAGTGTGTCTGTCTGTATGAGTGTGTGTCTGTGTGTGTATGTGAGTGTGTGTCTGTCTGTATGTGTGTCTGTGTGTGTCTGTGAGTGTGTGTCTGTGTGTGCATGTGTGTGTGTGTCTGTGTCTATATGTGAGTGTGTGTTTGTGTGTGTATGTGGGTGGGTGTCTGTGTGTATATGTGAGTGTGTGTCTGTGTGTGTATGTGAGTGTGAGTCTGCGTGTATATGTGAGTGTGTCTGTCTCTATGAGTGTGTGTGTGTGTATATGAATGTGTGTCTGTGTGTGTATGTGAGTGTGTGTCTGTGTGTATATGTGAGTGTGTGTCTGTGTGTATATGTGAGTGTGTGTCTGTGTGTATATGTGAGTGTGTGTCTGTCTGTATGAGTGTGTGTCTGTGTGTATGTGAGTGAGTGTCTGTGTGTGAATGTGTGTCTGTGTGTATGAGGTGTGTCTGTGTGTGTATGTGAGTGTGTGTCTCTGTGTGTATGGTGGTCTGTGCATGTGAGTGAGTGTCTGTGTGTGTGTATGTGAGTGTGTGTATGTGTGTATATGTGAGTTTGTGTCTGGGTGTATATGGCAGTGTGTGTCTGTGTGTATATGTGAGTGTGTATCTGTATGTGAGTGTGTGTCTGCGTGTGTAGGTGAGTGTGTGTCTGTGTGTGTAGGTGAGTGTGTGACTGTGTGTGTATGTGAGTGTTTATATGTGTGTATATGTGAGTGTGTGTCTGTGTATGAGTGTGTGTCTGTGTGTGCATGTGAGTGTGTGTCTGTGTGTATGAGTGTGTGTCTGTGTGTATGTGAGTGTGTGTCTGTGTGTATATGTGAGTGTGTGTCTGTGTGTGTAAGTGAGTGTGTGTCTGTGTGTTTATGAGTGTGTGTCTGTGTGTATATGTGAATGTGTGTCTGTGTATATGTGTGTGTGTCTGTGTGTATATGTGAGTGTTTGTCTGTGTGTATATGTGAGTGTGTGTCGGTGTGAGTGTGTCTGTGTGTATGAGTGTGTCTGTGTTTGTATGAGTGTGTGTCTGTGTGTGCAAGTTAGTGTGTGTCTGTGTGTGTATGTGAGAATGTGTCTGTGTGTAAATGAGAGTGTGTGTCTGTGTGTATATGTGAGTGTCTGTCTCTGTGTGTATATGTGATTGTGTGTATGTGTGTCTATGTGAGTGTGTCTCTGTGTATGTGAGTGTGTGTGTAGGTGAGTGTGTGTCTGTGTGTATATGTGAGTGTGTCTGTGTGTGTTGGTGAGTGAGTGTCTGTGTGTATATGTCTGAGTGTGTGTCTGTCTGTATGAATGTGTGTCTGTTTGTATGTGAGTGAGTGTCTCTGTGAGTGTGTCTGTGTGTATGAGTGTTTCTGTGTTTGTATGAGTGTGTGTCTGTGTGTGCAAGTTAGTGTGTGTCTGTGTGTGTATGTGAGAATGTGTCTGTGTGTAAATGAGAGTGTGCATCTGTGTGTATATGTGAGTGTGTGTCTGTGTGTATGTGAGTGTGTGTCTCTGTGTATGTGAGTAGTGTCTGTCTATATGAGTGTGTGTCTGTGTCTGTGTGTATATGTCTGAGCGTGTGTCTGTCTGTATGAATGTGTGTCTGTGTGTATGTGAGTGTGTGTCTGTGTGTATGTGAGTGTGTGTCTGTGTGTAAGTGAGTGTGTGTCTGTGTGTACACATGAGTCTGTGTCTACGTGTATATGTGTGTGTCTGTGTGTATTTGTGTGTGTGTGTCTGTGCATGCCTGTGTGTGTATGTGAGTATGTGTTTGTGTGTATATGTGAGTATGTGTCTGTCTGTATGTGAGTGTTTGTCTGTGTGTATGACTGTTTGCCTGTGTGTGCATGTCACTTTGTGTCTGTGTGTATGAGTGCGTGTCTGTGTGTATGAGTGTGTGTATGTTAGTGTGTGTATGAGTGTGTGTCTGTGAATGTGAGCGAGTGTATGTGTGTGTGTATGTGAGTGTGTGCCTGTGTGTATATGTGAGTGTGTGTCTGTGTATGTGAGTGTGTGTCTGTTTGTATATGTGAGTGTGTGTGTGTGTATGTGAGTGTGTGTCTGTGTGTATGTGGGAGTGTGTGCCTGAGTGTATGTGAGTGTGTGTCTGTTTATGTGCGTGTGTGTATGTGTGTGTGTATTTGAGTGTGTGTCTGTGTGTATATGTGAGTGTGTGTCTGTGTATGTGAGTGTGTGTCTGTGTGTATGTGAGAGTGTGTGTCTGTGTGTATGTGAGTGTGTGTCTGAGTGTATATGTGAGTCTGTATCTATATGAGTGTGTGTCTGTGTCTGTCTGTATGAGTGTGTGTCTGCGTGTATGAGTCTGTGTCTGTGTGTATATGTGAGTGTGGGTCTGTGTATGTGAGTGAGTGTCTGTGTGTATATGTGAGTGTGTGTCTGTGTATGTGAGTGTGTGTCTGTGTGTATGTGGGAGTGTGTGCCTGTGTGTATGTGAGTGTGTGTCTGTGTGCATATGTGAGTGTGTGTCTGTGTGTATATGTGAGTGTGTGTCTGTATGAGTGTGTGTCTGTGTCTGTCTGTATGAGTGTGTGTCTGTGTGTATATGTGAGTGTGCATCTGTGTGTATATGTGAATGTGTGTCTGTTTATGTGAGTGTGTGTCTGTGTGTATGTGAGTGTGTGTCTGAGTGTATATGTGAGTGTGTGTCTGTTTATGTGAGTGTGTGTCTGTGTGTATGTGAGTGTGTGTCTGAGTGTATATGTGAGTGTGTGTCTGTGTCTATATGAGTGTGTGTCTGTGTCTGTCTGTATGAGTGTGTGTCTGCGTGTCTGAGTCTGTGTCTGTGTGTATATGTGAGTGTGTGTTCCTGTGTGTATGTGAGTGTGTGTCTGTGTCAGTCTGTATGAGTGTGTGTCTGCGTGTATATGTGAGTGTGCGTCTGTGTGTATATGTGAGTGTGTGTCTGTGTGTATATGTGTGAGTGTGTGTCTGTCTGTATGTGTGAGTGTCTGTGTGTATATGTGAGTGTGTGTCTGTGTCTGTCTGTATGAGTATTTGTCTGCGTGTATGAGTGTGTGTCTGTGTGTATGTGAGTGTGTGTCTGTATGTATATGTGAGTGTGTGTCTGTGTGTATATGTGTGTGTGTGTCTGTGTGTATGTGAGTGTGTGTATGTGAGTGTGTGTCTGTGTGTATATGTGAGATTGTGTCTGTGTGTATATGTGAGTGTGTGTCTGTGTGTGTAGGTGAGTGTGTGTCTGTGTGTATGTGAGTGTGTGTCTGTGTGTGTATGAGTGTGTGTCTGTGTGTGTATCTGAGTGTGTGTCTTTGTGTATATGTGAGTGTGTGTCTGTGTGCGTAGGTGAGTGTGTGTCTGTGTGTATGTGAGTGTGTGTCTGTGTGTACAAGTGAGTGTGTCTGTGTGTGTAGGTGAGTGTGTGTCTGTGTGTTTATGTCTGAGCATGTGTCTGTCTGCATGAATGTGTGTCTGTGTGTGTATCTGAGTGTGTGTCTTTGTGTATATGTGAGTGTGTGTCTGTGTGTATGAGTGTGTGTCTGTGAGTGCATGTGAGTGTGTGTCTGTGTGTATGAGTGCGTGTCTGTATATGTGAGTGTGTGTCTGTGTGTATATGCGAGAATGTTTCTGTGTGTATAAGTGAGTGTGTGTCTGTGTGTGTGTATGAGTGTGTCTGTGTGTATATGTGAGTGTTTGTGTGTATATGTGAGTGTGTGTCTGTGTAAGTGTGTCTGTGTGTATGAGTGTGTCTGTGTGTGCATGAGTGTGTGTCTGTGTGTGCAAGTTAGTGTGTGTCTGTGTGAGTATGTGTCTGTGTGTAAATGTGAGTGTGTGTCTGTGTGTATATGTGAGTGTGTGTCTGTGTGTATATGTGTGAGTGTGTCTCTGTGTATGTGAGTGTGTGTCTGTATGTATGTGTGACTTTGTGTCCGGGTGTATATGTGTGAGTGTGTCTCTGTGTATGTGAGTGTGTGTCTGTGTGTATATGTGAGTGTGTGTCTGTCTGTATGAATGTGTGTCTGTGTGTATGTGAGTGAGTGTTTGTGTATGTGAGTGTGTGTGTTTGTGTGTATATGTGAGTATGTGTCTGTCTGTATGTGAGTGTGTGTTTGTGTGTCTATGTGGGTGTGTGTCTGCGTGTATATGTGAGTGCATGTCTGTGTGTGTATGTCAGTGTGTGTGTGTATATGTGAGTGTGTGTCTGTGTGTATATGTGAGTGAGTGTCTGCGTGTGAATGTGAGTGTTTGTCTGTGTGTATGACTGTTTGTCTGTGTGTGTATGTCACTTTGTGTCTGTGTATATGAGTGCGTGTCTGTGTGTATGAGTGTGTGTATGTTAGTGTGTGTCTGAGTGTATGAGTGTGTGTATGAGTGTGAGTCTGAGTGTGTATGTGAGTGTGTGTCTCTGTGTGTATGAGTGTGTGTCTGTGAATGTGAGTGCATGTCTGTGTGTATATGTGAGTGTGTGTCTGTGTATGTGAGTGAGTGTCTGTGTGTATATGTGAGTGTGTGTCTGTGTATGTGAGTGTGTGTCTGTGTGTATGTGGGAGTGTGTGCCTGTGTGTATGTGAGTGTGTGTCTGTGTGCATATGTGAGTGTGTGTCTGTGTGTATATGTGAGTGTGTGTCTGTATGAGTGTGTGTCTGTGTCTGTCTGTATGAGTGTGTGTCTGTGTGTATATGTGAGTGTGCATCTGTGTGTATATGTGAATGTGTGTCTGTTTATGTGAGTGTGTGTCTGTGTGTATGTGAGTGTGTGTCTGAGTGTATATGTGAGTGTGTGTCTGTGTCTATATGAGTGTGTGTCTGTGTCTGTCTGTATGAGTGTGTGTCTGCGTGTATGAGTCTGTGTCTGTGTGTATATGTGAGTGTGTGTCCCTGTGTGTATGTGAGTGTGTGTCTGTGTGTATGGGAGTGTGTGTCTGTATCTATATGTGAGTGTGTGTCTGTGTATATATGTGTGCGTGTGTCTGTGTGTATGTGACTGTGTGTCTGTGTGTATGGGAGAGTGTGTCTGTGTGTATATGTGAGTGTGTGTCTGTATGTGTATGTGAGAGTGTGTCTCTGTGTGTATGAGTGTGTGTCTGTGAATGTGAGTGAGTGTATGTGTGTGTGTATGTGAGTGTGTGTCTGTGTGTATATGTGAGTGTGTGTCTGTGTATGTGAGTGTGTGTCTGTGTGTATATGTGAGTGTGTGTCTGTGTATGTGAGTGTGTGTCTGTGTGTATGTGGGAGTGTGTGCCTGAGTGTATGTGAGTGTGTGTCTGTTTATGTGAGTGTGTGTCTGTGTGTATGTGAGTGTGTGTCTGAGAGTATATGTGAGTCTGTATCTATATGAGTGTGTGTCTGTGTCTGTCTGTATGAGTGTGTGTCTGCGTGTATGAGTCTGTGTCTGTGTGTATATGTGAGTGTGTGTCTGTCTGAGTGTGTGTCTGTGTCTGTCTGTATGAGTGTGTGTCTGTGTGTATATGTGAGTGTGCATCTGTGTGTATATGTGAGTGTGTGTCTGTTTATGTGAGTGTGTGTCTGTGTGTATGTGAGTGTGTGTCTGTGTCTGTCTGTATGAGTGTGTGTCTGCGTGTATGAGTCTGTGTCTGTGTGTATATGTGAGTGTGTGTCCCTGTGTGTATGTGAGTGTGTGTCTGTGTGTATGGGAGTGTGTGTCTGTATCTATATGTGAGTGTGTGTCTGTGTATATATGTGTGCGTGTGTCTGTGTGTATGTGACTGTGTGTCTGTGTGTATGGGAGAGTGTGTCTGTGTGTATATGTGAGTGTGTGTCTGTATGTGTATGTGAGAGTGTGTCTCTGTGTGTATGAGTGTGTGTCTGTGAATGTGAGTGAGTGTATGTGTGTGTGTATGTGAGTGTGTGTCTGTGTGTATATGTGAGTGTGTGTCTGTGTATGTGAGTGTGTGTCTGTGTGTATATGTGAGTGTGTGTCTGTGTATGTGAGTGTGTGTCTGTGTGTATGTGGGAGTGTGTGCCTGAGTGTATGTGAGTGTGTGTCTGTTTATGTGAGTGTGTGTCTGTGTGTATGTGAGTGTGTGTCTGAGAGTATATGTGAGTCTGTATCTATATGAGTGTGTGTCTGTGTCTGTCTGTATGAGTGTGTGTCTGCGTGTATGAGTCTGTGTCTGTGTGTATATGTGAGTGTGTGTCTGTCTGAGTGTGTGTCTGTGTCTGTCTGTATGAGTGTGTGTCTGTGTGTATATGTGAGTGTGCATCTGTGTGTATATGTGAGTGTGTGTCTGTTTATGTGAGTGTGTGTCTGTGTGTATGTGAGTGTGTGTCTGAGTGTATATGTGAGTGTGTGTCTGTGTCTATATGAGTGTGTGTCTGTGTCTGTCTGTATGAGTGTGTGTCTGTGTGTCTGAGTCTGTGTCTGTGTGTATATGTGAGTGTGTGTCTGTGTGTATATGTGAGTGTGTGTCTGTGTGTATATGTGTGAGTGTGTGTCTGTCTGTATGTGTGAGTGTCTGTGTGTATATGTGAGTGTGTGTCTGTGTCTGTCTGTATGAGCATTTGTCTGTGTGTATGAGTGTGTGTCTGTGTGTATGTGAGTGTGTGTCTGTATGTATATGTGAGTGTGTGTCTGTGTGTATATGTGTGTGTGTGTCTGTGTGTATGTGAGTGTGTGTATGTGAGTGTGTGTCTGTGTGTATATGTGAGATTGTGTCTGTGTGTATATGTGAGTGTGTGTCTGTGTGTGTGTGTAGGTGAGTGTGTGTCTGTGTGTATGCGAGTGTGTGTCTGTGTGTGTATGAGTGTGTGTCTGTGTGTGTATCTGAGTGTGTGTCTTTGTGTATATGTGAGTGTGTGTCTGTGTGTGTAGGTGAGTGTGTGCCTGTGTGTTTATGTCTGAGCATGTATCTGTCTGTATAAATGTGTGTCTGTGTGTCTGTGTGTGTATCTGAGTGTGTGTCTTTGTGTATATGTGAGTGTGTGTCTGTGTGTATGAGTGTGTGTCTGTGAGTGCATGTGAGTGTGTGTCTGTATATGTGAGTGTGTGTCTGTGTGTATATGCGAGTGTGTGTCTGTGTGTATAAGTGAGTGTGTGTCTGTGTGTGTGTATGAGTGTGTCTGTGTGTATATGTGAGTGTTTGTGTGTATATGTGAGTGTGTGTCTGTGTAAATGTGTCTGTGTGTATGAGTGTGTCTGTGTGTATGAGTGTGTCTGTGTGTGCATGAGTGTGTGTCTGTGTGTGCAAGTTAGTGTGTGTCTGTGTGTGTATGTGAGTGTGTGTCTGTGTGTGCAAGTTAGTGTGTGTCTGTGTGAGTATGTGTCTGTGTGTAAATGTGAGTGTGTGCCTGTGTGTATATGTGAGTGTGTGTCTGTGTGTATATGTGTGAGTGTGTCTCTGTGTATGTGAGTGTGTGTCTGTGTGTATGTGTGACTTTGTGTCTGTCTGTATATGTGTGAGTGTGTCTCTGTGTATGTGAGTGTGTGTCTGTGTGTATATGTCAGTGTGTGTCTGCGTGTGAATGTGAGTGTTTGTCTGTGTGTATGACTGTTTGTCTGTGTGTGTATGTCACTTTGCGTCTGTGTGTATGAGTGCGTGTCTGTGTGTATGAGTGTGTGTATGTTAGTGTGTGTCTGAGTGTATGACTGTGTGTCTGTGTGTATGAGTGTGAGTCTGAGTGTGTATGTGAGTGTGTGTCTCTGTGTGTATGAGTGTGTGTCTGTGAATGTGAGTGCGTGTCTGTGTGTATATGTGAGTGTGTGTCTGTGTATGTGAGTGTGTGTCTGTGTGTATATGTGAGTGTGTGTCTGTGTATGTGAGTGTGTGTCTGTGTGTATGTGGGAGTGTGTGCCTGTGTGTATGTGAGTGTGTGTCTGTGTGTACATGTGAGTGTGTCTGTGTGTGTAGGTGAGTGTGTGTCTGTGTGTTTATGTCTGAGCATGTGTCTGTCTGTATGAATGTGTGTCTGTGTGTCTGTGTGTGTATCTGAGTGTGTGTCTTTGTGTATATGTGAGTGTGTGTCTGTGTGTATGAGTGTGTGTCTGTGAGTGCATGTGAGTGTGTGTCTGTGTGTATGAGTGTGTGTCTGTATATGTGAGTGTGTGTCTGTGTGTATATGCGAGTGTGTGTCTGTGTGTATAAGTGAGTGTGTGTCTGTGTGTGTGTATGAGTGTATCTGTGTGTATATGTGAGTGTTTGTCTGTGTGTATATGTGAGTGTGTGTCTGTGTACGTGTGTCTGTGTGTATGAGTGTGTCTGTGTGTATGAGTGTGTCTGTGTGTGCATGAGTGTGTGTCTGTGTGTGCAAGTTAGTGTGTCTCTGTGTGTGTATGTGAGTGTGTGTCTGTGTGTATATGTGAGTGTGTGTCTGTGTGTATATGTGTGAGTGTGTCTCTGTGTATGTGAGTGTGTGTCTGTGTGTATGTGTGACTTTGTGTCTGTGTGTATATGTGTGAGTGTGTCTCTGTGTATGTGAGTGTGTGTCTGTGTGTATATGTGAGTGTGTGTCTGTGTCTATATGTGAGTGTGTGTCTGTGTGTGTAGGTGAGTGTGTCTCTGTGTGTATATGTGAGTGTGTGTCTGTCTGTATGAATGTGTGTCTGTGTGTATGTGAGTGAGTGTTTGTGTATGTGAGTGTGTGTCTGTGTGTATATGTGAGTATGTGTCTGTCTGTATGTGAGTGTGTGTTTGTGTGTCTATGTGGGTGTGTGTCTGCGTGTATATGTGAGTGCATGTCTGTGTGTGTATGTGAGTGTGTGTGTGTATATGTGAGTGTGTGTCTGTGTGTATATGTGAGTGAGTGTCTGCGTGTGAATGTGAGTGTTTGTCTGTGTGTATGACTGTTTGTCTGTGTGTGTAAGTCACTTTGTGTCTGTGTGTATGAGTGCGTGTCTGTGTGTATGAGTGTGTGTATGTTAGTGTGTGTCTGAGTGTATGAGTGTGTGTCTGTGTGTATGAGTGTGAGTCTGAGTGTGTATGTGAGTGTGTGTCTGTGTGTATATGTGTGAGTGTGTGTCTGTCTGTATGTGTGAGTGTCTGTGTGTATATGTGAGTGTGTGTCTGTGTCTGTCTGTATGAGCATTTGTCTGCGTGTATGAGTGTGTGTCTGTGTGTATGTGAGTGTGTGTCTGTATGTATATGTGAGTGTGTGTCTGTGTGTATATGTGTGTGTGTGTCTGTGTGTATGTGAGTGTGTGTATGTGAGTGTGTGTCTGTGTGTATATGTGAGATTGTGTCTGTGTGTATATGTGAGTGTGTGTCTGTGTGTGTATCTGAGTGTATGTCTTTGTGTATATGTGAGTGTGTGTCTGTGTGTATGTGAGTGTGTGTCTGAGTGTATATGTGAGTGTGTGTCTGTGTCTATATGAGTGTGTGTCTGTATCTGTCTGTATGAGTGTGTGTCTGCGTGTCTGAGTCTGTGTCTGTGTGTATATGTGAGTGTGTGTCCCTGTGTGTATGTGAGTGTGTGTCTGTGTCAGTCTGTATGAGTGTGTGTCTGAGTGTATATGTGAGTGTGTGTCTGTGTCTATATGAGTGTGTGTCTGTATCTGTCTGTATGAGTGTGTGTCTGCGTGTCTGAGTCTGTGTCTGTGTGTATATGTGAGTGTGTGTCCCTGTGTGTATGTGAGTGTGTGTCTGTGTCAGTCTGTATGAGTGTGTGTCTGCGTGTATATGTGAGTGTGCGTCTGTGTGTATATGTGAGTGTGTGTCTGTGTGTATGTGAGTGTGTGTCTGTATATATATGTGAGTGTGTGTCTGTGTGTATGTGTGTGTGTGTGTCTGTGTGTATGTGAGTGTGTGTATGTGAGTGTGTGTCTGTGTGTATATGTGAGATTGTGTCTGTGTGTATATGTGAGTGTGTGTCTGTGTGTGTAGGTGAGTGTGTGTCTGTGTGTATGTGAGTGTGTGTCTGTGTGTGTATGAGTGTGTGTCTGTGTGTGTATCTGAGTGTGTGTCTTTGTGTATATGTGAGTGTGTGTCTGTGTGTGTAGGTGAGTGTGTGTCTGTGTGTATGTGAGTGTGTGTCTGTGTGTGTATGTGAGTGTGTGTCTGTGTGTGTAGGTGAGTGTGTGCCTGTGTGTTTATGTCTGAGCATGTGTCTGTCTGTATGAATGTGTGTCTGTGTGTCTGTGTGTGTATCTGAGTGTGTGGCTTTGTGTATATGTGAGTGTTACTGTGTGTATGAGTGTGTGTCTGTGAGTGCATGTGAGTGTGTGTCTGTGTGTATGAGTGTGTGTCTGTATATGTGAGTGTATGTCTGTGTGTATATGCGAGTGTGTGTCTGTGTGTATAAGTGAGTGTGTGTCTGTGTGTGTGTATGAGTGTGTCTGTGTGTATATGTGAGTGTTTGTCTGTGTGTTTATGTGAGTGTGTGTCTGTGTAAGTGTGTCTGTGTGTATGAGTGTGTCTGTGTGTATGAGTGTGTCTGTGTGTGCATGAGTGTGTGTCTGTGTGTGCAAGTTAGTGTGTGTCTGTGTGTGTATGTGAGTATGTGTCTGTGTGTAAATGTGAGTGTGTGTCTGTGTGTATATGTGAGTGTGTGTCTGTGTGTATATGTGTGAGTGTGTCTCTGTGTATGTGAGTGTGTGTCTGTGTGTATATGTCAGTGTGTGTCTGTGTCTATATGTGAGTGTGTGTTTGTGTGTGTAGGTGAGTGTGTCTCTGTGTGTATATGTGAGTGTGTGTCTGTCTGTATGAATGTGTGTCTGTGCGTATGTGAGTGAGTGTTTGTGTATGTGAGTGTGTGTCTGTGTGTATATGTGAGTATGTGTCTGTCTGTATGTGAGTGTGTGTTTGTGTGTCTATGTGGGTGTGTGTCTGCGTGTATATGTGAGTGCATGTCTGTGTGTGTATGTGAGTGTGTGTGTGTATATGTGAGTGAGTGTCTGCGTGTGAATGTGAGTGTTTGTCTGTGTGTATGCCTGTTTGTCTGTGTGTGTATGTCACTTTGTGTCTGTGTGTATGAGTGCGTGTCTGTGTGTATGAGTGTGTGTATGTTAGTGTGTGTCTGAGTGTATGAGTGTGTGTCTGTGTGTATGAGTGTGAGTCTGAGTGTGTATGTGAGTGTGTGTCTCTGTGTGTATGAGTGTGTGTCTGTGAATGTGAGTGCGTGTCTGTGTGTATATGTGAGTGTGTGTCTGTGTATGTGAGTGTGTGTGTGTCTGTGTGTATGTGACTGTGTGTCTGTGTGTGTATATGTGAGTGTGTGTCTGTGTGTATATGTGAGTGTGTGTCTGTATGTGTATGTGAGAGTGTGTCTCTGTGTGTATGAGTGTGTGTCTGTGAATGTGAGTGAGTGTATGTGTGTGTGTATGTGAGTGTGTGTCTGTGTGTATACATAGATACATAGATACATAGAAGATAGGAGCAGGAGTAGGCCAGCCGGCCCTTCGAGCCTGCTCCGCCATTTAATGAGATCATGGCTGATCCTCCAATTCAGTATCCCGTCCCCGCCTTCTCTCCGTAACCTTTAACCCCTTTTGCCTGTAGAAATATATCTAATTCCCTCTTAAATATATTTAATGATCTGGCGTACACTGCCCTCTGTGGCAATGAGTTCCACAGGTTCACCACCCTCTGAGTGAAGAAATTCCCCCTCATTTCTGTCCTAAATGGTTTAGCCCTTATCCTTAAATTATGTCCTCTAGTTCTGTTCTCACCCGCCAAGGGAAACATTCCTTCTGCATCTAGTCTGTCTAGACCTGTCAGAATTTTATACACTTCTATGAGGTCCCCTCTCAATCTTCTAAACTCCAGTGTGTACATCCCTAAACTACATAGTCTCTCCTCATAGGTCAATCCCGCCATTCCTGGTATCAGCCTGGTGAATCGCCGCTGCACCCCCTCCATGGCAAGAACATCTTTCCTCAGATGAGGCGACCAAAACTGTACACAGTACTCGAGGTGTGGTCTCACCAGTGCCCTGTACAGCTGCAGCAAGGTATCCCTGTTCCTGTATTCCAACCCTTTTGCTATGAAGGCCAGCATACCGTTTGCCTTCTTGATCGCCTGTTGCACCTGCATGCTCGCCTTCAGTGACTGGTGTACAAGAACACCCAGGTCTCTCTGTACTTCCCCCTCTCCCAATTTATTGCCATTTAAATAATAATTTGCCCTCCCGTTCCTGCACCCAAGGTGGATAACTTCGCACTTGTCCACATTATAGTGCATCTGCCATTTATCCGCCCAATCACCCAGTCTGTCCAAATCGCTCTGGAGCTTCCTGGTCTCCTCCTCTGAGCCCACCCCCCCTCCTAGTTTAGTGTCGTCTGCAAATTTGGAAATGCTGCATCCGACTCCCTGATCCAGGTCATTAATGTAAATTGTGAACAGCTGGGGACCCAGGACAGATCCCTGTGGTACCCCACTTGTTACTGCCTGCCATTCAGAAAATGAGCCGTTTATTCCAACTCTCTGTTTTCTATCTGACAGCCAGTTCTCTATCCACGTCAATACTTTCCCCTTTATCCCATGAGCTTCAATTTTCCCTGCTAATCTTTTATGTGGGACCTTATCGAAGGCCTTTTGGAAGTCCAGGTACACCACATCTACTGGCTCTCCCCCATCTATTTTACCAGTTACTCCCTCAAAAAATTCCAATAGATTAGTCAAGCACGATTTACCCTTTGTAAATCCATGTTGACTCTGTCCTATCCTGTCCCCATTTGCTAAGTGCTCCGCTATTTCATCCTTAATGATGGACTCCAGCATTTTGCCCACAACTGATGTAAGGCTTACAGGTCTGTAATTACCTGCTTTTTCCCTACCCCCCTTTTTGAATAGTGGGGTAACGTTAGCTACCCTCCAATCCATGGGCACTGTTCCCGAGTCTAATGAATTCTGAAAAATCATACTTAGTGCATCCGCTATCTCTAGGGCCACCTCCTTCAGCACCCTAGGATGCATGTTATCAGGCCCTGGGGATTTGTCCGCCTTCAATCCCTTTAGCTTCCTTAACACCATATCCTTAGAGATATTGACTTGCGTCATTTCCTCCTTTGCAAATGTCCCTATTTTTCCCGATATCCCAGGGAGGTTTTTTGTGTCTTCCTTCGTAAAGACTGACCCAAAGTATGCATTTAGTTGGTCTGCCATTTCTTTATTTCCCGTTATATATTCCCCCGTATCTGACTGCAATGGGCCAACTTTGGTTTTCACCAGTCTTTTCCTCTTGATATACTTATAAAAGCTTTTGGAGTTAGTTTTTATATTTTCCGCCAGCTTGCTTTCGTAAGCTATTTTGCCCCTCTTGATTAAGCCCTTTGTCCTCCTTTGCTCTATCTTAAACTGTTCCCAATCTTCCGCTCTGGCGCTTTTTTTGGCTATTTTATACGCCCTATCTTTGGATTTTATGCTGTCTCTAATTTCCCCTGTTATCCACGGTTGAGTCACCTTTTTAGATTTCCTTTTATGCCAGATTGGTATAAACAATTTTTGCAATTTTGTCATTCTATCTTTAAATGCTTGCCATTGTTTATCTACCTCCAGTCCTCCCAGGAACGTTGTCCAATCAGACCTACTCAGTTCCCGTCTAATGGCATCATAATTCCCCTTGTTTAAATTCAGGACCTTAGTATCTGAGTCAATTTCTTCGCTCTCCATTTCGAGTGAGAAATCGATCATGTTATGATCGCTCTGACCCAAGGGTCCCCGTACAACAAGATTACTAATTAGTCCCTTCTCATTGCACAGTACCCAGTCCAATATAGCCTGTTCCCGAGTTGGTTCCTCGACATATTGATCCAGATAACCATCCCTTAAACACTCATATGTGAGTGTGTGTCTGTGTATGTGAGTGTGTGTCTGTGTGTATATGTGAGTGTGTGTCTGTGTATGTGAGTGTGTGTCTGTGTGTATGTGGAAGTGTGTGCCTGAGTGTATGTGAGTGTGTGTCTGTTTATGTGAGTGTGTGTCTGTGTGTATGTGAGTGTGTGTCTGAGTGTATATGTGAGTCTGTATCTATATGAGTGTGTGTCTGTGTCTGTCTGTATGAATGTGTGTCTGCGTGTATGAGTCTGTGTCTGTGTGTATATGTGAGAGTGGGTCTCTGTGCATGTCAGTGTGTGTCTGTGTGTATATGTGAGTGTGTGTCTGTATGAGTGTGTGTCTGTGTCTGTCTGTATGAGTGTGTGTCTGTGTGTATATGTGAGTGTGCACCTGTGTGTATATGTGAGTGTGTGTCTGTTTATGTGAGTGTGTGTCTGTGTGTATGTGAGTGTGTGTCTGAGGGTATATGTGAGTGTGTGTCTGTGTCTATATGAGTGTGTGTCTGTGTCTGTCTGTATGAGTGTGTGTCTGCGTGTCTGAGTCTGTGTCTGTGTGTATATGTGAGTGTGTGTCCCTGTGTGTATGTGAGTGTGTGTCTGTGTCAGTCTGTATGAGTGTGTGTCTGCGTATATATGTGAGTGTGCGTCTGTGTCTGTCTGTATGAGCATTTGTCTGCGTGTATGAGTGTGTGTCTGTGTGTATGTGAGTGTGTGTCTGTATGTATATGTGAGTGTGTGTCTGTGTGTATATGTGTGTGTGTGTCTGTGTGTATGTGAGTGTGAGTATGTGAGTGTGTGTCTGTGTGTATATGTGAGATTGTGTCTGTGTGTATATGTGAGTGTGTGTCTGTGTGTAGGTGAGTGTGTGTCTGTGTGAATGTGAGTGTGTGTCTGTGTGTGTATGAGTGTGTGTCTGTGTGTGTATCTGAGTGTATGTCTTTGTGTATATGTGAGTGTGTGTCTGTGTGTAGGTGAGTGTGTGTCTGTGTGTATGTGAGTGTGTGTCTGTGTGTACATGTGAGTGTGTCTGTGTGTGTAGGTGAGTGTGTGCCTGTGTGTTTATGTCTGAGCATGTGTCTGTCTGTATGAATGTGTGTCTGTGTGTCTGTGTGTGTATCTGAGTGTGTGTCTTTGTGTATATGTGAGTGTGTGTCTGTGTGTATGAGTGTGTGTCTGTGAGTGCATGTGAGTGTGTGTCTGTGTGTATGAGTGTGTGTCTGTATATGTGAGTGTGTGTCTGTGTGTATATGCGAGTGTGTGTCTGTGTGTATAAGTGAGTGTGTGTCTGTGTGTTTATGTGAGTGTGTGTCTGTGTAAGTGTGTCTGTGTGTATGAGTGTGTCTGTGTGTATGAGTGTGTCTGTGTGTGCATGAGTGTGTGTCTGTGTGTGCAAGTTAGTGTGTGTCTGTGTGTGTATGTGAGTATGTGTCTGTGTGTAAATGTGAGTGTGTGTCTGTGTGTATATGTGTGAGTGTGTCTCTGTGTATGTGAGTGTGTGTCTGTGTGTATGTGTGACTTTGTGTCTGTCTGTATATGTGTGAGTGTGTCTCTGTGTATGTGAGTGTGTCTCTGTGTGTATATGTCAGTGTGTGTCTTTGTCTATATGTGAGTGTGTGTTTGTGTGTGTAGGTGACTGTGTCTCTGTGTGTATATGTGAGTGTGTGTCTGTCTGTATGAATGTGTGTCTGTGTGTATGTGAGTGAGTGTTTGTGTATGTGAGTGTGTGTCTGTGTGTATATGTGAGTATGTGTCTGTCTGTATGTGAGTGTGTGTTTGTGTGTCTATGTGGGTGTGTGTCTGCGTGTATATGTGAGTGCATGTCTGTGTGTGTATGTGAGTGTGTGTGTGTATATGTGAGTGTGTGTCTGCGTGTGAATGTGAGTGTTTGTCTGTGTGTATGACTGTTTGTCTGTGTGTGTATGTCACTTTGTGTCTGTGTGTATGAGTGCGTCTCTGTGTGTATGAGTGTGTGTATGTTAGTGTGTGTCTGAGTGTATGAGTGTGAGTCTGAGTGTGTATGTGAGTGTGTGTCTCTGTGTGTATGAGTGTGTGTCTGTGAATGTGAGTGTGTGTCTGTGTGTATATGTGAGTGTGTGTCTGTGTATGTGAGTGTGTGTCTGTGTGTATATGTGAGTGTGTGTCTGTGTATGTGAGTGTGTGTCTGTGTGTATGTGGGAGTGTGTGCCTGTGTGTATGTGAGTGTGTGTCTGTGTGCATATGTGAGTGTGTGTCTGTGTGTATATTTGAGTGTCTGTCTGTATGAGTGTGTGTCTGTGTCTGTCTGTATGAGTGTGTGTCTGTGTGTATATGTGAGTGTGCATCTGTGTGTATATGTGAATGTGTGTCTGTTTATGTGAGTGTGTGTCTGTGTGTATGTGAGTGTGTGTCTGAGTGTATATGTGAGTGTGTGTCTGTGTCTATATGAGTGTGTGTCTGTGTCTGTCTGTATGTATGAGTGTGTGTCTGCGTGTATGAGTCTGTGTCTGTGTGTATATGTGAATGTGTGTCCCTGTGTGTATGTGAGTGTGTGTCTGTGTGTATGGGAGTGTGTGTCTGTATCTATATGTGAGTGTGTGTCTGTGTATATATGTGTGTGTGTGTCTGTGTGTATGTGACTGCGTGTCTGTGTGTATAGGAGTGTGTGTCTGTGTGTATATGTGAGTGTGTGTCTGTATGTGTATGTGAGAGTGTGTCTCTGTGTGTATGAGTGTGTGTCTGTGAATGTGAGTGAGTGTATGTGTGTGTGTATGTGAGTGTGTGTCTGTGTGTATATGTGAGTGTGTGTCTGTGTATGTGAGTGTGTGTCTGTGTGTATATGTGAGTGTGTGTCTGTGTATGTGAGTGTGTGTCTGTGTGTATGTCAGTGTGTGTCTGTGTGTATGTGAGTGTGTGTCTGAGTGTATATGTGAGTCTGTATCTATATGAGTGTGTGTCTGTGTCTGTCTGTATGAGTGTGTGTCTGCGTGTATGAGTCTGTGTCTGTGTGTATGTGTGAGTGTGGGTCTGTGTGCATGTGAGTGTGTGTCTGTGTGTATATGTGAGTGTGTGTCTGTATGAGTGTGTGCCTGTGTCTGTCTGTATGAGTGTGTGTCTGTGTGTATATGTGAGTGTGCATCTGTTTATATGTGAGTGTGTGTCTGTTTATGTGAGTGTGTGTCTGTGTGTATGTGAGTGTGTGTCTGAGTGTATATGTGAGTGTGTGTCTGTGTCTATATGAGTGTGTGTCTGTGTCTGTCTGTATGAGTGTGTGTCTGCGTGTCTGAGTCTGTGTCTGTGTGTATATGTGAGTGTGTGTCCCTGTGTGTATGTGAGTGTGTGTCTGTGTCAGTCTGTATGAGTGTGTGTCTGCGTGTATATGTGAGTGTGCGTCTCTGTGTATATGTGAGTGTGTGTCTGTGTGTATATGTGTGAGTGTGTGTCTGTCTGTATGTGTGAGTGTCTGTGTGTATATGTGAGTGTGTGTCTGTGTCTGTCTGTATGAGCATTTGTCTGCGTGTATGAGTGTGTGTCTGTGTGTATGTGAGTGTGTGTCTGTATGTATATGTGAGTGTGTGTCTGTGTGTATATGTGTGTGTGTGTCTGTCTGTATGTGAGTGTGTATATGTGAGTGTGTGTCTGTGTGTGTAGGTGAGTGTGTGTCTGTGTGTATGTGAGTGTGTGTCTGTGTGTGTATGAGTGTGTGTCTGTGTGTGTATCTGAGTGTGTGTCTTTGTGTATATGTGAGTGTGTGTCTGTGTGTGTAGGTGAGTGTGTGTCTGTGTGTATGTGAGTGTGTGTCTGTGTGTACATGTGAGTGTGTCTGTGTGTGTAGGTGAGTGTGTGTCTGTGTGTTTATGTCTGAGCATGTGTCTGTCTGTATGAATGTGTGTCTGTGTGTCTGTGTGTGTATCTGAGTGTGTGTCTTTGTGTATGTGTGAGTGTGTGTCTGTGTGTATGAGTGTGTGTCTGTGAGTGCATGTGAGTGTGTGTCTGTGTGTATGAGTGTGTGTCTGTATATGTGAGTGTGTGTCTGTGTGTATATGCGAGTGTGTGTCTGTGTGTATAAGTGAGTGTGTGTCTGTGTGTGTGTATGAGTGTGTCTGTGTGTATATGTGAGTGTTTGTCTGTGTGTATATGTGAGTGTGTGTCTGTGTAAGTGTGTCTGTGTGTATGAGTGTGTCTGTGTGTATGAGTGTGTCTGTGTGTGCATGAGTGTGTGTCTGTGTGTGCAAGTTAGTGTGTGTCTGTGTGTGTATGTGAGTATGTGTCTGTGTGTAAATGTGAGTGTGTGTCTGTGTGTATATGTGAGTGTGTGTCTGTGTGTATATGTGTGAGTGTGTCTCTGTGTATGTGAGTGTGTGTCTGTGTGTATGTGTGACTTTGTGTCTGTGTGTATATGTGTGAGTGTGTCTCTGTGTATGTGAGTGTGTGTCTGTGTGTATATGTCAGTGTGTGTCTGTGTCTATATGTGAGTGTGTGTCTGTGTGTGTAGGTGAGTGTGTCTCTGTGAGTATATGTGAGTGTGTGTCTGTCTGTATGAATGTGTGTCTGTGTGTATGTGAGTGAGTGTTTGTGTATGTGAGTGTGTGTCTGTGTGTATATGTGAGTATGTGTCTGTCTGTATGTGAGTGTGTGTTTGTGTGTCTATGTGGGTGTGTGTCTGCGTGTATATGTGAGTGCATGTCTGTGTGTGTATGTGAGTGTGTGTGTGTATATGTGAGTGTGTGTCTGTGTGTATATGTGAGTGAGTGTCTGCGTGTGAATGTGAGTGTTTGTCTGTGTGTATGACTGTTTGTCTGTGTGTGTAAGTCACTTTGTGTCTGTGTGTATGAGTGCGTGTCTGTGTGTATGAGTGTGTGTATGTTAGTGTGTGTCTGAGTGTATGAGTATGTGTCTGTGTGTATGAGTGTGAGTCTGAGTGTGTATGTGAGTGTGTGTCTCTGTGTGTATGAGTGTGTGTCTGTGAATGTGAGTGCGTGTCTGTGTGTATATGTGAGTGTGTGTCTGTGTGTATATGTGAGTGTGTGTCTGTGTATGTGAGTGTGTGTCTGTGTGTATGTGGGAGTGTGTGTCTGTGTGTATGTGAGTGTGTGTCTGTGTGCATATGTGAGTGTGTGTCTGTGTGTATATGTGAGTGTGTGTCTGTATGAGTGTGTGTCTGTGTCTGTCTGTATGAGTGTGTGTCTGTGTGTATATGTGAGTGTGTGTCTGTTTATGTGAGTGTGTGTCTGTGTGTATGTGAGTGTGTGTCTGAGTGTATATGTGAGTGTGTGTCTGTGTGTACGTGAGTTTGTGACTGTGTGTGTATGTGAGTGTGTGTCTGGGTGTGTAGGTGAGTGTGTGTTTTTGTGTATATGTGAGTATGTGTCTGTGTGTATATGTGAGTGTGTGTTTGTGTGTATGAGTGTGTGTCTGTGTGTATTTGTGAGTGTGTGTCGGTTTGTGTATGTGAGTGTGTTTCTGTCTGTATGAGTGTGAGTCTGTGTGTATGTGAGTGAGTTTCTGTGTGTGTATGTGAGTATGTGTCTATGTTTATGAGTGTGTGTCTGTGTGTATATGTGTGAGTGTGTCTCTGCGTATGTGAGTGTGTGTCTGTTTGTGTATGTGAGTGTGTTTCTGTGTATATATTTGAATGTGTGTCTGATTGTATATGTGAGTGTGTGTCTGTCTGTATGAGTGTGAGTCTGTGTATATGTGAGTGTGTGTCTGTGTGTGTATGTGAGTGTGTGTCTGTGTGTATATGTGAGTGTGCGTCTGTGTGTGTATGTGAGTGTGTGTCTGTGTGTATATGTGAGTGTGTGTCTGTGTGTATATGTGTGAGTGTGTCTCTCTGTATGTGAGTGTGTGTCTGTGTGTATATGTGAGTGTCTCTCTGTGTGTATATGTGTGAGTGTGTCTCTGTGTATGTGAGTGTGTATCTGTGTGTGTATGTGAGTGTGTGTATATGTGAGTGTGTGTCTGTGTGTATATGTGAGTGTCTGTCTGTGTGTATATGTGTGAGTGTGTCTCTGTGTATGTGAGTGTGTGTCTGTGTGTATATGTGAGTGTGTGTCTGTGTGTATATGTGAGTGTCTGTCTGTGTGTATATGTGTGAGTGTGTCTCTGTGTATGTGAGTGTGTGTCTGTGTGTATATGTGAATGTGCATCTGTGTGTGTATGTGAGTGTGTGTCTGTGTGTATATGTGAGTGTGTGTCTGTGTGTATATGTGTGAGTGTGTCTCTGTGTATGTGAGTGTGTGTCTGTGTGTATATGTGAGTGTCTGTCTGTGCATATGTGTGAGTGTGTCTCTGTGTATGTGAGTGTGTGTCTGTGTGTGTATGTGAGTGTGTGTCTGTGTGTGTATATGTGAGTGTGTGTCTGTGTGTATATGTGAGTGTCTGTCTGTGTGTACATGTGTGAGTGTGTCTCTGTGTATGTGAGTGTGTGTCTGTGTGTATATGTGAGTGTGTGTCTGTGTGTATATGTGAGTGTGTGTCTGTGTGTATATGTGAGTGTCTGTCTGTGTGTATATGTGTGAGTGTGTCTCTGTGTATGTGAGTGTGTGTCTGTGTGTGTATGTGAGTGTGTGTCTGTGTGTATATGTGAGTGTGTGTCTGTGTGTATATGTGAGTGTCTGTCTGTGTGTATATGTGTGAGTGTGTCTCTGTGTATGTGAGTGTGTGTCTGTGTGTGTATATGTGAGTGTGTGTCTGTGTGTATATGTGAGTGTCTGTCTGTGTGTATATGTGTGAGTGTGTCTCTGTGTATGTGAGTGTGTGTCTGTGTGTATATGTGAGTGTGTGTCTGTGTGTATATGTGTGAGTGTGTCTCTCTGTATGTGAGTGTGTGTCTGTGTGTATATGTGAGTGTCTCTCTGTGTGTATATGTGTGAGTGTGTCTCTGTGTATGTGAGTGTGTATCTGTGTGTGTATGTGAGTGTGTGTATATGTGAGTGTGTGTCTGTGTGTATATGTGAGTGTCTGTCTGTGTGTATATGTGTGAGTGTGTCTCTGTGTATGTGAGTGTGTGTCTGTGTGTATATGTGAGTGTGTGTCTGTGTGTATATGTGAGTGTCTGTCTGTGTGTATATGTGTGAGTGTGTCTCTGTGTATGTGAGTGTGTGTCTGTGTGTATATGTGAATGTGCATCTGTGTGTGTATGTGAGTGTGTGTCTGTGTGTATATGTGAGTGTGTGTCTGTGTGTATATGTGTGAGTGTGTCTCTGTGTATGTGAGTGTGTGTCTGTGTGTATATGTGAGTGTCTGTCTGTGCATATGTGTGAGTGTGTCTCTGTGTATGTGAGTGTGTGTCTGTGTGTGTATGTGAGTGTGTGTCTGTGTGTGTATATGTGAGTGTGTGTCTGTGTGTATATGTGAGTGTCTGTCTGTGTGTATATGTGAGTGTCTGTCTGTGTGTATATGTGTGAGTGTGTCTCTGTGTATGTGAGTGTGTGTCTGTGTGTATATGTGAGTGTGTGTCTGTGTGTATATGTGAGTGTCTGTCTGTGTGTATATGTGTGAGTGTGTCTCTGTGTATGTGAGTGTGTGTCTGTGTGTGTATGTGAGTGTGTGTCTGTGTGTATATGTGAGTGTGTGTCTGTGTGTATATGTGAGTGTCTGTCTGTGTGTATATGTGTGAGTGTGTCTCTGTGTATGTGAGTGTGTGTCTGTGTGTGTATATGTGAGTGTGTGTCTGTGTGTATATGTGAGTGTCTGTCTGTGTGTATATGTGTGAGTGTGTCTCTGTGTATGTGAGTGTGTGTCTGTGTGTATATGTGAGTGTGTGTCTGTGTGTAAATGTGAGTGTCTGTCTGTGTGTATATGTGTGAGTGTGTCTCGGTGTATGTGAGTGATTGTCTGTGTGTGTATGTGAGTGTGTGTCTGTGTGTATATGTGAGTGTGTGTCTGTGTGTATATGTGAGTGTCTGTCTGTGTGTATATGTGTGAGTGTGTCTCTGTGTATGTGCGTGTGTGTCTGTGTGTGTATGTGAGTGTGTGTCTGTGTTTATATGTGAGTGTGTGTCTGTGTGTATATGTGAGTGTCTGTCTGTGTGTATATGTGTGAGTGTGTTTCTGTGTGTATATGTGAGTGTGTGTCTGTGTGTATATGTGTGAGTGTGTCTCTGTGTATGCGAGTGTGTGTCTGTGTGTATATGTGAGTGTCTGTGTGTGTGTATATGTGTGAGTGTGTCTCTGTGTATGTGACTGTGTGTCTGTGTGTGTATGTGAGTGTGTGTCTGTGTGTGTATATGTGAGTGTGTGTGTCTGTGTGTATATGTGAGTATCTGTCTGTGTGTATATGTGTGAGTGTGTTTCTGTGTATGTGAGTGTGTGTCTGTGTGTGTATGTGAGTGTGTGTCTGTGTGTATGTGAGTGTGTGTCTGTTTGTGTATGTGAGTGTGTTTCTGTGTGTATATTTGAATGTGTTTCTGTGTGTATATGTGAGTGTCTGTCTGTGTGTATATGTGTGAGTGTGTCTCTGTGTATGTGAGTGTGTGTCTGTGTGTATATGTGAGGTTGTCTTTGTGTTTATGTGTGTGTGAGTGTGTCTGTGTGTATATGTGAGTGTGCGTCTGTGTGTGTATGTGAGTGTGTTTCTGTGTGTATATGTGAGTGTGTGTCTGTGTGTATATGTGTGAGTGTGTCTCTGTGTATGTGAGTGTGTGTCTGTGTGTATATGCGAGTGTCTGTCTGTGTGTATATGTGTGAGTGTGTCTCTGTGTATGTGAGTGTGTGTCTGTGTGTGTATGTGAGTGTGTGTCTGTGTGTATGTGAGTGTGTGTCTGTTTGTGTATGTGAGTGTGTTTCTGTGTGTATATTTGAATGTGTTTCTGTGTGTGTATGTGAGTGTGCGTCTGTGTGTGTATGTGAGTGTGTTTCTGTGGGTATATGTGAGTGTGTGTCTGTGTGTATATGTGTGAGTGTGTCTCTGTGTATGTGAGTGTGTGTCTGTGTGTATATGTGAGTGTCTGTCTGTGTGTATATGTGTGAGTGTGTCTGTGTGTGTAGGTGAGTGTGTGTCTTTGTGTATATGTGAGTGTGTGTCTGTGTGTGTAGGTGAGTGTGTGTCTGTGTGTTTATGTCTGAGCATGTGTCTGTCTGTATGAATGTGTGTCTGTGTGTGTATCTGAGTGTGTGTCTTTGTGTATGTGTGAGTGTGTGTCTGTGTGTATGAGTGTGTGTCTGTGAGTGCATGTGAGTGTGTGTCTGTGTGTATGAGTGTGTGTCTGTATATGTGAGTGTGTGTCTGTGTGTATATGCGAGTGTGTGTCTGTGTGTATAAGTGAGTGTGTGTCTGTGTGTGTGTATGAGTGTGTCTGTGTGTATATGTGAGTGTTTGTCTGTGTGTATATGTGAGTGTGTGTCTGTGTAAGTGTGTCTGTGTGTATGAGTGTGTCTGTGTGTATGAGTGTGTCTGTGAGTGCATGTGAGTGTGTGTCTGTGTGTATGAGTGTGTGTCTGTATATGTGAGTGTGTGTCTGTGTGTATATGCGAGTGTGTGTCTGTGTGTATAAGTGAGTGTGTGTCTGTGTGTGTGTATGAGTGTGTCTGTGTGTATATGTGAGTGTTTGTCTGTGTGTATATGTGAGTGTGTGTCTGTGTAAGTGTGTCTGTGTGTATGAGTGTGTCTGTGTGTATGAGTGTGTCTGTGTGTGCATGAGTGTGTGGCTGTGTGTGCAAGTTAGTGTGTGTCTGTGTGTGTATGTGAGTATGTGTCTGTGTGTATATGTGAGTGTGGGTCTGTGTGCATGTGAGTGTGTGTCTGTGTGTATATGTGAGTGTGTGTCTGTATGAGTGTGTGCCTGTGTCTGTCTGTATGAGTGTGTGTCTGTGTGTATATGTGAGTGTGCATCTGTTTATATGTGAGTGTGTGTCTGTTTATGTGAGTGTGTGTCTGTGTGTATGTGAGTGTGTGTCTGAGTGTATATGTGAGTGTGTGTCTGTGTCTATATGAGTGTGTGTCTGTGTCTGTCTGTATGAGTGTGTGTCTGCGTGTCTGAGTCTGTGTCTGTGTGTATATGTGAGTGTGTGTCCCTGTGTGTATGTGAGTGTGTGTCTGTGTCAGTCTGTATGAGTGTGTGTCTGCGTGTATATGTGAGTGTGCGTCTCTGTGTATATGTGAGTGTGTGTCTGTGTGTATATGTGTGAGTGTGTGTCTGTCTGTATGTGTGAGTGTCTGTGTGTATATGTGAGTGTGTGTCTGTGTCTGTCTGTATGAGCATTTGTCTGCGTGTATGAGTGTGTGTCTGTGTGTATGTGAGTGTGTGTCTGTATGTATATGTGAGTGTGTGTCTGTGTGTATATGTGTGTGTGTGTCTGTCTGTATGTGAGTGTGTATATGTGAGTGTGTGTCTGTGTGTGTAGGTGAGTGTGTGTCTGTGTGTATGTGAGTGTGTGTCTGTGTGTGTATGAGTGTGTGTCTGTGTGTGTATCTGAGTGTGTGTCTTTGTGTATATGTGAGTGTGTGTCTGTGTGTGTAGGTGAGTGTGTGTCTGTGTGTATGTGAGTGTGTGTCTGTGTGTACATGTGAGTGTGTCTGTGTGTGTAGGTGAGTGTGTGTCTGTGTGTTTATGTCTGAGCATGTGTCTGTCTGTATGAATGTGTGTCTGTGTGTCTGTGTGTGTATCTGAGTGTGTGTCTTTGTGTATGTGTGAGTGTGTGTCTGTGTGTATGAGTGTGTGTCTGTGAGTGCATGTGCGTGTGTGTCTGTGTGTATGAGTGTGTGTCTGTATATGTGAGTGTGTGTCTGTGTGTATATGCGAGTGTGTGTCTGTGTGTATAAGTGAGTGTGTGTCTGTGTGTGTGTATGAGTGTGTCTGTGTGTATATGTGAGTGTTTGTCTGTGTGTATATGTGAGTGTGTGTCTGTGTAAGTGTGTCTGTGTGTATGAGTGTGTCTGTGTGTATGAGTGTGTCTGTGTGTGCATGAGTGTGTGTCTGTGTGTGCAAGTTAGTGTGTGTCTGTGTGTGTATGTGAGTATGTGTCTGTGTGTAAATGTGAGTGTGTGTCTGTGTGTATATGTGAGTGTGTGTCTGTGTGTATATGTGTGAGTGTGTCTCTGTGTATGTGAGTGTGTGTCTGTGTGTATGTGTGACTTTGTGTCTGTGTGTATATGTGTGAGTGTGTCTCTGTGTATGTGAGTGTGTGTCTGTGTGTATATGTCAGTGTGTGTCTGTGTCTATATGTGAGTGTGTGTCTGTGTGTGTAGGTGAGTGTGTCTCTGTGAGTATATGTGAGTGTGTGTCTGTCTGTATGAATGTGTGTCTGTGTGTATGTGAGTGAGTGTTTGTGTATGTGAGTGTGTGTCTGTGTGTATACGTGAGTATGTGTCTGTCTGTATGTGAGTGTGTGTTTGTGTGTCTATGTGGGTGTGTGTCTGCGTGTATATGTGAGTGCATGTCTGTGTGTGTATGTGAGTGTGTGTGTGTATATGTGAGTGTGTGTCTGTGTGTATATGTGAGTGAGTGTCTGCGTGTGAATGTGAGTGTTTGTCTGTGTGTATGACTGTTTGTCTGTGTGTGTAAGTCACTTTGTGTCTGTGTGTATGAGTGCGTGTCTGTGTGTATGAGTGTGTGTATGTTAGTGTGTGTCTGAGTGTATGAGTATGTGTCTGTGTGTATGAGTGTGAGTCTGAGTGTGTATGTGAGTGTGTGTCTCTGTGTGTATGAGTGTGTGTCTGTGAATGTGAGTGCGTGTCTGTGTGTATATGTGAGAGTGTGTCTGTGTGTATATGTGAGTGTGTGTCTGTGTATGTGAGTGTGTGTCTGTGTGTATGTGGGAGTGTGTGCCTGTGTGTATGTGAGTGTGTGTCTGTGTGCATATGTGAGTGTGTGTCTGTGTGTATATGTGAGTGTGTGTCTGTATGAGTGTGTGTCTGTGTCTGTCTGTATGAGTGTGTGTCTGTGTGTATATGTGAGTGTGTGTCTGTTTATGTGAGTGTGTGTCTGTGTGTATGTGAGTGTGTGTCTGAGTGTATATGTGAGTGTGTGTCTGTGTGTACGTGAGTTTGTGACTGTGTGTGTATGTGAGTGTGTGTCTGGGTGTGTAGGTGAGTGTGTGTTTTTGTGTATATGTGAGTATGTGTCTGTGTGTATATGTGAGTGTGTGTTTGTGTGTATGTGAGTGTGTGTCTGTGTGTATATGTGAGTATGTGTCTGTGTGTATATGTGAGTGTGTGTTTGTGTGTATGAGTGTGTGTCTGTGTGTATTTGTGAGTGTGTGTCGGTTTGTGTATGTGAGTGTGTTTCTGTCTGTATGAGTGTGAGTCTGTGTGTATGTGAGTGAGTTTCTGTGTGTGTATGTGAGTATGTGTCTATGTTTATGAGTGTGTGTCTGTGTGTATATGTGTGAGTGTGTCTCTGCGTATGTGAGTGTGTGTCTGTTTGTGTATGTGAGTGTGTTTCTGTGTGTATATGTGAGTGTGTGTCTGTGTGTATATGTGTGAGTGTGTGTCTGTGTGTATATGTGAGTGTCTGTCTGTGTGTACATGTGTGAGTGTGTCTCTGTGTATGTGAGTGTGTGTCTGTGTGTATATGTGAGTGTGTGTCTGTGTGTATATGTGAGTGTCTGTCTGTGTGTATATGTGTGAGTGTGTCTCTGTGTATGTGAGTGTGTGTCTGTGTGTGTATGTGAGTGTGTGTCTGTGTGTATATGTGAGTGTGTGTCTGTGTGTATATGTGAGTGTCTGTCTGTGTGTATATGTGTGAGTGTGTCTCTGTGTATGTGAGTGTGTGTCTGTGTGTGTATATGTGAGTGTGTGTCTGTGTGTATATGTGAGTGTCTGTCTGTGTGTATATGTGTGAGTGTGTCTCTGTGTATGTGAGTGTGTGTCTGTGTGTATATGTGAGTGTGTGTCTGTGTGTAAATGTGAGTGTCTGTCTGTGTGTATATGTGTGAGTGTGTCTCGGTGTATGTGAGTGAGTGTCTGTGTGTGTATGTGAGTGTGTGTCTGTGTGTATATGTGAGTGTGTGTCCGTGTGTATATGTGAGTGTGTGTCTGTGTGTATATGTGTGAGTGTGTCTCTGTGTATGTGCGTGTGTGTCTGTGTGTGTATGTGAGTGTGTGTCTGTGTGTATATGTGAGTGTGTGTCTGTGTGTATATGTGAGTTTCTGTCTGTGTGTATATGTGTGAGTGTGTTTCTGTGTGTATATGTGAGTGTGTGTCTGTGTGTATATGTGTGAGTGTGTCTCTGTGTATGTGAGTGTGTGTCTGTGTGTATATGTGAGTGTCTGTGTGTGTGTATATGTGTGAGTGTGTCTCTGTGTATGTGACTGTGTGTCTGTGTGTGTATGTGAGTGTGTGTCTGTGTGTGTATATGTGAGTGTGTGTGTCTGTGTGTATATGTGAGTATCTGTCTGTGTGTATATGTGTGAGTGTGTTTCTGTGTATGTGAGTGTGTGTCTGTGTGTGTATGTGAGTGTGTGTCTGTGTGTATGTGAGTGTGTGTCTGTTTGTGTATGTGAGTGTGTTTCTGTGTGTATATTTGAATGTGTTTCTGTGTGTATATGTGAGTGTCTGTCTGTGTGTATATGTGTGAGTGTGTCTCTGTGTATGTGAGTGTGTGTCTGTGTGTATATGTGAGGTTGTCTTTGTGTTTATGTGTGTGTGAGTGTGTCTGTGTGTATATGTGAGTGTGCGTCTGTGTGTGTATGTGAGTGTGTTTCTGTGTGTATATGTGAGTGTGTGTCTGTGTGTATATGTGTGAGTGTGTCTCTGTGTATGTGAGTGTGTGTCTGTGTGTATATGCGAGTGTCTGTCTGTGTGTATATGTGTGAGTGTGTCTCTGTGTATGTGACTGTGTGTCTTTGTGTGTATGTGAGTGTGTGTCTGTGTGTGTATATGTGAGTGTGTGTCTTTGTGTATATGTGAGTGTCTGTCTGTGTGTATATGTGTGAGTGTGTCTCTGTGTATGTGAGTGTGTGTCTGTGTGTGTATGTGAGTGTGTGTCTGTGTGTATGTGAGTGTGTGTCTGTTTGTGTATGTGAGTGTGTTTCTGTGTGTATATTTGAATGTGTTTCTGTGTGTGTATGTGAGTGTGCGTCTGTGTGTGTATGTGAGTGTGTTTCTGTGTGTATATGTGAGTGTCTGTCTGTGTGTATATGTGTGAGTGTGTCTGTGTGTGTAGGTGAGTGTGTGTCTTTGTGTATATGTGAGTGTGTGTCTGTGTGTGTAGGTGAGTGTGTGTCTGTGTGTTTATGTCTGAGCATGTGTCTGTCTGTATGAATGTGTGTCTGTGTGTGTATCTGAGTGTGTGTCTTTGTGTATGTGTGAGTGTGTGTCTGTGTGTATGAGTGTGTGTCTGTGAGTGCATGTGAGTGTGTGTCTGTGTGTATGAGTGTGTGTCTGTATATGTGAGTGTGTGTCTGTGTGTATATGCGAGTGTGTGTCTGTGTGTATAAGTGAGTGTGTGTCTGTGTGTGTGTATGAGTGTGTCTGTGTGTATATGTGAGTGTTTGTCTGTGTGTATATGTGAGTGTGTGTCTGTGTAAGTGTGTCTGTGTGTATGAGTGTGTCTGTGTGTATGAGTGTGTCTGTGAGTGCATGTGAGTGTGTGTCTGTGTGTATGAGTGTGTGTCTGTATATGTGAGTGTGTGTCTGTGTGTATATGCGAGTGTGTGTCTGTGTGTATAAGTGAGTGTGTGTCTGTGTGTGTGTATGAGTGTGTCTGTGTGTATATGTGAGTGTTTGTCTGTGTGTATATGTGAGTGTGTGTCTGTGTAAGTGTGTCTGTGTGTATGAGTGTGTCTGTGTGTATGAGTGTGTCTGTGTGTGCAAGTTAGTGTGTGTCTGTGTGTGTATGTGAGTATGTGTCTGTGTGTAAATGTGAGTGTGTGTCTGTGTGTATATGTGAGTGTGTGTCTGTGTGTATATGTGTGAGTGTGTCTCTGTGTATGTGAGTGTGTGTCTGTGTGTATGTGTGACTTTGTGTCTGTGTGTATATGTGTGAGTGTGTCTCTGTGTATGTGAGTGTGTGTCTGTGTGTATATGTCAGTGTGTGTCTGTGTCTATATGTGAGTGTGTGTCTGTGTGTGTAGGTGAGTGTGTCTCTGTGTGTATATGTGAGTGTGTGTCTGTCTGTATGAATGTGTGTCTGTGTGTATGTGAGTGAGTGTTTGTGTATGTGAGTGTGTGTCTGTGTGTATACGTGAGTATGTGTCTGTCTGTATGTGAGTGTGTGTTTGTGTGTCTATGTGGGTGTGTGTCTGCGTGTATATGTGAGTGCATGTCTGTGTGTGCATGTGAGTGTGTGTGTGTATATGTGAGTGTGTGTCTGTGTGTATATGTGAGTGAGTGTCTGCGTGTGAATGTGAGTGTTTGTCTGTGTGTATGACTGTTTGTCTGTGTGTGTAAGTCACTTTGTGTCTGTGTGTATGAGTGTGTGTATGTTAGTGTGTGTCTGAGTGTATGAGTGTGTGTCTGTGTGTATGAGTGTGAGTCTGAGTGTGTATGTGAGTGTGTGTCTCTGTGTGTATGAGTGTGTGTCTGTGAATGTGAGTGCGTGTCTGTGTGTATATGTGAGTGTGTGTCTGTGTATGTGAGTGTGTGTCTGTGTGTATATGTGAGTGTGTGTCTGTGTATGTGAGTGTCTGTCTGTGTGTATGTGGGAGTGTGTGCCTGTGTGTATGTGAGTGTGTGTCTGTGTGCATATGTGAGTGTGTGTCTGTGTGTATATGTGAGTGTGTGTCTGTATGAGTGTGTGTCTGTGTCTGTCTGTATGAGTGTGTGTCTGTGTGTATATGTGAGTGTGTGTCTGTTTATGTGAGTGCGTGTCTGTGTGTATGTGAGTGTGTGTCTGAGTGTATATGTGAGTGTGTGTCTGTGTGTACGTGAGTTTGTGACTGTGTGTGTATGTGAGTGTGTGTCTGGGTGTGTAGGTGAGTGTGTGTTTTTGTGTATATGTGAGTATGTGTCTGTGTGTATATGTGAGTGTGTGTTTGTGTGTATGTGAGTGTGTGTCTGTGTGTATGAGTGTGTGTCTGTGTGTATTTGTGAGTGTGTGTCGGTTTGTGTATGTGAGTGTGTTTCTGTGTATATATTTGAATGTGTGTCTGATTGTATATGTGAGTGTGTGTCTGTCTGTATCAGGGTGAGTCTGTGTGTATGTGAGTGTGTTTCTGTGTGTATATTTGAATGTGTGTCTGTGTGTATATGTGATTGTGTGTCTGTCTGTATGAGGGTGAGTCTGTGTGTATGTGAGTGAGTTTCTGTGTGTGTATGTGAGTATGTGTCTATGTTTATGAGTGTGTGTCTGTGTGTATATGTGTGAGTGTGTCTCTGTGTATGTGAGTGTGTGTCTGTGTGTATATGTGAGGTTGTCTTTGTGTATATGCGAGTGTGTGTCTGTGTGTATATGTGAGTGTCTGTCTGTGTGTATATGTGTGTGTGTCTCTGTGTATGTGAGTGTGTGTCTGTGTGTGTATGTGAGTGTGTGTCTGTGTGTGTATATGTGAGTGTGTGTCTGTGTGTATATGTGAGTGTGTGTCTGTGTGTATATGTGAGTGTCTGTCTGTGTGTATATGTGTGAGTCTGTCTCTGTGTATGTGAGTGAGTGTCTGTGTGTGTATGTGAGTGTGTGTCTGTGTGTATATGTGAGTGTGTGTCTGTGTGTATATGTGAGTGTCTGTCTGTGTGTATATGTGTGAGTCTGTCTCTGTGTATGTGAGTGTGTGTCTGTGTGTATATGTGAGGTTGTCTTTGTGTTTATGTGTGTGTGAGTGTGTCTGTGTGTATATGTGAGTGTGCGTCTGTGTGTGTATGTGAGTGTGTTTCTGTGTGTATATGTGAGTGTGTGTCTGTGTGTATATGTGTGAGTGTGTCTCTGTGTATGTGAGTGTGTGTCTGTGTGTATATGTGAGTGTCTGTCTGTGTGTATATGTGTGAGTGTGTCTCTGTGTATGTGACTGTGTGTCTTTGTGTGTATGTGAGTGTGTGTCTGTGTGTGTATATGTGAGTGTGTGTCTGTGTGTATATGTGAGTGTCTGTCTGTGTGTATATGTGTGAGTGTGTCTCTGTGTATGTGAGTGTGTGTCTGTGTGTGTATGTGAGTGTGTGTCTGTGTGTATGTGAGTGTGTGTCTGTTTGTGTATGTGAGTGTGTGTCTGTGTGTATATGTGAGTGTCTGTCTGTGTGTATATGTGTGAGTGTGTCTCTGTGTATGTGAGTGTGTATCTGTGTGTATATTTGAATGTGTTTCTGTGTGTTTATGTGAGTGTGTGTCTGTGTGTAAATGTGAGTTTGTGTCTGTGTGTATATGTGTGTGTCTGTGTGTGTATGTGAGTGTGTGTCTGTGTGTATATGTGAGTGTGTGTCTGTGTGTATATGTGAGTGTCTGTCTGTGTGTATATGTGTGAGTGTGTCTCTGTGTATGTGAGTGTGTGTCTGTGTGTATATGTGAGGTTGTCTTTGTGTTTATGTGTGTGTGAGTGTGTCTGTGTGTATATGTGAGTGTGCGTCTGTGTGTGTATGTGAGTGTGTTTCTGTGTGTATATGTGAGTGTGTGTCTGTGTGTATATGTGTGAGTGTGTCTCTGTGTATGTGAGTGTGTGTCTGTGTGTATATGTGAGTGTCTGTGTGTGTGTATATGTGTGAGTGTGTCTCTGTGTATGTGACTGTGTGTCTGTGTGTGTATGTGAGTGTTTGTCTGTGTGTGTATATGTGAGTGTGTGTCTGTGTGTATATGTGAGTATCTGTCTGTGTGTATATGTGTGAGTGTGTTTCTGTGTATGTGAGTGTGTGTCTGTGTGTGTATGTGAGTGTGTGTCTGTGTGTATGTGAGTGTGTGTCTGTTTGTGTATGTGAGTGTGTTTCTGTGTGTATATTTGAATGTGTTTCTGTGTGTATATGTGAGTGTCTGTCTGTGTGTATATGTGTGAGTGTGTCTCTGTGTATGTGAGTGTGTGTCTGTGTGTATATGTGAGGTTGTCTTTGTGTTTATGTGTGTGTGAGTGTGTCTGTGTGTATATGTGAGTGTGCGTCTGTGTGTGTATGTGAGTGTGTTTCTGTGTGTATATGTGAGTGTGTGTCTGTGTGTATATGTGTGAGTGTGTCTCTGTGTATGTGAGTGTGTGTCTGTGTGTATATGTGAGTGTCTGTCTGTGTGTATATGTGTGAGTGTGTCTCTGTGTATGTGACTGTGTGTCTTTGTGTGTATGTGAGTGTGTGTCTGTGTGTGTATATGTGAGTGTGTGTCTGTGTGTATATGTGAGTGTCTGTCTGTGTGTATATGTGTGAGTGTGTCTCTGTGTATGTGAGTGTGTGTCTGTGTGTGTATGTGAGTGTGTGTCTGTGTGTATGTGAGTGTGTGTCTGTTTGTGTATGTGAGTGTGTGTCTGTGTGTATATGTGAGTGTCTGTCTGTGTGTATATGTGTGAGTGTGTCTCTGTGTATGTGAGTGTGTATCTGTGTGTATATTTGAATGTGTTTCTGTGTGTTTATGTGAGTGTGTGTCTGTGTGTAAATGTGAGTTTGTGTCTGTGTGTATATGTGTGTGTCTGTGTGTGTATGTGAGTGTGTGTCTGTGTGTATATGTGAGTGTGTGTCTGTGTGTATATGTGAGTGTCTGTCTGTGTGTATATGTGTGAGTGTGTCTCTGTGTATGTGAGTGTGTATCTGTGTGTATATGTGAGGTTATCTTTGTGTATATGTGTGTGTGAGTGTGTCTGTGTGTATATGTGAGTGTGCGTCTGTGTGTGTATGTGAGAGTGTTTCTGTGTGTATATGTGAGTGTGTGTCTGAGTGTATATGTGTGAGTGTGTCTGTGTGTATATGTGAGTGTCTGTCTGTGTGTATATGTGTGAGTGTGTCTCTGTGTATATGTGTGAGTGTGTCTCTGTGTATGTGAGTGTGTGTCTGTGTGTATATGTGAGGTTGTCTTTGTGTATATGCGAGTGTGTGTCTGTGTGTATATGTGAGTGTCTGTCTGTGTGTATATGTGTGAGTGTGTCTCTGTGTATGTGAGTGTGTGTCTGTGTGTGTATGTGAGTGTGTGTCTGTGTGTGTATATGTGAGTGTGTGTCTGTGTGTATATGTGAGTGTGTGTCTGTGTGTATATGTGAGTGTCTGTCTGTGTGTATATGTGTGAGTGTGTCTCTGTGTATGTGAGTGAGTGTCTGTGTGTGTATGTGAGTGTGTGTCTGTGTGTATATGTGAGTGTGTGTCTGTGTGTATATGTGAGTGTCTGTCTGTGTGTATATGTGTGAGTCTGTCTCTGTGTATGTGAGTGTGTGTCTGTGTGTATGTGAGTGTGTGTCTGTGTGTATATGTGAGTGTGTGTCTGTGTGCATATGTGAGTGTCTGTCTGTGTGTATATGTGTGAGTGTGTCTCTGTGTATGTGAGTGTGTGTCTGTGTGTATATGTGAGGTTGTCTTCGTGTTTATGTGTGTGTGAGTGTGTCTGTGTGTATATGTGAGTGTGCGTCTGTGTGTGTATGTGAGTGTGTTTCTGTGTGTATATGTGAGTGTGTGTCTGTGTGTATATGTGTGAGTGTGTCTCTGTGTATGTGAGTGTGTGTCTGTGTGTATATGTGAGTGTCTGTCTGTGTGTATATGTGTGAGTGTGTCTCTGTGTATGTGACACTGTGTCTGTGTGTATATGTGAGTATGTCTCTGTGTATGTGAGTGTGTGTCTGTGTGTATATGTGAGTGTGTGTCTGTGTGTATATGTGTGAGTGTGTGTCTGTGTGTATATGTGTGAGTGTGTCTCTGTGTATGTGAGTGAGTGTCTGTGTGTGTATGTGAGTGTGTGTCTGTCTGTATATGTGAGTGTGTGTCTGTGTGTATATGTGAGTGTCTGTCTGTGTGTATATGTGTGAGTGTGTCTCTGTGTATGTGAGTGTGTGTCTGTGTGTGTATATGTGAGTGTGTGTCTGTGTGTATATGTGAGTGTCTGTCTGTGTGTATATGTGTGAGTGTGTCTCTGTGTATGTGAGTGTGTGTCTGTGTGTAAATGTGACTGTGTGTCTGTGTGTAAATGTGAGTGTCTGTCTGTGTGTATATGTGTGAGTGTGTCTTGGTGTATGTGAGTGAGTGTCTGTGTGTGTATGTGAGTGTGTGTCTGTGTGTATATGTGAGTGTGTGTCTGTGTGTATATGTGAGTGTCTGTCTGTGTGTATATGTGTGAGTGTGTCTCTGTGTATGTGCGTGTGTGCCTGTGTGTGTATGTGAGTGTGTGTCTGTGTGTATATGTGAGTGTGTGCCTGTGTGTATATGTGAGTGTCTGTCTGTGTGTTTATGTGTGAGTGTGTCTCTGTGTATGTGAGTGTGTGTCTGTGTGTATATGTGAGGTTGTCTTTGTGTTTATGTGTGTGTGAGTGTGTCTGTGTGTATATGTGAGTGTGCGTCTGTGTGTGTATGTGAGTGTGTTTCTGTGTGTATATGTGAGTGTGTGTCTGTGTGTATATGTGTGAGTGTGTCTCTGTGTATGTGAGTGTGTGTCTGTGTGTATATGTGAGTGTCTGTGTGTGTGTATATGTGTGAGTGTCTCTGTGTATGTGACTGTGTGTCTGTGTGTGTATGTGAGTGTGTGTCTGTGTGTGTATATGTGAGTGTGTGTCTGTGTGTATATGTGAGTATCTGTCTGTGTGTATATGTGTGAGTGTGTTTCTGTGTATGTGAGTGTGTGTCTGTGTGTGTATGTGAGTGTGTGTCTGTGTGTATGTGAGTGTGTGTCTGTTTGTGTATGTGAGTGTGTTTCTGTGTGTACATTTGAATGTGTTTCTGTGTGTATATGTGAGTGTCTGTCTGTGTGTATATGTGTGAGTGTGTTTCTGTGTATGTGAGTGTGTGTCTGTGTGTGTATGTGAGTGTGTGTCTGTGTGTATGTGAGTGTGTGTCTGTTTGTGTATGTGAGTGTGTGTCTGTGTGTATATGTGAGTGTCTGTCTGTGTGTATATGTGTGAGTGTGTCTCTGTGTATGTGAGTGTGTATCTGTGTGTATATTTGAATGTGTTTCTGTGTGTTTATGTGAGTGTGTGTCTGTGTGTAAATGTGAGTTTGTGTCTGTGTGTATATGTGTGTGTCTGTGTGTGTATGTGAGTGTGTGTCTGTGTGTATATGTGAGTGTGTGTCTGTGTGTATATGTGAGTGTCTGTCTGTGTGTATATGTGTGAGTGTGTCTCTGTGTATGTGAGTGTGTATCTGTGTGTATATGTGAGGTTATCTTTGTGTATATGTGTGTGTGAGTGTGTCTGTGTGTATATGTGAGTGTGCGTCTGTGTGTGTATGTGAGAGTGTTTCTGTGTGTATATGTGAGTGTGTGTCTGAGTGTATATGTGTGAGTGTGTCTGTGTGTATATGTGAGTATCTGTCTGTGTGTATATGTGTGAGTGTGTCTCTGTGTATATGTGTGAGTGTGTCTCTGTGTATGTGAGTGTGTGTCTGTGTGTATATGTGAGGTTGTCTTTGTGTATATGCGAGTGTGTGTCTGTGTGTATATGTGAGTGTCTGTCTGTGTGTATATGTGTGAGTGTGTCTCTGTGTATGTGAGTGTGTGTCTGTGTGTGTATGTGAGTGTGTGTCTGTGTGTGTATATGTGAGTGTGTGTCTGTGTGTATATGTGAGTGTGTGTCTGTGTGTATATGTGAGTGTCTGTCTGTGTGTATATGTGTGAGTGTGTCTCTGTGTATGTGAGTGAGTGTCTGTGTGTGTATGTGAGTGTGTGTCTGTGTGTATATGTGAGTGTGTGTCTGTGTGTATATGTGAGTGTCTGTCTGTGTGTATATGTGTGAGTCTGTCTCTGTGTATGTGAGTGTGTGTCTGTGTGTATGTGAGTGTGTGTCTGTGTGTATATGTGAGTGTGTGTCTGTGTGCATATGTGAGTGTCTGTCTGTGTGTATATGTGTGAGTGTGTCTCTGTGTATGTGAGTGTGTGTCTGTGTGTATATGTGAGGTTGTCTTCGTGTTTATGTGTGTGTGAGTGTGTCTGTGTGTATATGTGAGTGTGCGTCTGTGTGTGTATGTGAGTGTGTTTCTGTGTGTATATGTGAGTGTGTGTCTGTGTGTATATGTGTGAGTGTGTCTCTGTGTATGTGAGTGTGTGTCTGTGTGTATATGTGAGTGTCTGTCTGTGTGTATATGTGTGAGTGTGTCTCTGTGTATGTGACACTGTGTCTTTGTGTGTATTGAGTGTGTGTCTGTGTGTGTATATGTGAGTGTGTGTCTGTGTGTATATGTGAGTGTCTGTCTGTGTGTATATGTGTGAGTGTGTCTCTGTGTATGTGAGTGTGTGTCTGTGTGTGTATGTGAGTGTGTGTCTGTGTGTATGTGAGTGTGTGTCTGTTTGTGTATGTGAGTGTGTTTCTGTGTGTATATTTGAATGTGTTTCTGTGTGTGTATGTGAGTGTGTGTCTGTGTGTAAATGTGAGTTTGTGTCTGTGTGTATATGTGTGTGTCTGTGTGTGTATGTGAGTGTGTGTCTGTGTGTATATGTGAGTGTGTGTCTGTGTGTATATGTGAGTGTCTGTCTGTGTGTATATGTGTGAGTGTGTCTCTGTGTATGTGAGTGTGTATCTGTGTGTATATGTGAGGTTATCTTTGTGTATATGTGTGTGTGAGTGTGTCTGTGTGTATATGTGAGTGTGCGTCTGTGTGTGTATGTGAGTGTGTTTCTGTGTGTATATGTGAGTGTGTGTCTGAGTGTATATGTGTGAGTGTGTCTCTGTGTATGTGAGTGTGTGTCTGTATGTATATGTGAGTGTCTGTCTGTGTGTATATGTGTGAGTGTGTCTCTGTGTATGTGAGTGTGTGTCTGTGTGTGTATGTGAGTGTGTGTCTGTGAGTGTATATGTGAGTGTGTGTCTGTGTGTATATGTGAGTGTCTGTCTGTGTGTATATGTGTGAGTGTGTCTCTGTGTATGTGAGTGAGTGTCTGTGTGTGTATGTGAGTGTGTGTCTGTGTGTATATGTGAGTGTGTGTCTGTGTGTATATGTGAGTGTCTGTCTGTGTGTATATGTGTGAGTCTGTCTCTGTGTATGTGAGTGTGTGTCTGTGTGTGTATGTGAGTGTGTGTCTGTGTGTATATGTGAGTGTGTGTCTGTGTGTATATGTGAGTGTCTGTCTGTGTGTATATGTGTGAGTGTGTCTCTGTGTATATGTGTGACTGTGTCTCTGTGTATGTGAGTGTGTGTCTGTGTGTATATGTGAGGTTGTCTTTGTGTATATGCGAGTGTGTGTCTGTGTGTATATGTGAGTGTCTGTCTGTGTGTATATGTGTGTGTGTCTCTGTGTATGTGAGTGTGTGTCTGTGTGTGTATGTGAGTGTGTGTCTGTGTGTGTATATGTGAGTGTGTGTCTGTGTGTATATGTGAGTGTGTGTCTGTGTGTATATGTGAGTGTCTGTCTGTGTGTATATGTGTGAGTCTGTCTCTGTGTATGTGAGTGAGTGTCTGTGTGTGTATGTGAGTGTGTGTCTGTGTGTATATGTGAGTGTGTGTCTGTGTGTATATGTGAGTGTCTGTCTGTGTGTATATGTGTGAGTCTGTCTCTGTGTATGTGAGTGTGTGTCTGTGTGTGTATGTGAGTGTGTGTCTGTGTGTGTATATGTGAGTGTGTGTCTGTGTGTATATGTGAGTGTCTGTCTGTGTGTATATGTGTGAGTGTGTCTCTGTGTATGTGAGTGTGTGTCTGTGTGTATATGTGAGGTTGTCTTTGTGTTTATGTGTGTGTGAGTGTGTCTGTGTGTATATGTGAGTGTGCGTCTGTGTGTGTATGTGAGTGTGTTTCTGTGTGCATAAGTGAGTGTGTGTCTGTGTGTATATGTGTGAGTGTGTCTCTGTGTATGTGGGTGTGTGTCTTTGTGTATATGTGAGTGTCTGTCTGTGTGTATATGTGTGAGTGTGTCTCTGTGTATGTGAGTGTGTGTCTGTGTGTATATGTGAGGTTGTCTTTGTGTATATGCGAGTGTGTGTCTGTGTGTATATGTGAGTGTCTGTCTGTGTGTATATGTGTGTGTGTCTCTGTGTATGTGAGTGTGTGTCTGTGTGTGTATGTGAGTGTGTGTCTGTGTGTGTATATGTGAGTGTGTGTCTGTGTGTATATGTGAGTGTGTGTCTGTGTGTATATGTGAGTGTCTGTCTGTGTGTATATGTGTGAGTCTGTCTCTGTGTATGTGAGTGAGTGTCTGTGTGTGTATGTGAGTGTGTGTCTGTGTGTATATGTGAGTGTGTGTCTGTGTGTATATGTGAGTGTCTGTCTGTGTGTATATGTGTGAGTCTGTCTCTGTGTATGTGAGTGTGTGTCTGTGTGTGTATGTGAGTGTGTGTCTGTGTGTGTATATGTGAGTGTGTGTCTGTGTGTATATGTGAGTGTCTGTCTGTGTGTATATGTGTGAGTGTGTCTCTGTGTATGTGAGTGTGTGTCTGTGTGTATATGTGAGGTTGTCTTTGTGTTTATGTGTGTGTGAGTGTGTCTGTGTGTATATGTGAGTGTGCGTCTGTGTGTGTATGTGAGTGTGTTTCTGTGTGCATATGTGAGTGTGTGTCTGTGTGTATATGTGTGAGTGTGTCTCTGTGTATGTGGGTGTGTGTCTTTGTGTATATGTGAGTGTCTGTCTGTGTGTATATGTGTGAGTGTGTCTCTGTGTATGTGAGTGTGTGTCTGTGTGTATATGTGAGGTTGTCTTTGTGTATATGCGAGTGTGTGTCTGTGTGTATATGTGAGTGTCTGTCTGTGTGTATATGTGTGAGTGTGTCTCTGTGTATGTGAGTGTGTGTCTGTGTGTGTATGTGAGTGTGTGTCTGTGTGTGTATATGTGAGTGTGTGTCTGTGTGTATATGTGTGAGTGTGTCTCTGTGTATATGTGTGAGTGTGTCTCTGTGTATGTGAGTGTGTGTCTGTGTGTATATGTGAGGTTGTCTTTGTGTATATGCGAGTGTGTGTCTGTGTGTATATGTGAGTGTCTGTCTGTGTGTATATGTGTGAGTGTGTCTCTGTGTATGTGAGTGTGTGTCTGTGTGTGTATGTGAGTGTGTGTCTGTGTGTGTATATGTGAGTGTGTGTCTGTGTGTATATGTGAGTGTGTGTCTGTGTGTATATGTGAGTGTCTGTCTGTGTGTATATGTGTGAGTGTGTCTCTGTGTATGTGAGTGAGTGTCTGTGTGTGTATGTGAGTGTGTGTCTGTGTGTATATGTGAGTGTGTGTCTGTGTGTATATGTGAGTGTCTGTCTGTGTGTATATGTGTGAGTCTGTCTCTGTGTATGTGAGTGTGTGTCTGTGTGTATGTGAGTGTGTGTCTGTGTGTATATGTGAGTGTGTGTCTGTGTGCATATGTGAGTGTCTGTCTGTGTGTATATGTGTGAGTGTGTCTCTGTGTATGTGAGTGTGTGTCTGTGTGTATATGTGAGGTTGTCTTCGTGTTTATGTGTGTGTGAGTGTGTCTGTGTGTATATGTGAGTGTGCGTCTGTGTGTGTATGTGAGTGTGTTTCTGTGTGTATATGTGAGTGTGTGTCTGTGTGTATATGTGTGAGTGTGTCTCTGTGTATGTGAGTGTGTGTCTGTGTGTATATGTGAGTGTCTGTCTGTGTGTATATGTGTGAGTGTGTCTCTGTGTATGTGACACTGTGTCTGTGTGTATATGTGAGTGTGTCTCTGTGTATGTGAGTGTGTGTCTGTGTGTATATGTGAGTGTGTGTCTGTGTGTATATGTGTGAGTGTGTGTCTGTGTGTATATGTGTGAGTGTGTCTCTGTGTATGTGAGTGAGTGTCTGTGTGTGTATGTGAGTGTGTGTCTGTCTGTATATGTGAGTGTGTGTCTGTGTGTATATGTGAGTGTCTGTCTGTGTGTATATGTGTGAGTGTGTCTCTGTGTATGTGAGTGTGTGTCTGTGTGTGTATATGTGAGTGTGTGTCTGTGTGTATATGTGAGTGTCTGTCTGTGTGTATATGTGTGAGTGTGTCTCTGTGTATGTGAGTGTGTGTCTGTGTGTAAATGTGACTGTGTGTCTGTGTGTAAATGTGAGTGTCTGTCTGTGTGTATATGTGTGAGTGTGTCTTGGTGTATGTGAGTGAGTGTCTGTGTGTGTATGTGAGTGTGTGTCTGTGTGTATATGTGAGTATGTGTCTGTGTGTATATGTGAGTGTCTGTCTGTGTGTATATGTGTGAGTGTGTCTCTGTGTATGTGCGTGTGTGCCTGTGTGTGTATGTGAGTGTGTGTCTGTGTGTATATGTGAGTGTGTGCCTGTGTGTATATGTGAGTGTCTGTCTGTGTGTTTATGTGTGAGTGTGTCTCTGTGTATGTGAGTGTGTGTCTGTGTGTATATGTGAGGTTGTCTTTGTGTTTATGTGTGTGTGAGTGTGTCTGTGTGTATATGTGAGTGTGCGTCTGTGTGTGTATGTGAGTGTGTTTCTGTGTGTATATGTGAGTGTGTGTCTGTGTGTATATGTGTGAGTGTGTCTCTGTGTATGTGAGTGTGTGTCTGTGTGTATATGTGAGTGTCTGTGTGTGTGTATATGTGTGAGTGTCTCTGTGTATGTGACTGTGTGTCTGTGTGTGTATGTGAGTGTGTGTCTGTGTGTGTATATGTGAGTGTGTGTCTGTGTGTATATGTGAGTATCTGTCTGTGTGTATATGTGTGAGTGTGTTTCTGTGTATGTGAGTGTGTGTCTGTGTGTGTATGTGAGTGTGTGTCTGTGTGTATGTGAGTGTGTGTCTGTTTGTGTATGTGAGTGTGTTTCTGTGTGTATATTTGAATGTGTTTCTGTGTGTATATGTGAGTGTCTGTCTGTGTGTATATGTGTGAGTGTGTTTCTGTGTATGTGAGTGTGTGTCTGTGTGTGTATGTGAGTGTGTGTCTGTGTGTATGTGAGTGTGTGTCTGTGTGTATATGTGAGTGTCTGTCTGTGTGTATATGTGTGAGTGTGTCTCTGTGTATGTGAGTGTGTATCTGTGTGTATATTTGAATGTGTTTCTGTGTGTTTATGTGAGTGTGTGTCTGTGTGTAAATGTGAGTTTGTGTCTGTGTGTATATGTGTGTGTCTGTGTGTGTATGTGAGTGTGTGTCTGTGTGTATATGTGAGTGTGTGTCTGTGTGTATATGTGAGTGTCTGTCTGTGTGTATATGTGTGAGTGTGTCTCTGTGTATGTGAGTGTGTATCTGTGTGTATATGTGAGGTTATCTTTGTGTATATGTGTGTGTGAGTGTGTCTGTGTGTATATGTGAGTGTGCGTCTGTGTGTGTATGTGAGAGTGTTTCTGTGTGTATATGTGAGTGTGTGTCTGAGTGTATATGTGTGAGTGTGTCTGTGTGTATATGTGAGTGTCTGTCTGTGTGTATATGTGTGAGTGTGTCTCTGTGTATATGTGTGAGTGTGTCTCTGTGTATGTGAGTGTGTGTCTGTGTGTATATGTGAGGTTGTCTTTGTGTATATGCGAGTGTGTGTCTGTGTGTATATGTGAGTGTCTGTCTGTGTGTATATGTGTGAGTGTGTCTCTGTGTATGTGAGTGTGTGTCTGTGTGTGTATGTGAGTGTGTGTCTGTGTGTGTATATGTGAGTGTGTGTCTGTGTGTATATGTGAGTGTGTGTCTGTGTGTATATGTGAGTGTCTGTCTGTGTGTATATGTGTGAGTGTGTCTCTGTGTATGTGAGTGAGTGTCTGTGTGTGTATGTGAGTGTGTGTCTGTGTGTATATGTGAGTGTGTGTCTGTGTGTATATGTGAGTGTCTGTCTGTGTGTATATGTGTGAGTCTGTCTCTGTGTATGTGAGTGTGTGTCTGTGTGTATGTGAGTGTGTGTCTGTGTGTATATGTGAGTGTGTGTCTGTGTGCATATGTGAGTGTCTGTCTGTGTGTATATGTGTGAGTGTGTCTCTGTGTATGTGAGTGTGTGTCTGTGTGTATATGTGAGGTTGTCTTCGTGTTTATGTGTGTGTGAGTGTGTCTGTGTGTATATGTGAGTGTGCGTCTGTGTGTGTATGTGAGTGTGTTTCTGTGTGTATATGTGAGTGTGTGTCTGTGTGTATATGTGTGAGTGTGTCTCTGTGTATGTGAGTGTGTGTCTGTGTGTATATGTGAGTGTCTGTCTGTGTGTATATGTGTGAGTGTGTCTCTGTGTATGTGACACTGTGTCTTTGTGTGTATTGAGTGTGTGTCTGTGTGTGTATATGTGAGTGTGTGTCTGTGTGTATATGTGAGTGTCTGTCTGTGTGTATATGTGTGAGTGTGTCTCTGTGTATGTGAGTGTGTGTCTGTGTGTGTATGTGAGTGTGTGTCTGTGTGTATGTGAGTGTGTGTCTGTTTGTGTATGTGAGTGTGTTTCTGTGTGTATATTTGAATGTGTTTCTGTGTGTGTATGTGAGTGTGTGTCTGTGTGTAAATGTGAGTTTGTGTCTGTGTGTATATGTGTGTGTCTGTGTGTGTATGTGAGTGTGTGTCTGTGTGTATATGTGAGTGTGTGTCTGTGTGTATATGTGAGTGTCTGTCTGTGTGTATATGTGTGAGTGTGTCTCTGTGTATGTGAGTGTGTATCTGTGTGTATATGTGAGGTTATCTTTGTGTATATGTGTGTGTGAGTGTGTCTGTGTGTATATGTGAGTGTGCGTCTGTGTGTGTATGTGAGTGTGTTTCTGTGTGTATATGTGAGTGTGTGTCTGAGTGTATATGTGTGAGTGTGTCTCTGTGTATGTGAGTGTGTGTCTGTATGTATATGTGAGTGTCTGTCTGTGTGTATATGTGTGAGTGTGTCTCTGTGTATGTGAGTGTGTGTCTGTGTGTGTATGTGAGTGTGTGTCTGTGAGTGTATATGTGAGTGTGTGTCTGTGTGTATATGTGAGTGTCTGTCTGTGTGTATATGTGTGAGTGTGTCTCTGTGTATGTGAGTGAGTGTCTGTGTGTGTATGTGAGTGTGTGTCTGTGTGTATATGTGAGTGTGTGTCTGTGTGTATATGTGAGTGTCTGTCTGTGTGTATATGTGTGAGTCTGTCTCTGTGTATGTGAGTGTGTGTCTGTGTGTGTATGTGAGTGTGTGTCTGTGTGTATATGTGAGTGTGTGTCTGTGTGTATATGTGAGTGTCTGTCTGTGTGTATATGTGTGAGTGTGTCTCTGTGTATATGTGTGAGCTGTGTCTCTGTGTATGTGAGTGTGTGTCTGTGTGTATATGTGAGGTTGTCTTTGTGTATATGCGAGTGTGTGTCTGTGTGTATATGTGAGTGTCTGTCTGTGTGTATATGTGTGTGTGTCTCTGTGTATGTGAGTGTGTGTCTGTGTGTGTATGTGAGTGTGTGTCTGTGTGTGTATATGTGAGTGTGTGTCTGTGTGTATATGTGAGTGTGTGTCTGTGTGTATATGTGAGTGTCTGTCTGTGTGTATATGTGTGAGTCTGTCTCTGTGTATGTGAGTGAGTGTCTGTGTGTGTATGTGAGTGTGTGTCTGTGTGTATATGTGAGTGTGTGTCTGTGTGTATATGTGAGTGTCTGTCTGTGTGTATATGTGTGAGTCTGTCTCTGTGTATGTGAGTGTGTGTCTGTGTGTGTATGTGAGTGTGTGTCTGTGTGTGTATATGTGAGTGTGTGTCTGTGTGTATATGTGAGTGTCTGTCTGTGTGTATATGTGTGAGTGTGTCTCTGTGTATGTGAGTGTGTGTCTGTGTGTATATGTGAGGTTGTCTTTGTGTTTATGTGTGTGTGAGTGTGTCTGTGTGTATATGTGAGTGTGCGTCTGTGTGTGTATGTGAGTGTGTTTCTGTGTGCATAAGTGAGTGTGTGTCTGTGTGTATATGTGTGAGTGTGTCTCTGTGTATGTGGGTGTGTGTCTTTGTGTATATGTGAGTGTCTGTCTGTGTGTATATGTGTGAGTGTGTCTCTGTGTATGTGAGTGTGTGTCTGTGTGTATATGTGAGGTTGTCTTTGTGTATATGCGAGTGTGGGTCTGTGTGTATATGTGAGTGTCTGTCTGTGTGTATATGTGTGTGTGTCTCTGTGTATGTGAGTGTGTGTCTGTGTGTGTATGTGAGTGTGTGTCTGTGTGTGTATATGTGAGTGTGTGTCTGTGTGTATATGTGAGTGTGTGTCTGTGTGTATATGTGAGTGTCTGTCTGTGTGTATATGTGTGAGTCTGTCTCTGTGTATGTGAGTGAGTGTCTGTGTGTGTATGTGAGTGTGTGTCTGTGTGTATATGTGAGTGTGTGTCTGTGTGTATATGTGAGTGTCTGTCTGTGTGTATATGTGTGAGTCTGTCTCTGTGTATGTGAGTGTGTGTCTGTGTGTGTATGTGAGTGTGTGTCTGTGTGTGTATATGTGAGTGTGTGTCTGTGTGTATATGTGAGTGTCTGTCTGTGTGTATATGTGTGAGTGTGTCTCTGTGTATGTGAGTGTGTGTCTGTGTGTATATGTGAGGTTGTCTTTGTGTTTATGTGTGTGTGAGTGTGTCTGTGTGTATATGTGAGTGTGCGTCTGTGTGTGTATGTGAGTGTGTTTCTGTGTGCATATGTGAGTGTGTGTCTGTGTGTATATGTGTGAGTGTGTCTCTGTGTATGTGGGTGTGTGTCTTTGTGTATATGTGAGTGTCTGTCTGTGTGTATATGTGTGAGTGTGTCTCTGTGTATGTGAGTGTGTGTCTGTGTGTATATGTGAGGTTGTCTTTGTGTATATGCGAGTGTGTGTCTGTGTGTATATGTGAGTGTCTGTCTGTGTGTATATGTGTGTGTGTCTCTGTGTATGTGAGTGTGTGTCTGTGTGTGTATGTGAGTGTGTGTCTGTGTGTGTATATGTGAGTGTGTGTCTGTGTGTATATGTGAGTGTGTGTCTGTGTGTATATGTGAGTGTCTGTCTGTGTGTATATGTGTGAGTGTGTCTCTGTGTATGTGAGTGAGTGTCTGTGTGTGTATGTGAGTGTGTGTCTGTGTGTATATGTGAGTGTGTGTCTGTGTGTATATGTGTGAGTCTGTCTCTGTGTATGTGAGTGTGTGTCTGTGTGTATGTGAGTGTGTGTCTGTGTGTATATGTGAGTGTGTGTCTGTGTGCATATGTGAGTGTCTGTCTGTGTGTATATGTGTGAGTGTGTCTCTGTGTATGTGAGTGTGTGTCTGTGTGTATATGCGAGGTTGTCTTCGTGTTTATGTGTGTGTGAGTGTGTCTGTGTGTATATGTGAGTGTGCGTCTGTGTGTGTATGTGAGTGTGTTTCTGTGTGTATATGTGAGTGTGTGTCTGTGTGTATATGTGTGAGTGTGTCTCTGTGTATGTGAGTGTGTGTCTGTGTGTATATGTGAGTGTCTGTCTGTGTGTATATGTGTGAGTGTGTCTCTGTGTATGTGACACTGTGTCTTTGTGTGTATTGAGTGTGTGTCTGTGTGTGTATATGTGAGTGTGTGTCTGTGTGTATATGTGAGTGTCTGTCTGTGTGTATATGTGTGAGTGTGTCTCTGTGTATGTGAGTGTGTGTCTGTGTGTGTATGTGAGTGTGTGTCTGTGTGTATGTGAGTGTGTGTCTGTTTGTGTATGTGAGTGTGTTTCTGTGTGTATATTTGAATGTGTTTCTGTGTGTGTATGTGAGTGTGTGTCTGTGTGTAAATGTGAGTTTGTGTCTGTGTGTATATGTGTGTGTCTGTGTGTGTATGTGAGTGTGTGTCTGTGTGTATATGTGAGTGTGTGTCTGTGTGTATATGTGAGTGTCTGTCTGTGTGTATATGTGTGAGTGTGTCTCTGTGTATGTGAGTGTGTATCTGTGTGTATATGTGAGGTTATCTTTGTGTATATGTGTGTGTGAGTGTGTCTGTGTGTATATGTGAGTGTGCGTCTGTGTGTGTATGTGAGTGTGTTTCTGTGTGTATATGTGAGTGTGTGTCTGAGTGTATATGTGTGAGTGTGTCTCTGTGTATGTGAGTGTGTGTCTGTATGTATATGTGAGTGTCTGTCTGTGTGTATATGTGTGAGTGTGTCTCTGTGTATGTGAGTGTGTGTCTGTGTGTGTATGTGAGTGTGTGTCTGTGAGTGTATATGTGAGTGTGTGTCTGTGTGTATATGTGAGTGTCTGTCTGTGTGTATATGTGTGAGTGTGTCTCTGTGTATGTGAGTGAGTGTCTGTGTGTGTATGTGAGTGTGTGTCTGTGTGTATATGTGAGTGTGTGTCTGTGTGTATATGTGAGTGTCTGTCTGTGTGTATATGTGTGAGTCTGTCTCTGTGTATGTGAGTGTGTGTCTGTGTGTGTATGTGAGTGTGTGTCTGTGTGTATATGTGAGTGTGTGTCTGTGTGTATATGTGAGTGTCTGTCTGTGTGTATATGTGTGAGTGTGTCTCTGTGTATATGTGTGAGTGTGTCTCTGTGTATGTGAGTGTGTGTCTGTGTGTATATGTGAGGTTGTCTTTGTGTATATGCGAGTGTGTGTCTGTGTGTATATGTGAGTGTCTGTCTGTGTGTATATGTGTGTGTGTCTCTGTGTATGTGAGTGTGTGTCTGTGTGTGTATGTGAGTGTGTGTCTGTGTGTGTATATGTGAGTGTGTGTCTGTGTGTATATGTGAGTGTGTGTCTGTGTGTATATGTGAGTGTCTGTCTGTGTGTATATGTGTGAGTGTGTCTCTGTGTATGTGAGTGAGTGTCTGTGTGTGTATGTGAGTGTGTGTCTGTGTGTATATGTGAGTGTGTGTCTGTGTGTATATGTGAGTGTCTGTCTGTGTGTATATGTGTGAGTCTGTCTCTGTGTATGTGAGTGTGTGTCTGTGTGTGTATGTGAGTGTGTGTCTGTGTGTGTATATGTGAGTGTGTGTCTGTGTGTATATGTGAGTGTGTGTCTGTGTGTATATGTGTGAGTGTGTCTCTGTGTATGTGAGTGTGTGTCTGTGTGTATATGTGAGGTTGTCTTTGTGTTTATGTGTGTGTGAGTGTGTCTGTGTGTATATGTGAGTGTGCGTCTGTGTGTGTATGTGAGTGTGTTTCTGTGTGCATATGTGAGTGTGTGTCTGTGTGTATATGTGTGAGTGTGTCTCTGTGTATGTGGGTGTGTGTCTGTGTGTATATGTGAGTGTCTGTCTGTGTGTATATGTGTGAGTGTGTCTCTGTGTATGTGAGTGTGTGTCTGTGTGTGTATGTGAGTGTGTGTCTGTGTGTATGTGAGTGTGTGTCTGTTTGTGTATGTGAGTGTGTTTCTGTGTGTATATTTGAATGTGTTTCTGTGTGTGTATGTGAGTGTGTGTCTGTGTGTAAATGTGAGTTTGTGTCTGTGTGTATATGTGTGTGTCTGTGTGTGTATGTGAGTGTGTGTCTGTGTGTATATGTGAGTGTGTGTCTGTGTGTATATGTGAGTGTCTGTCTGTGTGTATATGTGTGAGTGTGTCTCTGTGTATGTGAGTGTGTATCTGTGTGTATATGTGAGGTTATCTTTGTGTATATGTGTGTGTGAGTGTGTCTGTGTGTATATGTGAGTGTGCGTCTGTGTGTGTATGTGAGTGTGTTTCTGTGTGTATATGTGAGTGTGTGTCTGAGTGTATATGTGTGAGTGTGTCTCTGTGTATGTGAGTGTGTGTCTGTATGTATATGTGAGTGTCTGTCTGTGTGTATATGTGTGAGTGTGTCTCTGTGTATGTGAGTGTGTGTCTGTGTGTGTATGTGAGTGTGTGTCTGTGAGTGTATATGTGAGTGTGTGTCTGTGTGTATATGTGAGTGTCTGTCTGTGTGTATATGTGTGAGTGTGTCTCTGTGTATGTGAGTGAGTGTCTGTGTGTGTATGTGAGTGTGTGTCTGTGTGTATATGTGAGTGTGTGTCTGTGTGTATATGTGAGTGTCTGTCTGTGTGTATATGTGTGATTCTGTCTCTGTGTATGTGAGTGTGTGTCTGTGTGTGTATGTGAGTGTGTGTCTGTGTGTATATGTGAGTGTGTGTCTGTGTGTATATGTGAGTGTCTGTCTGTGTGTATATGTGTGAGTGTGTCTCTGTGTATATGTGTGAGTGTGTCTCTGTGTATGTGAGTGTGTGTCTGTGTGTATATGTGAGGTTGTCTTTGTGTATATGCGAGTGTGTGTCTGTGTGTATATGTGAGTGTCTGTCTGTGTGTATATGTGTGTGTGTCTCTGTGTATGTGAGTGTGTGTCTGTGTGTGTATGTGAGTGTGTGTCTGTGTGTGTATATGTGAGTGTGTGTCTGTGTGTAATGTGAGTGTGTGTCTGTGTGTATATGTGAGTGTCTGTCTGTGTGTATATGTGTGAGTGTGTCTCTGTGTATGTGAGTGAGTGTCTGTGTGTGTATGTGAGTGTGTGTCTGTGTGTATATGTGAGTGTGTGTCTGTGTGTATATGTGAGTGTCTGTCTGTGTGTATATGTGTGAGTCTGTCTCTGTGTATGTGAGTGTGTGTCTGTGTGTGTATGTGAGTGTGTGTCTGTGTGTGTATATGTGAGTGTGTGTCTGTGTGTATATGTGAGTGTCTGTCTGTGTGTATATGTGTGAGTGTGTCTCTGTGTATGTGAGTGTCTGTCTGTGTGTATATGTGAGGTTGTCTTTGTGTTTATGTGTGTGTGAGTGTGTCTGTGTGTATATGTGAGTGTGCGTCTGTGTGTGTATGTGAGTGTGTTTCTGTGTGCATATGTGAGAGTGTGTCTGTGTGTATATGTGTGAGTGTGTCTCTGTGTATGTGGGTGTGTGTCTGTGTGTATATGTGAGTGTCTGTCTGTGTGTATATGTGTGAGTGTGTCTCTGTGTATGTGAGTGTGTGTCTGTGTGTGTATGTGAGTGTGTGTCTGTGTGTATGTGAGTGTGTGTCTGTTTGTGTATGTGAGTGTGTTTCTGTGTGTATATTTGAATGTGTTTCTGTGTGTGTATGTGAGTGTGTGTCTGTGTGTATATGTGTGAGTGTGTCTCTGTGTATGTGAGTGTGTGTCTGTGTGTATATGTGAGGTTGTCTTTGTGTTTATGTGTGTGTGAGTGTGTCTGTGTGTATATGTGAGTGTGCGTCTGTGTGTGTATGTGAGTGTGTTTCTGTGTGCATATGTGAGTGTGTGTCTGTGTGTATATGTGTGAGTGTGTCTCTGTGTATGTGGGTGTGTGTCTTTGTGTATATGTGAGTGTCTGTCTGTGTGTATATGTGTGAGTGTGTCTCTGTGTATGTGAGTGTGTGTCTGTGTGTGTATGTGAGTGTGTGTCTGTGTGTATGTGAGTGTGTGTCTGTTTGTGTATGTGAGTGTGTTTCTGTGTGTATATTTGAATGTGTTTCTGTGTGTGTATGTGAGTGTGTGTCTGTGTGTAAATGTGAGTTTGTGTCTGTGTGTATATGTGTGTGTCTGTGTGTGTATGTGAGTGTGTGTCTGTGTGTATATGTGAGTGTGTGTCTGTGTGTATATGTGAGTGTCTGTCTGTGTGTATATGTTTGAGTGTGTCTCTGTGTATGTGAGTGTGTATCTGTGTGTATATGTGAGGTTATCTTTGTGTATATGTGTGTGTGAGTGTGTCTGTGTGTATATGTGAGTGTGCGTCTGTGTGTGTATGTGAGTGTGTTTCTGTGTGTATATGTGAGTGTGTGTCTGAGTGTATATGTGTGAGTGTGTCTCTGTGTATGTGAGTGTGTGTCTGTATGTATATGTGAGTGTCTGTCTGTGTGTATATGTGTGAGTGTGTCTCTGTGTATGTGAGTGTGTGTCTGTGTGTGTATGTGAGTGTGTGTCTGTGAGTGTATATGTGAGTGTGTGTCTGTGTGTATATGTGAGTGTCTGTCTGTGTGTATATGTGTGAGTGTGTCTCTGTGTATGTGAGTGAGTGTCTGTGTGTGTATGTGAGTGTGTGTCTGTGTGTATATGTGAGTGTGTGTCTGTGTGTATATGTGAGTGTGTGTCTGTGTGTATATGTGTGAGTCTGTCTCTGTGTATGTGAGTGTGTGTCTGTGTGTGTATGTGAGTGTGTGTCTGTGTGTATATGTGAGTGTGTGTCTGTGTGTATATGTGAGTGTCTGTCTGTGTGTATATGTGTGAGTGTGTCTCTGTGTATATGTGTGAGTGTGTCTCTGTGTATGTGAGTGTGTGTCTGTGTGTATATGTGAGGTTGTCTTTGTGTATATGCGAGTGTGTGTCTGTGTGTATATGTGAGTGTCTGTCTGTGTGTATATGTGTGTGTGTCTCTGTGTATGTGAGTGTGTGTCTGTGTGTGTATGTGAGTGTGTGTCTGTGTGTGTATATGTGAGTGTGTGTCTGTGTGTATATGTGAGTGTGTGTCTGTGTGTATATGTGAGTGTCTGTCTGTGTGTATATGTGTGAGTGTGTCTCTGTGTATGTGAGTGAGTGTCTGTGTGTGTATGTGAGTGTGTGTCTGTGTGTATATGTGAGTGTGTGTCTGTGTGTATATGTGAGTGTCTGTCTGTGTGTATATGTGTGAGTCTGTCTCTGTGTATGTGAGTGTGTGTCTGTGTGTGTATGTGAGTGTGTGTCTGTGTGTGTATATGTGAGTGTGTGTCTGTGTGTATATGTGAGTGTCTGTCTGTGTGTATATGTGTGAGTGTGTCTCTGTGTATGTGAGTGTGTGTCTGTGTGTATATGTGAGGTTGTCTTTGTGTTTATGTGTGTGTGAGTGTGTCTGTGTGTATATGTGAGTGTGCGTCTGTGTGTGTATGTGAGTGTGTTTCTGTGTGTATATGTGAGAGTGTGTCTGTGTGTATATGTGTGAGTGTGTCTCTGTGTATGTGGGTGTGTGTCTGTGTGTATATGTGAGTGTCTGTCTGTGTGTATATGTGTGAGTGTGTCTCTGTGTATGTGAGTGTGTGTCTGTGTGTGTATGTGAGTGTGTGTCTGTGTGTATGTGAGTGTGTGTCTGTTTGTGTATGTGAGTGTGTTTCTGTGTGTATATTTGAATGTGTTTCTGTGTGTGTATGTGAGTGTGTGTCTGTGTGTAAATGTGAGTTTGTGTCTGTGTGTATATGTGTGTGTCTGTGTGTGTATGTGAGTGTGTGTCTGTGTGTATATGTGAGTGTGTGTCTGTGTGTATATGTGAGTGTCTGTCTGTGTGTATATGTGTGAGTGTGTCTCTGTGTATGTGAGTGTGTATCTGTGTGTATATGTGAGGTTATCTTTGTGTATATGTGTGTGTGAGTGTGTCTGTGTGTATATGTGAGTGTGCGTCTGTGTGTGTATGTGAGTGTGTTTCTGTGTGTATATGTGAGTGTGTGTCTGAGTGTATATGTGTGAGTGTGTCTCTGTGTATGTGAGTGTGTGTCTGTATGTATATGTGAGTGTCTGTCTGTGTGTATATGTGTGAGTGTGTCTCTGTGTATGTGAGTGTGTGTCTGTGTGTGTATGTGAGTGTGTGTCTGTGAGTGTATATGTGAGTGTGTGTCTGTGTGTATATGTGAGTGTCTGTCTGTGTGTATATGTGTGAGTGTGTCTCTGTGTATGTGAGTGAGTGTCTGTGTGTGTATGTGAGTGTGTGTCTGTGTGTATATGTGAGTGTGTGTCTGTGTGTATATGTGAGTGTCTGTCTGTGTGTATATGTGTGAGTCTGTCTCTGTGTATGTGAGTGTGTGTCTGTGTGTGTATGTGAGTGTGTGTCTGTGTGTATATGTGAGTGTGTGTCTGTGTGTATATGTGAGTGTCTGTCTGTGTGTATATGTGTGAGTGTGTCTCTGTGTATATGTGTGAGTGTGTCTCTGTGTATGTGAGTGTGTGTCTGTGTGTATATGTGAGGTTGTCTTTGTGTATATGCGAGTGTGTGTCTGTGTGTATATGTGAGTGTCTGTCTGTGTGTATATGTGTGTGTGTCTCTGTGTATGTGAGTGTGTGTCTGTGTGTGTATGTGAGTGTGTGTCTGTGTGTGTATATGTGAGTGTGTGTCTGTGTGTATATGTGAGTGTGTGTCTGTGTGTATATGTGAGTGTCTGTCTGTGTGTATATGTGTGAGTGTGTCTCTGTGTATGTGAGTGAGTGTCTGTGTGTGTATGTGAGTGTGTGTCTGTGTGTATATGTGAGTGTGTGTCTGTGTGTATATGTGAGTGTCTGTCTGTGTGTATATGTGTGAGTCTGTCTCTGTGTATGTGAGTGTGTGTCTGTGTGTATGTGGGTGTGTGTCTGTGTGTGTATATGTGAGTGTGTGTCTGTGTGTATATGTGAGTGTCTGTCTGTGTGTATATGTGTGAGTGTGTCTCTGTGTATGTGAGTGTGTGTCTGTGTGTATATGTGAGGTTGTCTTTGTGTTTATGTGTGTGTGAGTGTGTCTGTGTGTATATGTGAGTGTGCGTCTGTGTGTGTATGTGAGTGTGTTTCTGTGTGTATATGTGAGTGTGTGTCTGTGTGTATATGTGTGAGTGTGTCTCTGTGTATGTGGGTGTGTGTCTGTGTGTATATGTGAGTGTCTGTCTGTGTGTATATGTGTGAGTGTGTCTCTGTGTATGTGACTGTGTGTCTTTGTGTGTATGTGAGTGTGTGTCTGTGTGTGTATATGTGAGTGTGTGTCTGTTTGTGAATGTGAGTGTGTTTCTGTGTGTATATTTGAATGTGTTTCTGTGTGTGTATGTGAGTGTGTGTCTGTGTGTAAATGTGAGTTTGTGTCTGTGTGTATATGTGTGTGTCTGTGTGTGTATGTGAGTGTGTGTCTGTGTGTATATGTGAGTGTGTGTCTGTGTGTATATGTGAGTGTCTGTCTTTGTGTATATGTGTGAGTGTGTCTCTGTGTATGTGAGTGTGTGTCTGTGTGTATATGTGAGGTTGTCTTTGTGTATATGTGTGTGAGTGTGTCTGTGTGTATATGTGAGTGTGCGTCTGTGTGTGTATGTGAGTGTGTTTCTGTGTGTATATGTGAGTGTGTGTCTGAGTGTATATGTGTGAGTGTGTCTCTGTGTATGTGAGTGTGTGTCTGTGTGTATATGTGAGTGTCTGTCTGTGTGTATATGTGTGAGTGTGTCTCTGTGTATGTGAGTGTGTGTCTGTGTGTGTATGTGAGTGTGTGTCTGTGTGTGTATATGTGAGTGTGTGTCTGTGTGTATATGTGAGTGTGTGTCTGTGTGTATATGTGAGTGTGTCTGTGTGTATATGTGTGAGTGTGTCTCTGTGTATGTGAGTGAGTGTCTGTGTATGTATGTGAGTGTGTGTCTGTGTGTATATGTGAGTGTGTGTCTGTGTGTATATGTGAGTGTCTGTCTGTGTGTATATGTGTGAGTCTGTCTCTGTGTATGTGAGTGTGTGTCTGTGTGTGTATGTGAGTGTGTGTCTGTGTGTATATGTGAGTGTGTGTCTGTGTGTATATGTGAGTGTCTGTCTGTGTGTATATGTGTGAGTGTGTCTCTGTGTATGTGAGTGTGTGTCTGTGTGTATATGTGAGTTTGTCTTTGTGTATATGCGAGTGTGTGTCTGTGTGTATATGTGAGTGTGCGTCTGTGTGTGTATGTGAGTGTGTGTCTGTGTGTATATGTGAGTGTGTGTCTGTGTGTATATGTGTGAGTGTGTCTCTGTGTATGTGAGTGTGTGTCTGTGTGTATGTGATTGTGTGTCTGTGTGTATGCGAGTGTGTGTATGTGAGTGTGTGTCTGTCTGTATGAGTGTGAGTCTCTGTGTATGTGATTGTGTGTCTGTGTGTATGTGAGTGTGTGTATGTGAGTGTGTGTCTGCATGTATATGTGAGTGTGTGTCTGTGTGTACGTGAGTTTGTGAGTGTGTGTGTCTGGGTGTGTAGGTGAGTGTGTGTTTTTGTGTATATGTGAGTATGTGTCTGTGTGTATATGTGAGTGCGTGTTTGTGTGTATGTCAGTGTGTGTCTGTGTGTGTAAGTGAGTGTGTGTGTGTATTTGTGAGTGTGTGTGTGTATATGTGTGTGTGTGTGTATGTGAGTGTGTGGGTGCGTATGTGAGTGTGTGTCTGTTTGTATGTGTGAGTGTGTGTCTGTGTCTGTGTATATGTTAGTGTGTGTCTGTTTGTATATGTGAATGTATGTCTGTGTGTATATGTGAGTGTGCGTCTGTGTATATGTGAGTCTGTGTCTGTTTGTATATCTGAGTGTGTGCCTGTGCGTGTATATGTGAGTGTGTGCCTGTGTTTATATGTGAGTGTGTGTGAGTGTGTGTCTGTGTGTATATGTGAGTGTGTGTCTGTGTATATGTGAGTGTGTGTCTGTTTGTACATGTGAATGTGTGTCTGTGTGTATATGTGAGTTTGTGTATGTGAGTGTGTGTCTGTATGTGTATGTGAGTGTGTGTCTGTGTGAATATGTGAGTGTGTGTATGTGTGTATATGTGAGGTTGTGTCTGTGTATATGTGAGTGTTGTCGTGTATGTGAGTGAGTGTGCTTCTGTGTATGTGAGTGTGTATCTGTGTGTATATGTGAGGTTGTCTTTGTGTATATGTGTGTGTGCGAGTGTCTGTGTGTATGGTGAGGTGTGAGTCTGTCGCTGTGTATGTAGAGTGTGTTTCCTGTGTGTATATGTTGAGTGTGGGTCTGTGTGATATGTGTGAGTGTGGTTCTGTGTATATGTAGAGTGTGCTGTCTGTTGTATATTGTGTAGTCTGTCTGCTGTGTATATGTGTGAGTGTGTCTCTGTGTATGTGAGTGTGTGTCTGTGTGGTATAGGTGAGTGTGTGTCTGTGTGTATGTCGAGTGTGGTGTCTGTGTGTATATGTGAGTGTGCGTCTGTGTGTATATGTGAGTGGTGTCCTGTGTTGTATATGTGTGGTCTGTCTCTGTGTATGTGAGTGTGTGTCTGTGTGTGTATATGAGTGTGGTCTGTGTGTATATGTGAGTGTGTGTCTGTGTGTATATGTGAGTGTCTGTCTGTGTGTATATGTGTGAGTGTGTCTCTGTGTATGTGCGTGTGTGTCTGTGTGTATATGTGAGTGTGCGTCTGTGTGTGTATGTGAGTGTGTTTCTGTGTGTATATGTGAGTGTGTGTCTGTGTGTATATGTGTGAGTGTGTCTCTGTGTATGTGAGTGTGTGTCTGTGTGTATATGTGAGTGTCTGTGTGTGTGTGTATGTATGAGTGTGTCTCTGTGTATGTGACTGTGTGTCTGTGTGTGTATGTGAGTGTGTGTCTGTGTGTGTATATGTGAGTGTGTGTCTGTGTGTATATGTGAGTATCTGTCTGTGTGTATATGTGTGAGTGTGTCTCTGTGTATGTGAGTGTGTGTCTGTGTGTGTATGTGATTGTGTGTCTGTGTGTATGTGAGTGTGTGTCTGTTTGTGTATGTGAGTGTGTTTCTGTGTGTATATTTGAATGTGTTTCTGTGTGTATATGTGAGTGTCTGTCTGTGTGTATATGTGTGAGTGTGTCTCTGTGTATGTGAGTGTGTGTCTGTGTGTATATGTGAGGTTGTCTTTGTGTTTATGTGTATGTGAGTGTGTCTGTGTGTATATGTGAGTGTGTGTCTGTGTGTATATGTGTGAGTGTGTCTCTGTGTATGTGAGTGTGTGTCTGTGTGTATATGTGAGTGTCTGTCTGTGTGTATATGTGTGAGTGTGTCTCTGTGTATGTGACTGTGTGTCTTTGTGTGTATGTGAGCGTGTGTCTGTGTGTGTATATGTGAGTGTGTGTCTGTGTGTATATGTGAGTGTCTGTCTGTGTGTATATGTGTGAGTGTGTCTCTGTGTATGTGAGTGTGTGTCTGTGTGTGTATGTGAGTGTGTGTCTGTGTGTATGTGAGTGTGTGTCTGTTTGTGTATGTGAGTGTGTTTCTGTGTGTATATGTGAGTGTGTGTCTGAGTGTATATGTGTGAGTGTGTCTCTGTGTATGTGAGTGTGTGTCTGTATGTATATGTGAGTGTCTGTCTGTGTGTATATGTGTGAGTGTGTCTCTGTGTATGTGAGTGTGTGTCTGTGTGTGTATGTGAGTGTGTGTCTGTGTGTGTATATGTGAGTGTGTGTCTGTGTGTATATGTGAGTGTGTGTCTGTGTGTATATGTGAGTGTCTGTCTGTGTGTATATGTGTGAGTGTGTCTCTGTGTATGTGAGTGAGTGTCTGTGTGTGTATGTGAGTGTGTGTCTGTGTGTATATGTGAGTGTGTGTCTGTGTGTATATGTGAGTGTCTGTCTGTGTGTATATGTGTGAGTCTGTCTCTGTGTATGTGAGTGTGTGTCTGTGTGTATGTGAGTGTGTGTCTGTGTGTATATGTGAGTGTGTGTCTGTGTGTATATGTGAGTGTCTGTCTGTGTGTATATGTGTGAGTGTGTCTCTGTGTATGTGAGTGTGTGTCTGTGTGTATATGTGAGGTTGTCTTTGTGTTTATGTGTGTGTGTGTGTGTGTCTGTGTGTATATGTGAGTGTGCGTCTGTGTGTGTATGTGAGTGTGTTTCTGTGTGTATATGTGAGTGTGTGTCTGTGTGTATATGTGTGAGTGTGTCTCTGTGTATGTGAGTGTGTGTCTGTGTGTATATGTGAGTGTCTGTCTGTGTGTATATGTGTGAGTGTGTCTCTGTGTATGTGACTGTGTGTCTTTGTGTGTATGTGAGTGTGTGTCTGTGTGTGTATATGTGAGTGTGTGTCTGTGTGTATATGTGAGTGTCTGTCTGTGTGTATATGTGTGAGTGTGTCTCTGTGTATGTGAGTGTGTGTCTGTGTGTGTATGTGAGTGTGTGTCTGTATGTGTATGTGAGTGTGTGTCTGTTTGTGTATGTGAGTGTGTTTCTGTGTGTATATTTGAATGTGTTTCTGTGTGTGTATGTGAGTGTGTGTCTGTGTGTAAATGTGAGTTTGTGTCTGTGTGTATATGTGTGTGTCTGTGTGTGTATGTGAGTGTGTGTCTGTGTGTATATGTGAGTGTGTGTCTGTGTGTATATGTGAGTGTCTGTCTGTGTGTATATGTGTGAGTGTGTCTCTGTGTATGTGAGTGTGTATCTGTGTGTATATGTGAGGTTATCTTTGTGTATATGTGTGTGTGAGTGTGCGTCTGTGTGTGTATGTGAGTGTGTTTCTGTGTGTATATGTGAGTGTGTGTCTGAGTGTATATGTGTGAGTGTGTCTCTGTGTATGTGAGTGTGTGTCTGTATGTATATGTGAGTGTCTGTCTGTGTGTATATGTGTGAGTGTGTCTCTGTGTATGTGAGTGTGTGTCTGTGTGTGTATGTGAGTGTGTGTCTGTGTGTGTATATGTGAGTGTGTGTCTGTGTGTATATGTGAGTGTGTGTCTGTTTGTATATGTGAGTGTCTGTCTGTGTGTATATGTGTGAGTGTGTCTCTGTGTATGTGAGTGAGTGTCTGTGTGTGTATGTGAGTGTGTGTCTGTGTGTATATGTGAGTGTGTGTCTGTGTGTATATGTGAGTGTCTGTCTGTGTGTATATGTGTGAGTCTGTCTCTGTGTATGTGAGTGTGTGTCTGTGTGTGTATGTGAGTGTGTGTCTGTGTGTATATGTGAGTGTGTGTCTGTGTGTATATGTGAGTGTCTGTCTGTGTGTATATGTGTGAGTGTGTCTCTGTGTATGCGAGTGTGTGTCTGTGTGTATATGTGAGTGTGCGTCTGTGTGTATGTGAGTGTGTGTCTGTGTGTATATGTGAGTGTGTGTCTGTGTGTATATGTGTGAGTGTGTCTCTGTGTATGTGAGTGTGTGTCTGTGTGTATATGATTGTGTGTCTGTGTTTATGCGAGTGTGTGTATGTCAGTGTGTGTCTGTCTGTATGAGTGTGAGTCTCTGTGTATGTGATTGTGTTTCTGTGTGTATGTGAGTGTGTGTATGTGAGTGTGTGTCTGCATGTATATGTGAGTGTGTGTCTGTGTGTACGTGAGTTTGTGAGTGTGTGTGTCTGGGTGTGTAGGTGAGTGTGTGTTTTTGTGTATATGTGAGTATGTGTCTGTGTGTATATGTGAGTGCGTGTTTGTGTGTATGTCAGTGTGTGTCTGTGTGTGTAAGTGAGTGTGTGTGTGTGTGTATTTGTGAGTGTGTGTGTGTATATGTGTGTGTGTGTGTATGTGAGTGTGTGGGTGCGTATGTGAGTGTGTGTCTGTTTGTATGTGTGAGTGTGTGTCTGTGTCTGTGTATATGTTAGTGTGTGTCTGTTTGTATATGTGAATGTATGTCTGTGTGTATATGTGAGTGTGCGTCTGTGTATATGTGAGTCTGTGTCTGTTTGTATATCTGAGTGTGTGCCTGTGCGTGTATATGTGAGTGTGTGCCTGTGTTTATATGTGAGTGTGTGTGAGTGTGTGTCTGTGTGTATATGTGAGTGTGTGTCTGTGTATATGTGAGTGTGTGTCTGTTTGTACATGTGAATGTGTGTCTGTGTGTATATGTGAGTTTGTGTATGTGAGTGTGTGTCTGTATGTGTATGTGAGTGTGTGTCTGTGTGAATATGTGAGTGTGTGTCTGTGTGTATATGTGAGGTTGTGTCTGTGTATATGTGAGTGTGTGTGCCTGTTTGTGAGTGTGTGTCTCTGTGTGTATATGTGAGAGTGTGTCTGTGTGTATGTGAGTGTGTGTCTGTGTGTATGTGAGTGTGTGTCTGTGTGAATATGTGAGGTCGTCTTTGTGTATATGAAAGTGTGTGTATATGTGAGTGTGTGTCTGTGTGTGTGTATGTGAATGTGTGTCTGTGTGTGTATGCGTGTGTGTCTGTGTGTATATGTGAGTTTGTGTGTGTGTGTGTATGTGAATGTGTGTCTGTGTGTGTATGCGTGTGTGTCTGTGTGTATATGTGAGTTTGTGTATGTGTGTGTATATGTGAATGTGTGTCTGTGTATATGTGAGTGTATGTGCCTGTTTGTGAGTGTGTGTCTTTGTGTGTATATGTGAGTGTGTGTCTGTGTGTATGTGAGTGTGTGTCTGTGTGAATATGTGAGGTTGTCTTTGTGTATATGGAAGTGTGTGTCTGTGTGTATATGTGAGTGCGTGTCTGTATGTGTATGTGAGTGTGTTTCTGTGTGTATATGTGAGTGTGTTTCTGTGTGTATATGTGTGAGTGTGTCTCTGTGTATGTGAGTGTGTGTCTGTGTGTATATGTGAGTGTGTTTCTGTGTGTATATGTGTGAGTGTGTCTCTGTGTATGTGAGTGTGTGTCTGTGTGTATATGTGAGTGTGTGTCTGTGTGTGTATGTGAGTGTGTGTGCCAGTTTGTGAGTGTGTGTCATTGTGTGTATATGTGAGTGTGTGTCTGTGTGTATGTGAGTGTGTGTCTGTGTGAATATGCGAGGTTGTCTTTGTGTATATGAAAGTGTGTGTCTGTGTGTATATGTGAGTGTGTGTCTGTGTGTGTGTATGTGAATGTGTGTCTGTGTGTGTATGCGTGTGTGTCTGTGTGTATATGTGAGTTTGTGTGTGTGTGTGTGTGAATGTGTGTCTGTGTGTGTATGCGTGTGTGTCTGTGTGTATATGTGAGTTTGTGTATGTGTGTGTATATGTGAATGTGTGTCTGCGTCGATATGTGAGTGCGTGTCTGTATGTGTATGTGAGTGTGTTTCTGCATGTGTAAGTTAGTGTGCACCAGTGTGTGTATGTGAGTGTGTGTCTGTGTGTATATGTGAGTGTGTGTCTGTGTGTATATGTGTGAGTGTGTCTCTGTGTATGTGAGTGTGTGTCTGTGTGTATATGTGAGTGTGTGTCTGTTTGTGTATGTGAGTGTGTTTCTGTGTGTATATTTGAATGTGTGTCTGTGTGTATATGTGAGTGTGTGTCTGTCTGTATGAGTGTGAGTCTGTGTGTATGTGAGTTTGTGTCTGTGTGTATATGCGAGTGTGTGTATGTGAGTGTGTGTCTCTGTGTATATGTGAGGATGTGAGGTTGTGTCTGCGTGTATATGCGAGTGTGTGCCTGTGTGTATATAGAAGCATAGAAGATAGGAGCAGGAGTAGGCCATTCGGCCCCTCGAGCCTGCTCCGCCATTTAATGAGATCATGGCTGATCATCCAAATTCAGTACCCAGTATGTGAGTGTGTGTCTGTGTGTGTATGTGAGTGTGTGACTTTATGTATATGTCAGTGTGTGTCTGTGTGTATATGTGAGTAGTGTCTGAGTCTATATGTGTGTTTGTGTCTGTGTGTGTATCTGAATGTGTGTCTGTGTGTATATGTGAGTGTGTGTCTGTGTGTGTATGTGAGTGTGTGTCTGTGTGTGTATCTCAGTGTGTGACATCGTGTATATGTGAATATGTGTCTGCGTCGATATGTGAGTGTGTGTCTGTGTGTATGTGAGTGCGTGTCTGTGTGTATTTGAGTGTGTGTATGTGTGTATTTGTGAGTATGTATCTGTGTGTATGTGAGTGTGTGTCTCTGTGTATGTGAGTGAGTGTGTGTCTGTGTTTGTATGTATGTGCGTGTGTGTCTGTGTGTATATGTGTGTGTCTCTGTGTGTATATGTGTGTGTCTGTGTGTGTATGTGAGTGTGTGTCTGCGTTTGTATGTGCGTGTGTGTCTGTGTGTATATGTGAGTGTCTGTGTGTGTGTATATGTGTGAGTGTGTCTCTGTGTATGTGACTGTGTGTCTTTGTGTGTATGTGAGTGTGTGTCTGTGTGTGTATATGTGAGTGTGTGTCTGTGTGTATATGTGAGTATCTGTCTGTGTGTATATGTGTGAGTGTGTCTCTGTGTATGTGAGTGTGTGTCTGTGTGTGTATGTGAGTGTGTGTCTGTGTGTATGTGAGTGTGTGTCTGTTTGTGTATGTGAGTTTGTTTCTGTGTGTATATTTGAATGTGTTTCTGTGTGTATATGTGAGTGTCTGTCTGTGTGTATATGTGTGAGTGTGTGTCTGTGTGTATATGTGAGGTTGTCTTTGTGTTTATGTGTATGTGAGTGTGTCTGTGTGTATATGTGAGTGTGCGTCTGTGTGTGTATGTGAGTGTGTTTCTGTGTGTATATGTGAGTGTGTGTCTGTGTGTATATGAGTGAGTGTGTCTCTGTGTATGTGAGTGTGTGTCTGTGTGTATATGTGAGTGTCTGTCTGTGTGTATATGTGTGAGTGTGTCTCTGTGTATGTGACTGTGTGTCTTTGTGTGTATGTGAGCGTGTGTCTGTGTGTGTATATGTGAGTGTGTGTCTGTGTGTATATGTGAGTGTCTGTCTGTGTGTATATGTGTGAGTGTGTCTCTGTGTATGTGAGTGTGTATCTGTGTGTGTATGTGAGTGTGTGTCTGTGTGTATGTGAGTGTGTGTCTGTTTGTGTATGTGAGTGTGTTTCTGTGTGTATATGTGAGTGTGTGTCTGAGTGTATATGTGTGAGTGTGTCTCTGTGTATGTGAGTGTGTGTCTGTATGTATATGTGAGTGTCTGTCTGTGTGTATATGTGTGAGTGTGTCTCTGTGTATGTGAGTGTGTGTCTGTGTGTGTATGTGAGTGTGTGTCTGTGTGTGTATATGTGAGTGTGTGTCTGTGTGTATATGTGAGTGTGTGTCTGTGTGTATATGTGAGTGTCTGTCTGTGTGTATATGTGTGAGTGTGCCTCTGTGTATGTGAGTGAGTGTCTGTGTGTGTATGTGAGTGTGTGTCTGTGTGTATATGTGAGTGTGTGTCTGTGTGTATATGTGAGTGTCTGTCTGTGTGTATATGTGTGAGTCTGTCTCTGTGTATGTGAGTGTGTGTCTGTGTGTATGTGAGTGTGTGTCTGTGTGTATATGTGAGTGTGTGTCTGTGTGTATATGTGAGTGTCTGTCTGTGTGTATATGTGTGAGTGTGTCTCTGTGTATGTGAGTGTGTGTCTGTGTGTATATGTGAGGTTGTCTTTGTGTTTATGTGTGTGTGTGTGTGTGTCTGTGTGTATATGTGAGTGTGCGTCTGTGTGTGTATGTGAGTGTGTTTCTGTGTGTATATGTGAGTGTGTGTCTGTGTGTATATGAGTGAGTGTGTCTCTGTGTATGTGAGTGTGTGTCTGTGTGTATATGTGAGTGTCTGTCTGTGTGTATATGTGTGAGTGTGTCTCTGTGTATGTGACTGTGTGTCTTTGTGTGTATGTGAGCGTGTGTCTGTGTGTGTATATGTGAGTGTGTGTCTGTGTGTATATGTGAGTGTCTGTCTGTGTGTATATGTGTGAGTGTGTCTCTGTGTATGTGAGTGTGTATCTGTGTGTGTATGTGAGTGTGTGTCTGTGTGTATGTGAGTGTGTGTCTGTTTGTGTATGTGAGTGTGTTTCTGTGTGTATATGTGAGTGTGTGTCTGAGTGTATATGTGTGAGTGTGTCTCTGTGTATGTGAGTGTGTGTCTGTATGTATATGTGAGTGTCTGTCTGTGTGTATATGTGTGAGTGTGTCTCTGTGTATGTGAGTGTGTGTCTGTGTGTGTATGTGAGTGTGTGTCTGTGTGTGTATATGTGAGTGTGTGTCTGTGTGTATATGTGAGTGTGTGTCTGTGTGTATATGTGAGTGTCTGTCTGTGTGTATATGTGTGAGTGTGCCTCTGTGTATGTGAGTGAGTGTCTGTGTGTGTATGTGAGTGTGTGTCTGTGTGTATATGTGAGTGTGTGTCTGTGTGTATATGTGAGTGTCTGTCTGTGTGTATATGTGTGAGTCTGTCTCTGTGTATGTGAGTGTGTGTCTGTGTGTATGTGAGTGTGTGTCTGTGTGTATATGTGAGTGTGTGTCTGTGTGTATATGTGAGTGTCTGTCTGTGTGTATATGTGTGAGTGTGTCTCTGTGTATGTGAGTGTGTGTCTGTGTGTATATGTGAGGTTGTCTTTGTGTTTATGTGTGTGTGTGTGTGTGTCTCTGTGTATATGTGAGTGTGCGTCTGTGTGTGTATGTGAGTGTGTTTCTGTGTGTATATGTGAGTGTGTGTCTGTGTGTATATGTGTGAGTGTGTCTCTGTGTATGTGAGTGTGTGTCTGTGTGTATATGTGAGTGTCTGTCTGTGTGTATATGTGTGAGTGTGTCTCTGTGTATGTGACTGTGTGTCTTTGTGTGTATGTGAGTGTGTGTCTGTGTGTGTATATGTGAGTGTGTTCGTGTGTATATGTGAGTGTCTGTCTGTGTGTATATGTGTGAGTGTGTCTCTGTGTATGTGAGTGTGTGTCTGTGTGTGTATGTGAGTGTGTGTCTGTATGTGTATGTGAGTGTGTGTCTGTTTGTGTATGTGAGTGTGTTTCTGTGTGTATATTTGAATGTGTTTCTGTGTGTGTATGTGAGTGTGTGTCTGTGTGTAAATGTGAGTTTGTGTCTGTGTGTATATGTGTGTGTCTGTGTGTGTATGTGAGTGTGTGTCTGTGTGTATATGTGAGTGTGTGTCTGTGTGTATATGTGAGTGTCTGTCTGTGTGTATATGTGTGAGTGTGTCTCTGTGTATGTGAGTGTGTATCTGTGTGTATATGTGAGGTTATCTTTGTGTATATGTGTGTGTGAGTGTGCGTCTGTGTGTGTATGTGAGTGTGTTTCTGTGTGTATATGTGAGTGTGTGTCTGAGTGTATATGTGTGAGTGTGTCTCTGTGTATGTGAGTGTGTGTCTGTATGTATATGTGAGTGTCTGTCTGTGTGTATATGTGTGAGTGTGTCTCTGTATATGTGTGAGTGTGTCTCTGTGTATGTGAGTGAGTGTCTGTGTGTGTATGTGAGTGTGTGTCTGTGTGTATATGTGAGTGTGTGTCTGTCTGTATATGTGAGTGTCTGTCTGTGTGTATATGTGTGAGTCTGTCTCTGTGTATGTGAGTGTGTGTCTGTGTGTGTATGTGAGTGTGTGTCTGTGTGTATATGTGAGTGTGTGTCTGTGTGTATATGTGAGTGTCTGTCTGTGTGTATATGTGTGAGTGTGTCTCTGTGTATGTGAGTGTGTGTCTGTGTGTATATGTGAGGTTGTCTTTGTGTATATGCGAGTGTGTGTCTGTGTGTATATGTGAGTGTGCGTCTGTGTGTATGTGAGTGTGTGTCTGTGTGTATATGTGAGTGTGTGTCTGTGTGTATATGTGTGAGTGTGTCTCTGTGTATGTGAGTGTGTGTCTGTGTGTATATGATTGTGTGTCTGTGTTTATGCGAGTGTGTGTATGTCAGTGTGTGTCTGTCTGTATGAGTGTGAGTCTCTGTGTATGTGATTGTGTTTCTGTGTGTATGTGAGTGTGTGTATGTGAGTGTGTGTCTGCATGTATATGTGAGTGTGTGTCTGTGTGTACGTGAGTTTGTGAGTGTGTGTGTCTGGGTGTGTAGGTGAGTGTGTGTTTTTGTGTATATGTGAGTATGTGTCTGTGTGTATATGTGAGTGCGTGTTTGTGTGTATGTCAGTGTGTGTCTGTGTGTGTAAGTGAGTGTGTGTGTGTGTATTTGTGAGTGTGTGTGTGTATATGTGTGTGTGTGTGTATGTGAGTGTGTGGGTGCGTATGTGAGTGTGTGTCTGTTTGTATGTGTGAGTGTGTGTCTGTGTCTGTGTATATGTTAGTGTGTGTCTGTTTGTATATGTGAATGTATGTCTGTGTGTATATGTGAGTGTGCGTCTGTGTATATGTGAGTCTGTGTCTGTTTGTATATCTGAGTGTGTGCCTGTGCGTGTATATGTGAGTGTGTGCCTGTGTTTATATGTGAGTGTGTGTGAGTGTGTGTCTGTGTGTATATGTGAGTGTGTGTCTGTGTATATGTGAGTGTGTGTCTGTTTGTACATGTGAATGTGTGTCTGTGTGTATATGTGAGTTTGTGTATGTGAGTGTGTGTCTGTATGTGTATGTGAGTGTGTGTCTGTGTGAATATGTGAGTGTGTGTCTGTGTGTATATGTGAGGTTGTGTCTGTGTATATGTGAGTGTGTGTGCCTGTTTGTGAGTGTGTGTCTCTGTGTGTATATGTGAGTGTGTGTCTGTGTGTATGTGAGTGTGTGTCTGTGTGAATATGTGAGGTCGTCTTTGTGTATATGAAAGTGTGTGTCTGTGTGTATATGTGAGTGTGTGTCTGTGTGTGTGTATGTGAATGTGTGTCTGTGTGTGTATGCGTGTGTGTCTGTGTGTATATGTGAGTTTGTGTGTGTGTGTGTATGTGAATGTGTGTCTGTGTGTGTATGCGTGTGTGTCTGTGTGTATATGTGAGTTTGTGTATGTGTGTGTATATGTGAATGTGTGTCTGTGTATATGTGAGTGTATGTGCCTGTTTGTGAGTGTGTGTCTTTGTGTGTATATGTGAGTGTGTGTCTGTGTGTATGTGAGTGTGTGTCTGTGTGAATATGTGAGGTTGTCTTTGTGTATATGGAAGTGTGTGTCTGTGTGTATATGTGAGTGCGTGTCTGTATGTGTATGTGAGTGTGTTTCTGTGTGTATATGTGAGTGTGTTTCTGTGTGTATATGTGTGAGTGTGTCTCTGTGTATGTGAGTGTGTGTCTGTGTGTATATGTGAGTGTGTTTCTGTGTGTATATGTGTGAGTGTGTCTCTGTGTATGTGAGTGTGTGTCTGTGTGTATATGTGAGTGTGTGTCTGTGTGTGTATGTGAGTGTGTGTGCCAGTTTGTGAGTGTGTGTCATTGTGTGTATATGTGAGTGTGTGTCTGTGTGTATGTGAGTGTGTGTCTGTGTGAATATGCGAGGTTGTCTTTTTGTATATGAAAGTGTGTGTCTGTGTGTATATGTGAGTGTGTGTCTGTGTGTGTGTATGTGAATGTGTGTCTGTGTGTGTATGCGTGTGTGTCTGTGTGTATATGTGAGTTTGTGTGTGTGTGTGTGTGAATGTGTGTCTGTGTGTGTATGCGTGTGTGTCTGTGTGTATATGTGAGTTTGTGTATGTGTGTGTATATGTGAATGTGTGTCTGCGTCGATATGTGAGTGCGTGTCTGTATGTGTATGTGAGTGTGTTTCTGCATGTGTAAGTTAGTGTGCACCAGTGTGTGTATGTGAGTGTGTGTCTGTGTGTATATGTGAGTGTGTGTCTGTGTGTATATGTGAGTGTGTGTCTGTTTGTGTATGTGAGTGTGTTTCTGTGTGTATATTTGAATGTGTGTCTGTGTGTATATGTGAGTGTGTGTCTGTCTGTATGAGTGTGAGTCTGTGTGTATGTGAGTTTGTGTCTGTGTGTATATGCGAGTGTGTGTATGTGAGTGTGTGTCTCTGTGTATATGTGAGGATGTGAGGTTGTGTCTGCGTGTATATGCGAGTGTGTGCCTGTGTGTATATAGAAGCATAGAAGATAGGAGCAGGAGTAGGCCATTCGGCCCCTCGAGCCTGCTCCGCCATTTAATGAGATCATGGCTGATCATCCAAATTCAGTACCCAGTATGTGAGTGTGTGTCTGTGTGTGTATGTGAGTGTGTGACTTTATGTATATGTCAGTGTGTGTCTGTGTGTATATGTGAGTAGTGTCTGAGTCTATATGTGTGTTTGTGTCTGTGTGTGTATCTGAATGTGTGTCTGTGTGTATATGTGAGTGTGTGTCTGTGTGTGTATGTGAGTGTGTGTCTGTGTGTGTATCTCAGTGTGTGACTTTGTGTATATGTGAATATGTGTCTGCGTCGATATGTGAGTGTGTGTCTGTGTGTATGTGAGTGCGTGTCTGTGTGTATTTTGAGTGTGTGTATGTGTGTATTTGTGAGTATGTATCTGTGTGTATGTGAGTGTGTGTCTCTGTGTATGTGAGTGAGTGTGTGTCTGTGTTTGTATGTATGTGCGTGTGTGTCTGTGTGTATATGTGTGTGTCTCTGTGTGTATATGTGTGTGTCTGTGTGTGTGTATGTGAGTGTGTGTCTGCGTTTGTATGTGCGTGTGTGTCTGTGTGTATATGTGAGTGTCTGTGTGTGTGTATATGTGTGAGTGTGTCTCTGTGTATGTGTCTGTGTGTGTATGTGAGTGTGTGTCTGTGTGTGTATATGTGAGTGTGTGTCTGTGTGTATATGTGAGTATCTGTCTGTGTGTATATGTGTGAGTGTGTCTCTGTGTATGTGAGTGTGTGTCTGTGTGTATGTGAGTGTGTGTCTGTTTGTGTATGTGAGTGTGTTTCTGTGTGTATATTTGAATGTGTTTCTGTGTGTATATGTGAGTGTCTGTCTGTGTGTATATGTGTGAGTGTGTGTCTGTGTTTGTATGTATGTGCGTGTGTGATGTGTGTATATGTGTGTGTCTCTGTGTGTATATGTGTGTGTCTGTGTGTGTGTATGTGAGTGTGTGTCTGCGTTTGTATGTGCGTGTGAGTCTGTGTGTATATGTGAGTGTGTGTATATGTGAGTGTGTGTCTGCGTGTATGTGAGTGTCTGTCTGTTTGTGTATTTGAGTGTGTGTCTGTGTATGTGAGTGTGTGTCTGTGTGTGTATGGGTGTGTATTTGAGTCTGTGTCTGTGTGTATATGTGAGTGTGTGTCTGTGTGTATATGTGAGTGTGTGTCTGTGTGTATATGTGTGAGTGTGTCTCTGTGTATGTGAGTGTGTGTCTGTGTGTATATGTGAGTGTCTGTCTGTGTGTGTATATGTGAGTGTGTGTCTGTGTCTGTCTGTATGAGTGTGTGTCTGTGTGTATGAGTGTGTGTCTGTGTGTATATGTGAGTGTGTGTCTGTTTGTATATGTGAATGTGTGTCTGTGTGTATATGTGAGTGTGTGTCTGTGTTTGTATATGTGAGTTTGTTTCTCTGTGTATATGTCTGTGTCTGTGTGTATATGTGAGTGTGTGTCTATCAAGTATGTGAGTGTTTGTCTGTGTGTATATGTGAGTGAGTGTCTGAGTGTATATGTGAGTCCGTTTCCGTGTGTATATGTGAGTGTGTGTCTGTGTGCATGAGTGTGTGTCCGCGTGTATGAGTGTGTGTTTGTGTGTGTATGTGAGTGTGTGTCTGTGTGTGTATGAATGTTTGTCTGTGTCTGTATGTGAGTGTTTGTGTGTATATGTGAGTGTGTGTCTGTGTGTGTCTCTGTGTATGTGTGAGTGTGTGCCTGTGTGTATGTGTGTGTGTGTCTGTGTGTATTTGTGAGTGTGTGTCTGTGTGTATATCTGAGTGTGTGTATGTGTGTATGTGAGTGTGTGTCTGTGTGTATATCTGAGTGTGTGTCTCTGTGTAAGTGAGTGTGTGTGTGTGTGTGTATGTGAGTGTGTGTCTGTGTGTGAGTGAGTGTGTGTATGTGAGTGTGTGTCTGTGTGTGTATGTGTGTGTGTCTCTGTGTATGTGAGTGTGTGTGTGTGTATATGTAAGTGTGTGTCTGTGTGTATATGTGAGTGTGTGTCTGCGTGTATGTGAGTGTTTGTCTGTGTGTGTGAGTGAGTGTGTGTCTATGTGTGTGTGTGTCAGTGTCTGTGTGTGTGGGTGAGTGTGTGTGTGTCTGTGTGTATATGTGAGTGCGTGTCTGTGTATGTGAGTGAGTGTGTGTCTGTGTGTATCTGTGTGTGTGTGTGTGTTTGTGTGTGAGTGTCTGTGTGTGTGTATGTGAGTGTGTGTCTGTGTGTGTATGTGAGTGTGTGTCTGTCTGTACATGTAAGTGTGTGTCTGTGTGTATATGTGAGTGAGTATCTGTGTGTGTGTATATGAGTGTGTATCTGTGTGTATATGTGAGTGTGTGTCTGTGTGTCTATGTGTGTGTCTGTGTGTGTATGTGAGTGTGTGTCTGTCTATATGAGTGTGTGTCTGTCTGTGTGAGTGTGTGTCTGTGAGTGTGAGTTTGTGTCTGTGTGTATCTGTGTGTGTGCCTGTGTGTATCTGTGTGTTTGTGTGTGTATGTGAGTGTGTGTCTGTGTGTATATGTGACTGTGTTTCAGTGTGTGTATGTCAGTGTGTGTCTGTGTGTATATGTGAGTTTATGTCTGTGCGTGTCTGTGAGTGTGTGTCTGTGTGTATATGTGAGTGTGTGTCTCTGTGTATATGTGAGTTTATGTCTGTGTGTGTATGTGAGTGTGTTTCTGTGTGTGTATGTGAGTGTGTGTCTGTGTGTGTCTGTGAGCGTGTGTCTGTGTGTATATGTGAGTGTGTGTCTGTGTGTATATGTCAGTGTGTGTCTGTGTGTGTATGTGAGTGTGTGTCTGTGTGTATATGTGACTGTGTTTCTGTGTGTATATGTCAGTGTGTGTCTGCGTTTGTATGTGCGTGTGTGTCTGTGTGTGTATATGTGAGTGTGTGTCTGTGTGTGTATGTGAGTGTGTGTCTGTGTGTATATGTGAGTGTGTGTCTGTGAGTATCTGTGAGTGTGTGTCTGTGTGTATATGTGAGTGTGTGTCTGTGTGTATGTGTGAGTTTATGTCTGTGCGTGTCTGTGAGTGTGTGTCTGTGTGTGTATGTGAGTGTGTGTCTGTGTGTGTCTGTGAGTGTCTGTCTATGTGTATATGTGAGTGTGTGTCTGTGTGTAAATGTGAGTGTGTGTCTGTGTGTATATGTGAGTGTGTGTCTGTGAGTATCTGTGAGTGTGTGTCTGTGTGTATATGTGAGTGTGTGTCTGTGTGTGTATGTGAGTGTGTGTCTGTGTGTGTATGTGAGTGTGTGTCTGTGTGTGTATGTGAGTGTGTGTCTGTGTGTATATGTGAGTGTGTGTCTGTGTGTGTATGTGAGTGTGTGTCTGTGTGTGTATGTGAGTGTGTGTCTGTGTGTGTATGTGAGTGTGTGTCTGTGTGTATATGTGAGTGTGTGTCTGTGTGTGTATGTGAGTGTGTGTCTGTGTGTGTATGTGAGTGTGTGTCTGTGTGTATATGTGGGTGTGTTACTGTGTGTGTATGTGAATGTGTTTCTGTGTATTTATGTGAGTGTGTGTCTGTGTGTGTATGTGAGTGTGTGTCTGTGTGTCTGAATGTGAATGTGTGTCTGTGTCTATGATTGTGTGTCTGTGTGTATATGTGTGTGTCTGTGTGTCTGTGTGTGTGTGTGTGTGTGTGTGTGTGTGTGTGAGTGTGTGTCTGTGTGTATATGTGAGTGTGTGTCTGTGTGTGTATATGTGAGTGGGTGTCTGCGTGTATGTGAGTGCGTGTCTGTTTGTGTATGTGAGTGTGTGTCTGTGTGTCTGAATGTGAATGTGTGTCTGTGTCTATGATTGTGTGTCTGTGTGTATATGTGTGTGTCTGTGTGTGTGTGTGTGTGTGTGTGAGTGTGTGTCTGTGTGTATATGTGAGTGTGTGTCTGTGTGTGTATATGTGAGTGGGTGTCTGCGTGTATGTGAGTGTGTGTCTGTTTGTGTATGTGAGTGTGTGTCTGTGTATGTGAGTGTGTTTCTGTGTGTGTATGGGTGTGTATTTGAGTCTGTGTCTATGTGTATATGTGAGTGTGTGTCTGTGTGTATATGTGAGTGTGTGTCTGTGTGTATATGTGTGAGTGCATCTCTGTGTATGTGAGTGTCTGTCTGTGTGTGTATATGTGAGTGTGTGTCTGTCTCTGTCTGTATGAGTGTGTGTCTGTGTGTATGAGTGTGTGTCTGTGTGTATATGTGAGTGTGTGTCTGTTTGTATATGTGAATGTGTGTCTGTGTGTGTATGTGAGTGTGTGTCTGCGTGTATGTGAGTGTTTGTCTGTGTGTGTGGGTGAGTGTGTGTGTGTCTGTGTGTATATGTGAGTGTGTCTGTGTATGTGAGTGAGTGTGTGTCTGTGTGTATCTGTGTGTGTGTGTGTGTTTGTGTGTGAGTGTCTGTGTTTATATGTGAGTGTGTGTCTGTGTGTGTATGTGAGTGTGTGTCTGTCTGTATATGTAAGTGTGTGTCTGTGTGTATATGTGAGTGAGTATCTGTGTGTGTGTATATGAGTGTGTATCTGTGTGTATATGTGAGTGTGTGTCTGTGTGTCTATGTGTGTGTCTGTGTGTGTATGTGAGTGTGTGTCTGTCTATATGAGTGTGTGTCTGTCTGTGTGAGTGTGTGTCTGTGAGTGTGAGTTTGTGTCTGTGTGTATCTGTGTGTGTGCCTGTGTGTATCTGTGTGTTTGTGTGTGTATGTGAGTGTGTGTCTGTGTGTATATGTGACTGTGTTTCTGTGTGTGTATGTCAGTGTGTGTCTGTGTGTATATGTGAGTTTATGTCTGTGCGTGTCTGTGAGTGTGTGTCTGTGTGTATATGTGAGTGTGTGTCTCTGTGTATATGTGAGTTTATGTCTGTGTGTGTATGTGAGTGTGTTTCTGTGTGTGTATGTGAGCGTGTGTCTGTGTGTATATGTGAGTGTGTGTCTGTGTGTAAATGTGAGTGTGTGTCTGTGTGTGTATGTGAGTGTGTGTCTCTGTGTATATGTGACTGTGTTTCTGTGTGTATATGTCAGTGTGTGTCTGTGTGTAAATGTGAGTGTGTGTCTGTGTGTATATGTGAGTGTGTGTCTCTGTGTATATGTGAGTTTATGTCTGTGTGTGTATGTGACTGTGTTTCTGTGTGTGTATGTGAGCGTGTGTCTGTGTGTATATGTGAGTGTGTGTCTGTGTGTAAATGTGAGTGTGTGTCTGTGTGTGTATGTGCGTGTGTGTCTGTGTGTCTATATGTGAGTGTGTGTCTGTGTGTGTATGTGAGTGTGTGTCTGTGAGTATCTGTGAGTGTGTGTCTGTGTGTATATGTGAGTGTGTGTCTGTGTGTATATGTGAGTTTATGTCTGTGCGTGTCTGTGAGTGTGTGTCTGTGTGTATATGTGAGTGTGTGTCTGTGTGTATATGTGAGTTTATGTCTGTGTGTGTATGTGAGTGTGTTTCTGTGTGTGTATGTGAGTGTGTGTCTGTGTGTGTATGTGAGTGTGTGTCTGTGTGTGTCTGTGAGTGTCTGTCTGTGTGTATATGTGAGTGTGTGTCTGTGTGTAAATGTGAGTGTGTGTCTGTGTGTGTATGTGAGTGTGTGTCTGTGTGTAAATGTGAGTGTGTGTCTGTGTGTGTATGTGAGTGTGTGTCTGTGTGTGTATGTGAGTGTGTGTCTGTGTGTGTATGTGAGTGCGTGTCTGTGTGTGTATGTGAGTGTGTGTGTGTCTGTGTGTGTATGTGAGTGTGTGTCTGTGTGTCTGAATGTGAATGTGTGTCTGTGTCTATGATTGTGTGTCTGTGTGTATATGTGTGTGTCTGTGTGTGTGTGTGTGTGTGTGTGAGTGCGTGTCTGTGTGTATATGTGAGTGTGTGTCTGTGTGTGTATATGTGAGTGGGTGTCTGCGTGTATGTGAGTGTGTGTCTGTTTGTGTATGTGAGTGTGTGTCTGTGTGTCTGAATGTGAATGTGTGTCTGTGTCTATGATTGTGTGTCTGTGTGTATATGTGTGTGTCTGTGTGTATATGTGAGTGTGTGTCTGCGTGTGTATGTGAGTGTGTGTCTGTGTATGTGAGTGTGTTTCTGTGTGTGTATGGGTGTGTATTTGAGTCTGTGTCTATGTGTATATGTGAGTGTGTGTCTGTGTGTATATGTGAGTGTGTGTCTGTGTGTATATGTGTGAGTGCATCTCTGTGTATGTGAGTGTCTGTCTGTGTGTGTATATGTGAGTGTGTGTCTGTCTCTGTCTGTATGAGTGTGTGTCTGTGTGTATATGTGAGTGTGTGTCTGTGTGTGTATGTGAGTGTCTGTCTGTGTGTGTATTTGAGTCTGTGTCTGTGTGTATATGTGAGTGTGTGTCTATGTGCATATATGAGTGTGTGTCTGTGTGTATATGTGAGTGAGTGTCTGTGTGTATATGTGAGTGTGTGTCTGTGTGCATGAGTGTGTGTCCGCGTGTATGAGTGTGTGTTTGTGTGTGTATGTGAGTGTGTGTCTGTGTGTGTATGTGAGTGTGTGTCTGTGTGTGTATGTGAGTGTGTGTCTGTGTGTGTCTGTGTGTGTCTCTGTGTATGTGTGAGGGTGTGTCTGTGTGTATATGTGAGCGTGTGTCTGTGTGTATTTGTGAGTGTGTGTCTGTGTGTGTATGTGAGTGTGTGTCTGTGTGTGTCTGTGTGTGTCTCTGTGTATGTGTGAGGGTGTGTCTGTGTGTATATGTGAGCGTGTGTCTGTGTGTATTTGTGAGTGTGTGTCTGTGTGTATGTGAGTGTGTGTCTGTGTGTATATCTGAGTGTGTGTCTGTGTGTGTATGTGACTGTGTGTCTGTGTGTGTCTGTGTGTGTCTCTGTGTATGTGTGAGGGTGTGTCTGTGTGTATATGTGAGCGTGTGTCTGTGTGTATTTGTGAGTGTGTGTCTGTGTGTATGTGAGTGTGTGTCTGTGTGTATATCTGAGTGTGTGTCTGTGTGTATGTGAGTGTGTGTCTGTTTGTGTATGTGAGTGTGTGGCTGTGTATGTGTATGTGAGTGTGTGTGTGTATGTGTGTATGTGAGTGTGTGTCTATGTGTGTCTGTGTACGTGAGTGAGTGTGTGTCTGTGTGTGTGTGTGCGTGTGTGTGTGTGTGTGTATGTGAGTGTGTGTGTCTGTGTGTATATGTGAGTGTGTGTCTGTGTATGTGAGTGAGTGTGTGTCTGTGTGTGTCTGTGTGTGTGTGTGTGTGTGTGTGTGTCTGTGTGTGTGTATGTGAGTGTGTGTCTGTGTGTATATGTGAGTGTGTATCTGTGTGTGTATGTGAGTGTTTGTCTGTCTGTATATGTAAGTGTGTGACTGTGTGTATATGTGAGTGAGTATCTGTGTGTGTGTATGTGAGTGTGTGTCTGTGTGTATATGTGAGTGTGTATCTGTGTATTTATGTGAGTGTGTGTCTGTGTGTGTATGTGAGTGTGTGTCTGTGTGTGTATGTGAGTGTGTGTCTGTGTGTATATGTGAGTGTGTGTCTGTGTGTGTATGTGAGTGTTTGTCTATCTGCATATGTAAGTGTGTGTCTGTCTGTATATGTGAGTGAGTATCTGTGTGTGTGTATATGAGTGTGTATCTGTGTGCATATGTGAGTGTGTGTCTGTGTGTGTATGTGTGTGTCTGTGTGTGTATGTGAGTGTGTGTCTGTCTGTGTGAGTGTGTGTCTGTGAGTGTGAGTTTGTGTCTGTGTGTATCTGTGTGTGTGTCTGTATGTATCTGTGTGTGTGTGTGTATATGTGTGAGTGTGTCTCTGTGTATGTGCGTGTGTGTCTGTGTGTATATGTGAGTGTGTGTCTGTGTGTATATGTGAGTGTCTGTCTGTGTGTATATGTGTGAGTGTGTCTCTGTGTATGTGAGTGTGTGTCTGTGTGTATATGTGAGGTTGTCTTTGTGTTTATGTGTGTGTGAGTGTGTCTGTGTGTATATGTGAGTGTGCGTCTGTGTGTGTATGTGAGTGTGTTTCTGTGTGTATATGTGAGTGTGTGTCTGTGTGTATATGTGTGAGTGTGTCTCTGTGTATGTGAGTGTGTGTCTGTGTGTGTATGTGAGTTTGTGTCTGTGTTTGTATATGTGAGTGTGTGTCTGTTTGTATGTGAGTGTGTGTCTGTGTGTGTATGTGAGTGTGTGTCTGTGTATGTGAGTGTGTTTCTGTGTGTGTATGTGAGTGTGTGTGTGTGTGTATATGTGTGAGTGCATCTCTGTGTATGTGAGTGTCTGTCTGTGTGTGTATATGTGAGTGTGTGTCTGTCTCTGTCTGTATGAGTGTGTGTCTGTGTGTATATGTGAGTGTGTGTCTGTTTGTATATGTGAATGTGTGTCTGTGTGTGTATGTGAGTGTGTGTCTGTGTGTGTATGTGAGTGTCTGTCTGTGTGTGTATTTGAGTCTGTGTCTGTGTGTATATGTGAGTGTGTGTCTATGTGCATATATGAGTGTGTGTCTGTGTGTATATGTGAGTGAGTGTCTGTGTGTATATGTGAGTGTGTGTCTGTGTGCATGAGTGTGTGTCCGCGTGTATGAGTGTGTGTTTGTGTGTGTATGTGAGTGTGTGTCTGTGTGTGTATGTGAGTGTGTGTCTGTGTGTGTATGTGAGTGTGTGTCTGTGTGTGTATGTGTGTGTCTCTGTGTATGTGTGAGGGTGTGTCTGTGTGTATATGTGAGCGTGTGTCTGTGTGTATTTGTGAGTGTGTGTCTGTGTGTGTATGTGAGTGTGTGTCTGTGTGTGTATGTGTGTGTCTCTGTGTATGTGTGAGGGTGTGTCTGTGTGTATATGTGAGCGTGTGTCTGTGTGTATTTGTGAGTGTGTGTCTGTGTGTGTATGTGAGTGTGTGTCTGTGTGTGTCTGTGTGTGTCTCTGTGTATGTGTGAGGGTGTGTCTGTGTGTATATGTGAGCGTGTGTCTGTGTGTATTTGTGAGTGTGTGTCTGTGTGTATGTGAGTGTGTGTCTGTGTGTATATCTGAGTGTGTGTCTGTGTGTATATGTGAGTGTGTGTCTGTGTGTGTCTGTGTGTGTCTCTGTGTATGTGTGAGGGTGTGTCTGTGTGTATATGTGAGCGTGTGTCTGTGTGTATTTGTGAGTGTGTGTCTGTGTGTATGTGAGTGTGTGTCTGTGTGTATATCTGAGTGTGTGTCTGTGTGTATGTGAGTGTGTGTCTGTTTGTGTATGTGAGTGTGTGGCTGTGTATGTGTATGTGAGTGTGTGTGTGTATGTGTGTATGTGAGTGTGTGTCTATGTGTGTCTGTGTACGTGAGTGAGTGTGTGTCTGTGTGTGTGTGTGCGTGTGTGTGTGTGTGTGTATGTGAGTGTGTGTGTCTGTGTGTATATGTGAGTGTGTGTCTGTGTATGTGAGTGAGTGTGTGTCTGTGTGTGTCTGTGTGTGTGTGTGTGTGTGTCTGTGTGTGTGTATGTAAATGTGTTTCTGTGTATTTATGTGAGTGTGTGTCTGTGTGTGTATGTGAGTGTGTGTCTGTGTGTGTATGTGAGTGTGTGTCTGTGTGTATATGTGAGTGTGTGTCTGTGTGTGTATGTGAGTGTTTGTCTATCTGTATATGTAAGTGTGTGTCTGTCTGTATATGTGAGTGAGTATCTGTGTGTGTGTATATGAGTGTGTATCTGTGTGCATATGTGAGTGTGTGTCTGTGTGTGTATGTGTGTGTCTGTGTGTGTATGTGAGTGTGTGTCTGTCTGTGTGAGTGTGTGTCTGTGAGTGTGAGTTTGTGTCTGTGTGTATCTGTGTGTGTGTCTGCATGTATCTGTGTGTGTGTGTGTATATGTGTGAGTGTGTCTCTGTGTATGTGCGTGTGTGTCTGTGCGTATATGTGAGTGTGTGTCTGTGTGTATATGTGAGTGTCTGTCTGTGTGTATATGTGTGAGTGTGTCTCTGTGTATGTGAGTGTGTGTCTGTGTGTATATGTGAGGTTGTCTTTGTGTTTATGTGTGTGTGAGTGTGTCTGTGTGTATATGTGAGTGTGCGTCTGTGTGTGTATGTGAGTGTGTTTCTGTGTGTATATGTGAGTGTGTGTCTGTGTGTATATGTGTGAGTGTGTCTCTGTGTATGTGAGTGTGTGTCTGTGTGTATATGTGAGTGTCTGTGTGTGTGTGTATGTGTGAGTGTGTCTCTGTGTATGTGACTGTGTGTCTGTGTGTGTATGTGAGTGTGTGTCTGTGTGTGTATATGTGAGTGTGTGTCTGTGTGTATATGTGAGTATCTGTCTGTGTGTATATGTGTGAGTGTGTCTCTGTGTATGTGAGTGTGTGTCTGTGTGTGTATGTGAGTGTGTGTCTGTGTGTATGTGAGTGTGTGTCTGTTTGTGTATGTGAGTGTGTTTCTGTGTGTATATTTGAATGTCATTCTGTGTGTATATGTGAGTGTCTGTCTGTGTGTATATGTGTGAGTGTGTCTCTGTGTATGTGAGTGTGTGTCTGTGTGTGTATGTGAGTGTGTGTCTGTGTGTATATGTGTGAGTGTGTCTCTGTGTATGTGACTGTGTGTCTTTGTGTGTATGTGAGCGTGTGTCTGTGTGTGTATATGTGAGTGTGTGTCTGTGTGTATATGTGAGTGTCTGTCTGTGTGTATATGTGTGAGTGTGTCTCTGTGTATATGAGTGTGTGTCTGTGTGTGTATGTGAGTGTGTGTCTGTGTGTATATGTGAGTGTGTTTCTGTGTGTATATGTGAGTGTGTGTCTGCGTTTGTATTTGTCTGTGTGTCTGTGTGTGTATATGTGAGTGTGTGTCTGTGTGTGCATGTGAGTGTGTGTCTGTATGTGCATGTGAGTGTGTGTCTGTCTGTGTATGTGAGTGTGTGTCTGTGTGTGTATGTGAATGTGTATCTGTGCGTATATGTGAATGTGTATCTATGTGTGTATGTGAGTGCGTGTCTGTGTATATGTGAGTGTGTGTCTGTGTGTATGTGAGTGTGTGTCTGTGTCTATATGTGAGTTTGTCTATGTGTGTGTGTGAGTGTGTGTCTGTGTGTGTATGTGAGTGTGTGTCTGTGTGTGTATGTGAATGTGTATCTATGTGTGTATGTGAGTGTGTGTCTGTGTGTGTCTGTGAGTGTGTGTCTGTGTGTATATGTGAGTGTGTGTCTGTGTGTATATGTGAATGTGTATCTGTGTGTAGATGTGAGTGTGTGTCTGAGTGTATGTGAGTGTGTGTCTGTGTGTATATGTGAGTGTGTGTCTGTTTGTATATGTGAGTGTGTGTCTGTGTGTGTATGTGAGTTTGTGTCTGTGTGTGTATGTGAGTGTTTGTCTGTGTGTGTCTGTGAGTGTTTGCCTGTGTGTGTCTGTGAGTGTGTGTCTGTGTGTATATGTGAGTGTGTGTCTGAGTGTATGTGAGTGTGTGTCTGTGTGTGTGTGTATGTGAGTGCCTGTCTGTGTCTATGCTTGTGTGTCTGCATGTATATGTGAGTATGGGTCTGTGTATATGAGTGTGTGTTTGTGTGTGTATGTGAGTGTGTGTTTATTTGCATATGTGAGTGTGTGTCTGTGTGTGTATGTGAGTTTGTGTCTGTATGTATATGTGAGTGTGTCTGTGTTTGTATATGTGAGTGTGTGTCTGTTTGTATGTGAGTGTGTGTCTGTGTGTATATGTGAGTGTGTGTGTGTATATGTGAGTGTGTCTGTGTGTATATGTGAGTGTGTGTCTGTGTGTGTATGTGAGTGTGTGTCTGTATGTGTATGTGAGTGTGTCTGTGTGTATATGTGAGTGTGTCTCTGTGTGTATGTGAGTGTGTGTCTGTATGTGTATGTGAGTGTGTGTCTGTGTGTGTATGTGAGTGCGTGTCTGTGTGTCTATGATTGTGTGTCTCTGTGTATATGTGTGTGTGTGTGTGTGTGTGTGTATGTGTGTGTGTACGTGAGTGTGTGTATATGTGAGTGTGTGTCTGTGTGTATATGTGAGTGTGTGTCTGTGTGTATATGTGAGTGTGTGTCTGTGTGTATGTGAGTGTGTGTCTGTGAGTGTGTGTGTGGCGGTGTGTGTCTATGTAAGTGTGTGTCTGTATGTGTATGTAAGTGTGTCTCTGTGTATGAGTGAGAGTGTGTGTCTGTGTGTATATGTGAGTGTGTGTCTGTCTGTATATATGAGTGTGTGTCTGTCTGTATATGTGATTGTGTGTCTGTGTATGTATGTGTGTGTGTGTCTGTGTGTGTATTTGAGTGTGTGTCTTTGTCTATATGTGAGTGTGTGTCTGTGTTTGTGAGTGTGTGTTTGTGTGTGTGTCAGCATGTGTCTGTGTGTGTATGTGAGTGTGTATCTGTGTGTATGAGTGTGTGTCTGAGTGTGTAAGTGAGTGTGTGTCTGTGTGTATATGTGAGTGCGTGTCTGTGTGTGTATGTGAGTGCGTGTCTGTGTGTCTATGATTGTGTGTCTGTGTGTATATGTGTGTGTGTGTGTGTGAGAGAGTGTGTGTTTGTCTGTGTGTATGTGAGTGTGTGTCTGTGTGTGTGAGTATGTGTCTGTGTGTGTGAGTGTGTGTCTGTGTGTGTCTGTGTGTGTGAGTGTGTGTCTGTGTGTGTGAGTGTGTGTCTGTGTGTGTGAGTGTGTGTCTGTGTGTGTCTGTGTGTGTGAGTGTGAGTGTGTGTCTGTGTGTGTGAGTGTGTGTCTGTGTGTGTGAGTATGTGTCTGTGTGTGTGTGAGTGTGTGTCTGTGTGTGAGTGTGTGTCTGTGTGTGAGTGTGTGTCTGTGTGTGAGTGTGTGTGAGTGTGTTTCTGTGTGTGTGAGTGTGTGTCTTTGTGTGTGAGTCTGTGTCTGTGTGTGAGTGTGTGTCTGCGTGTGAGTGTGTGTCTGTGTGTGAGTGTGTCTCTGTGTCTGGATGTGTGTGTGTGTCTGGATGTGTGAGTGTTTCTGTGTGTGTGAGTGTGTGTCTGTGTGTGTGTGAGTGTGTGTCTGGGTGTGTGAGTGTGTCTGTGTGTGTGAGTGTGTGTCTGGGTGTGTGAGTGTGTCTGGGTGTGTGAGTGTGTCTGTGTGTGTGAGTGTGTGTCTGTGTCTGGGTGTGTGAGTGTGTCTGTGTGTGTGAGTGTGTGTCTGTGTGTATATGTGAGTGTGTGTCTGTGTGTGTATATGTGAGTTTATGTCTGTGTGTGTATGTGAGTGTGTGTCTGTGTGTGTATGTGAGTGCGTGTCTGTGTGTATATGTGGGTGTGTTACTGTGTGTGTATGTGAATGTGTTTCTGTGTGTAGATGTGAGTGTGTGTCTGAGTGTATGTGAGTGCGTGTCTGTGTCTGTGTGTGTATGTGAGTGCGTGTCTGTGTGTCTATGATTGTGTGTCTGTGTGTATATGTGTGTGTGTGTGTGTGTGAGAGAGTGTGTGTTTGTCTGTGTGTATGTGAGTGTGTGTCTGTGTGTGTGAGTATGTGTCTGTGTGTGTGAGTGTGTGTCTGTGTGTGTCTGTGTGTGTGAGTGTGTGTCTGTGTGTGTGAGTGTGTGTCTGTGTGTGTGAGTATGTGTCTGTGTGTGTGTGAGTGTGTGTCTGTGTGTGAGTGTGTGTCTGTGTGTGAGCGTGTGTCTGTGTGTGAGTGTGTGTGAGTGTGTGTGTGTGTGTGCGAGTGTGTGTCTTTGTGTGTGAGTCTGTGTCTGTGTGTGAGTGTGTGTCTGCGTGTGAGTGTGTGTCTGTGTGTGAGTGTGTCTCTGTGTCTGGATGTGTGTGTGTGTCTGGATGTGTGAGTGTTTCTGTATGTGTGAGTGTGTGTCTGTGTGTGTGTGAGTGTGTGTCTGGGTGTGTGAGTGTGTCTGTGTGTGTGAGTGTGTGTCTGGGTGTGTGAGTGTGTCTGGGTGTGTGAGTGTGTCTGTGTGTGTGAGTGTGTGTCTGTGTCTGGGTGTGTGAGTGTGTCTGTGTGTGTGAGTGTGTCTGTGTGTGTGAGTGTGTGTCTGTGTGTATATGTGAGTGTGTGTCTGTGTGTGTATATGTGAGTTTATGTCTGTGTGTGTATGTGAGTGTGTGTCTTTGTGTGTATGTGAGTGCGTGTCTGTGTGTATATGTGGGTGTGTTACTGTGTGTGTATGTGAATGTGTTTCTGTGTAATTATGTGATTGTGTGTCTGTGTGTATATGTGAGTGTGTGTCTGTGTGTGTATATGTGAGTGTGTGTCTGCGTGTATGTGAGTGTGTGTCTGTGTATGTGAGTGTGTGTCTGTGTGTATATGTGAGTGTGTGTCTGTGTGTATATGTGTGAGTGCGTCTCTGTGTATGTGAGTGTGTACTGTGGCTATATGTGAGTGTCTGTCTGTGTGTGTATATGTGAGTGTGTGTCTGTGTCTGTCTGTATGAGTGTGTGTCTGTGTGTATGAGTGTGTGTCTGTGTGTATATGTGAGTGAGTGTCTGTGTGTATATGTGAGTCTGTTTCTGTGTGTATATGTGAGTGTGTGTCTGTGTGCATGAGTGTGTGTCCGCGTGTATGAGTGTGTGTTTGTGTGTGTATGTGAGTGTGTGTCTGTGTGTGTATGTGAGTGTGTGTCTGTGTGTGTATGTGAGTGTGTGTCTGTGTGTGTCTGTGTGTGTCTCTGTGTATGTGTGAGGGTGTGTCTGTGTGTATATGTGAGCATGTGTCTGTGTGTATGTGAGTGTGTGTCTGTGTGTATATGTGAGTGTGTGTCTGTGTGTATATCTGAGTGTGTGTCTGTGTGTATGTGAGTGTGTGTCTGTTTGTGTATGTGAGTGTGTGGCTGTGTATGTGTATGTGAGTGTGTGTGTGTGTCTCTGTGTATGTGAGTGTGTGTGTGTGTGTATGTAAGTGTGTGTCTGTGTGTATATGTGAGTGTGTGTCTGCGTGTATGTGAGTGTTTGTCTGTGTGTGTGAGTGAGTGTGTGTCTATGTGTGTCTGTGTACGTGAGTGAGTGTGTGTCTGTGTGTGTGTGTGTGTGTGTGTGTGTGTATGTGAGTGTGTGTGTCTGTGTGTATATGTGAGTGTGTGTCTGTGTATGTGAGTGAGTGTGTGTCTGTGTGTGTCTCTGTGTGTGTGTGTCTGTGTGTGTGTATGTGAGTGTGTGTCTGTGTGTATATGTGAGTGTGTATCTGTGTGTGTATGTGAGTGTTTGTCTGTCTGTATATGTAAGTGTGTGACTGTGTGTATATGTGAGTGAGTATCTGTGTGTGTGTATATGAGTGTGTGTCTGTGTGTGTATGTAAATGTGTTTCTGTGTATTTATGTGAGTGTGTATCTGTGTGTGTATGTGAGTGTTTGTCTATCTGTATATGTAAGTGTGTGTCTGTCTGTATATGTGAGTGAGTATCTGTGTGTGTGTATATGAGTGTGTATCTGTGTGTATATGTGAGTGTGTGTCTGTGTGTGTATGTGAGTGTGTGTCTGTCTATATGAGTGTGTGTGAGTGTGTGTCTGTCTGTGTGAGTGTGTGTCTGTGAGTGTGAGTTTGTGTCTGTGTGTATCTGTGTGTGTGTCTGTGTGTATCTGTGTGTGTGTGTGTATGTGAGTGTGTGTCTGTGTGTATATGTGAGTGTGTTTCTGTGTGTATATGTCAGTGTGTGTCTGCGTTTGTATTTGTCTGTGTGTCTGTGTGTGTATATGTGAGTGTGTGTCTGTGTGTGCATGTGAGTGTGTGTCTGTGTGTGCATGTGAATGTGTATCTGTGTGTATATGTGAATGTGTATCTATGTGTGTATGTGAGTGTGTGTCTGTGTATATGTGAGTGTGTGTCTGTGTGTATGTGAGTGTGTGTCTGTGTGTATGTGAGTGTGTGTCTGTGTCTATATGTGAGTTTGTCTATGTGTGTGTGTGAGTGTGTGTCTGTGTGTGTATGTGAATGTGTATCTATGTGTGTATGTGAGTGTGTGTCTGTGTGTGTCTGTGAGTGTGTGTCTGTGTGTATATGTGAGTGTGTGTCTGTGTGTATATGTGAATGTGTATCTGTGTGTAGATGTGAGTGTGTGTCTGAGTGTATGTGAGTGTGTGTCTGTGTGTGTATGTGAGTGTGTGTCTGTGTGTGTATGTGAGTGTGTGTCTGTGTGTGTATGTGAGTTTGTGTCTGTGTGTGTATGTGAGTGTGTGTCTGTGTGTATATGTGAGTGTGTGTCTGAGTGTATGTGAGTGTTTGTCTGTGTGTGTCTGTGAGTGTTTGTCTGTGTGTGTATGTGAGTGTGTGTCTGTGTGTATATGTGAGTGTGTGTCTGAGTGTATGTGAGTGTGTGTCTGTGTGTATATGTGAGTGTGTGTCTGAGTGTATGTGAGTGTTTGTCTGTGTGTGTCTGTGAGTGTTTGTCTGTGTGTGTATGTGAGTGTGTGTCTGTGTGTATATGTGAGTGTGTGTCTGAGTGTATGTGAGTGTGTGTCTGTGTGTGTATGTGAGTGTCTGTCTGTGTGTATATGTGAGTGTGTGTCTGTGTGTAGATGTGAGTGTGTGTCTGAGTGTATGTGAGTGTGTGTCTGTGTGTATATGTGAGTGTGTGTCTGTGTGTGTATGTGAGTTTGTGTCTGTGTGTGTATGTGAGTGTTTGTCTGTGTGTGTCTGTGAGTGTTTGTCTGTGTGTGTATGTGAGTGTGTGTCTGTGTGTATATGTGAGTGTGTGTCTGAGTGTATATGAGTGTGTGTTTGTGTGTGTATGTGAGTGTGTGTTTATTTGCATATGTGAGTGTGTGTCTGTGTGTGTATGTGAGTTTGTGTCTGTATGTATATGTGAGTGTGTTTCTGTATGTATATGTGTGTGTGTCTGTGTTTGTATATGTGAGTGTGTGTCTGTTTGTATGTGAGTGTGTGTCTGTGTGTATATGTGAGTGTGTGTCTGTGTGTATATGTGAGTGTGTCTGTGTGTATATGTGAGTGTGTGTCTGTGTGTGTATGTGAGTGTGTGTCTGTATGTGTATGTGAGTGTGTGGCTGTGTGTATGTGAGTGTGTCTGCGTGTATATGTGAGTGTGTGTCTGTGTGTATGTGAGTGTGTGTCTGTGTGTGTATGTGAGTGCCTGTCTGTGTGTATATGTGAGTGTGTGTCTGTGTGTAGATGTGAGTGTGTCTCTGAGTGTATGTGAGTGTGTGTCTGTGTGTTTATGTGAGTGTGTGTCTGTGTGTGTATGTGAGTGTGTGTCTGTATGTGTATGTGAGTGTGTGGCTGTGTGTATGTGAGTGTGTCTGCGTGTATATGTGAGTGTGTGTCTGTGTGTGTATGTGAGTGTCTGTCTGTATGTGTATGTGAGTGTGTGTGTATGTGAGTGCGTGTCTGTGTGTCTATGATTGTGTGTCTGTGTGTATATGTGTGTGTGTGTGTGTGAGAGAGTGTGTGTGTGTATGAGTGAGAGTGTGTGTCTGTGTGTATATGTGAGTGTGTGTCTGGCTGTATATATGAGTGTGTGTCTGTCTGTATATGTGAGTGTGTGTCTGTGTGTGTCTGTGAGTGTGTGTCTGTGTGTATATGTGAGTGTGTGTCTGTGTGTATATGTGAATGTGTATCTGTGTGTAGATGTGAGTGTGTGTCTGAGTGTATGTGAGTGTGTGTCTGTGTGTGTATGTGAGTGTGTGTCTGTGTGTGTATGTGAGTGTGTGTCTGTGTGTGTATGTGAGTTTGTGTCTGTGTGTGTATGTGAGTGTGTGTCTGTGTGTATATGTGAGTGTGTGTCTGAGTGTATGTGAGTGTTTGTCTGTGTGTGTCTGTGAGTGTTTGTCTGTGTGTGTATGTGAGTGTGTGTCTGTGTGTATATGTGAGTGTGTGTCTGAGTGTATGTGAGTGTGTGTCTGTGTGTATATGTGAGTGTGTGTCTGAGTGTATGTGAGTGTTTGTCTGTGTGTGTCTGTGAGTGTTTGTCTGTGTGTGTATGTGAGTGTGTGTCTGTGTGTATATGTGAGTGTGTGTCTGAGTGTATGTGAGTGTGTGTCTGTGTGTGTATGTGAGTGCCTGTCTGTGTGTATATGTGAGTGTGTGTCTGTGTGTAGATGTGAGTGTGTGTCTGAGTGTATGTGAGTGTGTGTCTGTGTGTATATGTGAGTGTGTGTCTGTGTGTGTATGTGAGTTTGTGTCTGTGTGTGTATGTGAGTGTTTGTCTGTGTGTGTCTGTGAGTGTTTGTCTGTGTGTGTATGTGAGTGTGTGTCTGTGTGTATATGTGAGTGTGTGTCTGAGTGTATATGAGTGTGTGTTTGTGTGTGTATGTGAGTGTGTGTTTATTTGCATATGTGAGTGTGTGTCTGTGTGTGTATGTGAGTTTGTGTCTGTATGTATATGTGAGTGTGTTTCTGTATGTATATGTGTGTGTGTCTGTGTTTGTATATGTGAGTGTGTGTCTGTTTGTATGTGAGTGTGTGTCTGTGTGTATATGTGAGTGTGTGTCTGTGTGTATATGTGAGTGTGTCTGTGTGTATATGTGAGTGTGTGTCTGTGTGTGTATGTGAGTGTGTGTCTGTATGTGTATGTGAGTGTGTGGCTGTGTGTATGTGAGTGTGTCTGCGTGTATATGTGAGTGTGTGTCTGTGTGTATGTGAGTGTGTGTCTGTGTGTGTATGTGAGTGCCTGTCTGTGTGTATATGTGAGTGTGTGTCTGTGTGTAGATGTGAGTGTGTCTCTGAGTGTATGTGAGTGTGTGTCTGTGTGTTTATGTGAGTGTGTGTCTGTGTGTGTATGTGAGTGTCTGTCTGTATGTGTATGTGAGTGTGTGTGTATGTGAGTGCGTGTCTGTGTGTCTATGATTGTGTGTCTGTGTGTATATGTGTGTGTGTGTGTGTGAGAGAGTGTGTGTGTGTATGAGTGAGAGTGTGTGTCTGTGTGTATATGTGAGTGTGTGTCTGGCTGTATATATGAGTGTGTGTCTGTCTGTATATGTGATTGTGTGTCTTTGTCTATATGTGAGTGTGTGTCTGTGTGTTTATGTGAGTGTGTGTCTGTGTTTGTGAGTGTGTGTTTGTGTGTGTGTCAGCATGTGTCTGTGTGTGTATGTGAGTGTGTATCTGTGTGTATGAGTGTGTGTCTGAGTGTGTAAGTGAGTGTGTGTCTGTGTGTATATGTGAGTGCGTGTCTGTGTGTGTATGTGAGTGCGTGTCTGTGTGTCTATGATTGTGTGTCTGTGTGTATATGTGTGTGTGTGTGTGAGAGAGTGTGTGTGTGTCTGTGTGTATGTGAGTGTGTGTCTGTGTGTGTGAGTGTGTGTCTGTGTGTGTGAGTGTGTGTCTGTGTGTGTCTGTGTGTGTGAGTGTGTGTCTGTGTGTGTGAGTGCGTGTCTGTGTGTGTGAGTGTGTGTCTGTGTGTGTGTGAGTGTGTGTCTGTCTGTGTGTGTGTGTGAGTGTGTGTCTGTGTGTGAGTGTGTGTCTGTGTGTGAGTGTGTGTCTGTGTGTGAGTGTGTGTGAGTGTGTGTCTGTGTGTGTGAGTCTGTGTCTGTGTGTGTGAGTCTGTGTCTGTGTGTGAGTGTGTGTCTGTGTGTGAGTGTGTGTCTGTGTGTGAGTGTGTCTCTGTGTCTGGATGTGTGTGTGTGTCTGGGTGTGTGAGTGTTTCTGTGTGTGAGTGTGTGTCTGTGTGTGTGTGAGTGTGTGTCTGGGTGTGTGAGTGTGTCTGTGTGTGTGAGTGTGTGTCTGGGTGTGTGAGTGTGTCTGGGTGTGTGAGTGTGTCTGGGTGTGTGAGTGTGTCTGTGTGTGTGAGTGTGTGTCTGTGTCTGGGTGTGTGAGTGTGTCTGTGTGTGTGAGTGTGTCTGTGTGTGTGAGTGTTTGTCTGTGTGTGTGTGAGTGTGTGTCTGTGTGTGTGAGTGTGAGTGTCTGTGTGTGTGAGTGTGTGTGTGAGTGTGTGTGTGAGTGTGTGTCTGTCTGTATGAGTGTGTCTGTATGTGTCTGTGTGTGTCTGGGTGTGTGAGTGTGTGTCTGGGTGTGTGAGTGTGTGTCTGTGTGTGTGAGTGTGTCTGTGTGTGTGTGAGTGTGTGTGTGTGTGTCTGTGTGTGAGTGTGCCTGGGTCTATATGTGTGTGTGTATGTCTCTGTGTGTGTGAGTGTGTGTGTGTGTGTGTGAGTGTGTGTCTGTGTGTGTGAGTGTGTGTGTGTGTGTGTGAGTGTGTGTCTGTGTGTGTGTGAGTGTGTGTGTGTGTGTCTGTGTGTGTGTGTGTGTGTGAGTGTGTGTCTGTGTGTGTGTGTGTGTGTGTGTGTGTGTGTGTCTGTGTGTGTTTGTGTGTGTCTGTGTGTATATGCAGGGGAGGTGTGCAGAAATGCTGTAATTCACAACTTGCCTTTTCTTTCTCTCACCTTTCCCTCTTTCCTTCAATCCAAAGCCAGGCTAGTGCCAACGACTGACAAAACCAGTGCTGATCTTCAACAAACTCTCACTCAGACCATCCTGGGGGTGCGGGGAGAGCACTGCACTGAGTTAGCATTAGACCCAGCAGGTGGTAGCAAGGATCTATTTGCATGGAGGCAGGCAGAGCCCTGGAGTGTGCAGCACTGATAGGCAGCCTTAATGACCCAGATCAGTGGGAGGAAGGGGACAGCACACCACTTGGCCTGAGTACAGTTAGTTGGCTTGTTCTCTCTACACAGATGCGGCCGGACCTGCTGTGATTTCCAGCAAAAAAAGTTTTTTGTTTTCCATCCAGACCCCAGCATCTGCCACATTGACCCCCCTTGTGACCCCACCTCATTGTCTTTGATGTAATGGTTTCCTGACTGACCTGTTTGGACACCATCCACACCTTTGATTGCTGTGATTATCTCTCTGCTGAGGTGTGATAAAGGGCAGTTGGAAAGATTAACTGTAGTCATCTGGCAGTGTTCTCTGACTATATATTCTGTGCCTATATGCATCTCTTCACTTCACCTGACGAAGGAGCAGCGCTCCGAAAGCTTGTGATTTCAAATAAAACTGTTGGACTGTAACCTGGTGTTGTGCGACTTCTCACATTTGTCCTCCCCAGTCCAACACCGGCATCTCCACATCACAGTTAGGGTGACAGACACAAACAGTATTCCTTTCAAATGACTGGAATCTGCTATAAGTGGGGTGAGGGTCTTGGAAACCGGTGGCATAAACCACCAACTGGCTGTGGAACTGGGCATGCCATCAGGCTGAATACCCATCCTATAGCTGAGGAGGAAACTCTCCGTCTCAGATTGACAGCTGCTTGGAAGGTGTTAGCTGGGAGTCGGGTATAAAAACATGTTCATATACCTCGGGCTTGATGCCGACTGTGATGGAGTCGCAGAGAGGCAAGTTGCTGATGGTGAGGTCTCTGTACCTTCAACAGGTGGAACCGCCATTCGATTGGACATGGTGTGCGCCCACGATGTGTTCGCGAGGTTGCTGGTACTGCACTCACACATTCGATGATGATCTGTGCTGCTCACTATGCCAATTACAAGGAGCTCCTGACAGCCACTGCCCACCTAGCAAAGGTTCAAACCCACACTTGTCAGTTGTCTGATGACCTACTATCCACTAATGGCTATTCCTCCCAGAAAAGAAGTAACCAGGGTCTCTTTGGGATCAAGAAGGGACCAAGATGACATACCTGATGATGGACGTTTAGAGCAAGTCAATCCTGCATGAATAAAAGAAAGACTTGCATTTATATAGCGCTTTTCATGATCTCAAGATCTCTCAAAGCACTTTACAGCCAATTAAGTACTTTTTTTGAAGTGTAGTCACTGTTGTAATGTAGGAAACGTGGCAGCCAATTTGCACACAGCAAGCTCCCACAAACAGCAATGTGATAAATGACCAGATCATTTATTTTAGTTGCTGGTTGAGCGATAAATGTTGGCCAGGGCACCAGGAGAGCTCCCCTGCTCTTCTTCGAATAGCGGCGTGGGATCTTTTACGTCCACCTGAGAGGGCAGACGGGGCCTCAGCTTAATGTCTCAGCTGAAAGACGGCACCTCAGACAGTGCAGCACTCCCTCAATACTGCACAGAAGAGCCAGCCTAATCTCTCGAGTAGGGCTTTAACCCACAACCTTCTGGCTCACAGGCGAGAGTGCTACCACCAAACCAAGGCTGACACCAATAATTACTATTCTGATACTTGAGCTAGGCTGGTGCACTGTATTCCAGAACATTGTTGATGATTGACCAGTAAGCCTGGGTACTAATGGATCCAGTGAGATGGGGGGGAGTGGGGCTTTGACCAGTTACGGGGGTGGGAATCTTCCATATTTAGCTCCTACTCATCCTGAAAGCCAATATATCCAGTTGTATCTCTGTGCACACTTAGGTTTCCCTGGGCCTTGCCTCTGCCAACCTAGACCTAAACTCTCTAGACTTGGCTAAGTGGAATGTGTCCGTCGTGTTTAAATTCCTCAAAGGCCGCACTCCTCCCTATCTCTGTAAGCTCCTCCAGCCCTACAATCCTTCGAGATATCTGTCTTCCTCCAATTCTGGCCTCTTGTGCATCCGCCTATTTATTTGTTCCACCATTCATGGCCGTGCCTTCAGCTGTCTAAGCGCTAAACTCTGGAATTCCCTCCCCAAACCCTTTTGTCTCTCCACCTCTCTCTCCTCCTTTGAGACTCTGCTTAAAACCTATTACTTTGATCAAGGTTCGATCGCCTGTCCTAATGGGCCAGAAATTCGGCTTTCTGGCTTCCTGCGGGTGCAAGCATCGCGCGCGTTCTTACCTACCGCGCCGGCCGTTGTGCTTTGGGCCCACGAGGACTTCGGCTCCTGGGCCTCCTCCAGCTGCCGGCGCGCAGTGCTTGTGTATCTCAGGGGCGCAGTTAGTTCGAAGCGTCTCCTGGGATCACGTGGGCCATGGAGAGCCAATCGGAGCAGGGCATTTTCATTCATAGATTTGACAGGAAGACCTGTCAAATCTATGAATAGAGATCGGCCCCAAAACCACACTTAAACTTCAAATACATTTTTTTAAAAAATCACATTTGAAAAATAACTATAAGTTACATAAATTAACTACTTTAAACAAAAATTTAAATTTTTGAAAAAATTAATTATACTTTTTAACGGTGCTAAAAATAAACCTACCTTTCTTTAAAGTATGTAAAAAAGATAAACCAGTTGAAAAAATGTTTAAATTGTAATTAATTAACCACTTACCTTGTTAAAAACAGGCCTTGCGCCTCCTTTTAAAAGTGCAGCTTCTTCCATACTTACCCTCCCGGAGAAACCTGAAAAAAAAAATGAAGTTCGCTGCGTGTGCGCAGCCTCTCCGGCGCACGCGTTCAACTTCTGAACCCCTCCCTTCAGGGGAACGGAAGTTCCGGTTTCCCGCGCCTGCACAGTGCATGCAGGAAACCGGCACTTCAGGTGGCCTTACGGGTGAGTACACAGCGCGTACTCACCCAACAAGAGCTGAATTTCTGGCCCAATAATGTCTCCTTCTTTGGCTCTGTGCCAATTTTATGTCTGATTGCACTCCTCTGAAGCGCCTTGGGACGTTTGCTGTGTTAAAGGCGCTATATAAATGCAATTGTTGTTGAGAGTGTATGCACAGAAGTTCCACTCGTGGATTTCTCAATAGCTTGGTTTGAATGGTTTCAGACAACCAGCTGACCATTAAAAAAAACACTGGGAGGCCATCCAGTAGAAGTCAGATGCTTTCTGAAGATAGTGTTGGAGGATGTGCATCATTGCAGCCTGCTCAGCTCAGCAGTGGTAGATGCTTGTCAGCAGGTTGCCACCTGCCTTTCCCCCTGCAGCCAACATGCAGCCATGGAATAACAAGTGACAGAAAAAGGAAGAGTAGAATTAACTTTGTTGCTCCATTAGCTGCTGAAAGGGCGTAACAAGGAGCAAAGTATTGCCTTCTCCAGCACCAACACCTCATCGCACTGAACTCACTACCCCACCAACAAAAAAATAATGGGCTTTCTCACACAAAGTACATAGTAGTTATTAGCAGTTAGTTAATATAAATGTAAAGCTAAGGAATTTATACTTGATTAGGAAAGATGAATGCCCTTCTCTAAACCAATCTGTTTAATGGTCAAATTAATTAGAGCATGGAGATAATAGTGAAAAGGACTTTTTCCAGGTTGTTTCAACAGCTCTGGTCATCTTGGTGTTGATCCTTATTTCCTGTCCTGTGTCAGCATAAGTAGCATTCTCCCCTCCGACTCAGAAGGTTGTGGATTCAAGTCCTACTCCAGGACCTGAGCACATACTCTAGGCTGGCACTTAAGTGCATAGCTGAGGGAGTGTGCTTCGTCGTGGGAAGGAAGAGTGTGGGACCTCTTTAGGGGTCAAGATGGCTCCAAGATCGGGGTAAAAATTCACTTGGTTGCGCCACCCGTTAGCGCCTTAAGAGGGCGCTAATGGGGCGCAAAACCGCTAACGCCCGGGCGCAGCGATGTTTGCGCCGCTCGAGAACTTAACTTGAGATTGTGCGGCGGCGCTAAAACTTACCGCTGCGACCACCTGCGCGCGCAGATTGTGACGTCATTCCATGGTGCAACGCCCTTGGGGCACCCCGTAGCGGAAATTGAGTGGCGCCCCCTGCCTTACCGCCTGGCGCATCCAACGACCAGAAGACTGGAACGCTATCAATCGCTGTGGGGCTGGGGGGGGCGCTATTTAAAGGGGGCCTCTTCCTGTCTTTTATTGTTGGTGGCATTTTTGAACTACGCATTCTGAGAGAGAGAGGGAGAGACTTCTGGAGAGATTCAACGTTGTGTGAAGGAGTTTTGGGTACTGAGCAGCACTTTGCAGGTTCATTTTGATTTGCCATTCCTTGTATCGATTTAGCAGAGACCGTGGGAGCTGCACTCTGAGCTCTTTGCCTGGTGCTCTCCATTGTTCTTTCCAGCACATTTGATGTGCAAGTCTCTCCAGGCCGAGATTCAAGGCAGCAATGAACAGGATGTGGATGGAAAGCAAGATTAACCATCCCCTTTAAGAACTGGCCCGTGCCATTGTGTGTGTGTTCCATTGCTGACTGACATTACATGAGCTTCGCCAGCGCTCCGAGTTAGCGCCTCACTGCTCGGCCTTTGCGCCTTAAGAGAGGTGTGCAGCGCCTGCTTTAGCGCTCCACTCACCTCCCGGGGCGGTAAAAGTGAAGTTTCCCGTCAGTGCCGATAATTAGCGCCAGGCGCTAATATTTGCGTCCGGACGATATTTGCGCCCCAAATGGGGCGCGACCTAATTTCTACCCCGATATGTCATATGATGGAAGATCTAACTAACTCAGGGGGAAAACGCTCCACTGGTTGGAGTCATACCTAGCACAAAGGAAGATGGTTGTGGTGGTTGAAGGTCCTGCAGGAGTTCCTCAGGGCAGTGTCCTAGGCCCAACCAATTCAGCTGCTTCATCAATGACCTTCCCTCCAACATAAGGTCAGAAATGGGGATGTTCGCTGATGACTGCATAGTGTTCAGTGCCATTCACAACTCCTCAGATAATGAAGCAGTCCATGCCCGCGTGCAACAAGACCTGGACGACGTTCAGGCTTGGGCTGATAAGTGGCAGGTAACATTTGCACCACAGAAGTGCCAGGCAATGACTATCTCCAACAAGCGAGAGTCTAACCACCTCCCCTTGACAATCAACGGCATTACCATCGTCGAATCCCCCACCATCAACATCCTGGGGGTCACCATTGACCAGAAACTTAACTGGACCAGCCACGTAAATACTGTGGCAACAAGAGCAGGTCAGAGGCTGGGTATTCTGTGGCGAGTGTCTCACCTCGACTCCCCAAAGCCTTTCCACCATCTTCAAGGCACAAGTCAGGAGTGTGATGGAATACTCTCCACTTGCCTGGATGAGTGCAGCTGCAACAACATTCAAGAAGCTCGACACCATCCAGGACAAAGCAGTCCATTTGATTGGCACCCCATCCACCACCTTAAACATTCACTCCCTCCACCACCGGCGTACCGTGGCTGCAGTGTGTACCATCTACAAGTTGCACTGCAGCAACTCGCCAAGGCTTCTTCGGCAGCACCTCCCAAACCCGCGACCTCTTCCACCTAGAAGGACAAGGGCAGCAGGCGCATGGGAACACCACCACCTCCAAGTTCCCCTCCAAGTTACACGCCATCCTGACTTAGAAGTATATCGCCGATCCTTCATCGTCGCTGGGTCAAAATCCTGGAACTCCCTCCCTAACAGCACTGTGGGAGTGCCTTTACCACACGGACTGAAGCGGTTCAAGAAGGCGGCTCACCACCACCTTCTCAAGGGCAATTAGGGATGGGCAATAAATGCTGGCCTTGCCAGCGAAGCCCAGATCCCATAAGCGAATAAAAAAAAAAGTCAACCCTCTGTGACAGACTCACTAATTCGATACCTGAGCCAGGCAGGTCCACTGTACTCCGAGGCACCGTTAATGATTGACCAGCCAGCCTGGCTTACTAATGAAACCTGATGATTGCATTGTTACGGGTGACGTCCTTCAGATGAAACATGAAACTGAGGCCCCGCCCACCCGGACGCAAAGGATCCCATGGCACTACTCAAATAAAAGCAAGGAGTTTCATGAAGGGTTTTGATAGAGTAATTAAGGAGAAACTGTTTCCACTGGCAGGAGGGCCGGTAACCAGAGGACACACAGGATTTAAGGTAATCGGCCAAAGAACCAGTGGGGAGATGAGGAGAATTTCTTTTTATGCAGTGAGTTGTTATGATCTGGAATGGAGGGTGGTGGAAGCAGATCCAACAGTAACTTTCAAAAGGGGAATTGGATATATACTTGAAAAGGAAACATTTGTAGGGCTATGGGGAAAGAGCAGGGGGGAGTGGGACTAATTGGAGAGCTCTTTGAAAGAGCCGACACAGGCACGATGGGCCGAGTGTCCTCCTTCTGTGCTGTAAGATTCTATGAGACTTTCCAGCCAACACCACCAAAGATGGATTAGCTCGCATTCATGTCACTGCTGTCTTGTGGGATCTTGTTGTGAATAAATTGGCTGTCAAGTTGCCTACAACACAACTGTGATTACACTCAAAACGTAGTTCATCAGTTGTGAAATACTTTGGGATATTCCTGAGCATGTGAAAAGCCCAATATAAATGAAAACTTTTCTTACCAGCTTGGTAATTAATGCTTTACAAAAGGTTCCTATGGTTCGCCCCTGCCCACTTTGTCATTGCCTCTCTATCTCATATTCCAAGACTAGACCTGAAAATGGACAGGAAATTGGAGAAAGGTAAAGATAGTTCACAGGGTGAGCATTGGAAGAAAACGGAGCTCTACTGACTGGATAGTTTCGGACTGTGGTTTTAAAGAGTTGCTAATGTGGTGATATTGTGCAAACTCTCTCGGCTACAGAAATGAAACACGAAACCAGCCTAAATTTGTTAGAAGCCCCACAATGAATTTATAAATATCTCTGAGAATGGCAGGCTCTATTAACGATGAATCGGAATGCCTGTCAAATCTGGGGAACGTGTGACATTTTCAGCCATATTTTTGTCTGTAGTTATACAGCCAATCCCACATTGATGAAAAGTGGTTTTGAGGGAGCATGAGTACAAATAAACCAGCATAACTGCCGATTCTACCCAGAACACTAGGAGGTCAGATCTCCTTCAGGAGGCTTTCTCATGCCAGTGTGAACTGAGCGCAGTATAACACCATTCGTTGGCCTATACATGCAGGAATTAAGTCTTAGTTTGGATTCAACAGTATAATTATACGTCCAACCACGACAATAGCCAAATTCATAGGTTCATGGTAATTTGCTAATTTAAAAACACAAGTACCAAATACAAACTTTAAAACAAAACTTTTTACAAGGTATTACATAGTTACAATGCTAAGTTTAGAACAGTCAATAACATGTGAAAAGGAAGTCTTTATATAAAATAAATCCACGATGGCAACGATGATACAAAATGTGATGAAGTTTTCTTTTTTAAATGAGAGATATAATAAAGTTTCATGAGTCTGTGAATGTTCACCAGACAGTTGGTCGAATTCATTGTATTTTTGGAGAGAGGAGAAAGGTCCAGGGATGTGAGCTGCCCTGTCTCCATAAACACATCGGGGAGTATTCAAACCTTCACCCTTAGCATGGGTCAGTATTTGTGCCACTATGTAATCAGAAAGGAGGTCCCATTAGCTATTTTGTTAAAAAAAAGCAAATTCCTACTAAATTTTCTGAGTTGATCTGTCTGCTCAAAGTCAACAACAACTTACATTTATATAGTGACTTTAACGTAGTAAAACGTCCCAAGGCGCTTCATAGGAGCGATTATCAAACAAAATTTGCAACCGAGCCACATAAGGAGATATTAGGACCAATAGCTTGGTCAAAGAGGTAGGTTTTAAGGAGCACCTTAAAGACATGCATTTATATAACACCTTTCACAACCTCAGGACGTCCCAAAGCACTTTACAACCAAGACAGGTGACCAAAAGCTTGCTCAAAGAGGTAGTTTTTAAGGAGTGTCTTAAAGGAGGAGAGAGAGGTAGCGAGGCGGAGAGGTTTAGGGAGGGAATGCCAGCACTTAGGGCCAAGGCAACTGAAGGCCTCTGCTTAGATAATGTGATAAAACACTAAATAAATTCAAGTATTTATTATCTTTCTACCACCATTCTGGTCGCATGCAACAGCAGGGGCTGAAGTCTCCTGAACAGTTATGACCTTGGACAAACAGTGTATGTAGAAGGGGGCAAGGGGATATTGGTGGAAAATACAGCTTGAATTTTAGTGTCAGTATGTAAACACTGAATCAGGTAATAGAGAAATGACCCTTTTGGATGTCTCGAATGACAGGTTACATAAACTTAGTTTAGTTTTAAAATTTCACCCAGGCAACTAGATTTTTAATTCTGATTATTTGGATAATTTGGGCAACCTGCTCACACAGTTAGCCCAAGGCCAAGTTGTTACAGGATATAAATTTACAGTATATGTTGAGTTGTAACTATTGAGGAGAATTACACCTCCACTAAACCACTACTAAAACGAATGCATTCCAAGACCATTGTAATTTTGAATTCTACACTAATGTTAATTGCAAATGTCAATATGTTGTTTCGGCACGTATGACCATTTATATCTGGTTAAAAATCCTATTCCCATGTCCGTAACATCGCCCAACTCCGACCCTACCTCAGCTCACCTGCTGCTGAAACCCTCATCCATGCCTTTGTTACCTCTAGACTTGACTATCAGTGCACTCCTGGTTGGCCTCCCACGTTCTACCCTGCGTAAACTTGAGATCATCCAAAATTCTGCTGCTCATGTCCTAACTCACACCAAGTTCCATTCACCCATCACCCCTGTGCTCGCTGACCTATATTGGCTCCCGGTCCGGCAATGCCTCAATTTAAAAATTCTCATCCTTGTTTTCAAATCCCTCCATGACCTTCCCCCTCCCTCCCTATCTCTGTAATCTCCGCCAGCCACACAGTTGTCCGAGATATCTGCATTCCTCAATTCTGGCCTCTTAAGCTTCCCGGATTTTAATCGCTCCACCATTGGTGGCTATGCCTTCAGCTTCCTGGGCCCTAAGCTCTGGAATTCCTTTCCTAAACCCCTACGCCTCTCCACCTCCTTTAAGATGCTCCTTAAAACCTACCTCTTTACCAAGCTTTTGGTCATACATAGATACATAGATACATAGAAGATAGGAGCAGGAGTAGGCCATCCGGCCCTTCGAGCCTGCTCCGCCATTTAATGAGATCATGGCTGATCCTCCAATTCAGTATCCCGTCCCCGCCTTCTCTCCGTAACCCTTAACCCCTTTTGCCTGTAGAAATATATCTAATTCCCTCTTAAATATATTTAATGAGCTGGCGTACACTGCCCTCTGTGGCAATGAGTTCCACAGGTTCACCACCCTCTGAGTGAAGAAATTCCCCCTCATTTCTGTCCTAAATGGTTTAGCCCTTATCCTTAAATTATGTCCTCTAGTTCTGTTCTCACCCGCCAAGGGAAACATTCCTTCTGCATCTAGTCTGTCTAGACCTGTCAGAATTTTATACACTTCTATGAGGTCCCCTCTCAATCTTCTAAACTCCAGTGTGTACATCCCTAAACTACATAGTCTCTCCTCATAGGTCAATCCCGCCATTCCTGGTATCAGCCTGGTGAATCGCCGCTGCACCCCCTCCATGGCAAGAACATCTTTCCTCAGATGAGGCGACCAAAACTGTACACAGTACTCGAGGTGTGGTCTCACCAGTGCCCTGTACAGCTGCAGCAAGGTATCCCTGTTCCTGTATTCCAACCCTTTTGCTATGAAGGCCAGCATACCGTTTGCCTTCTTGATCGCCTGTTGCACCTGCATGCTCGCCTTCAGTGACTGGTGTACAAGAACACCCAGGTCTCTCTGTACTTCCCCCTCTCCCAATTTATTGCCATTTAAATAATAATTTGCCCTCCCGTTCCTGCACCCAAGGTGGATAACTTCGCACTTGTCCACATTATAGTGCATCTGCCATTTATCCGCCCAATCACCCAGTCTGTCCAAATCGCTCTGGAGCTTCCTGGTCTCCTCCTCTGAGCCCACCCCCCCTCCTAGTTTAGTGTCGTCTGCAAATTTGGAAATGCTGCATCCGACTCCCTGATCCAGGTCATTAATGTAAATTGTGAACAGCTGGGGACCCAGGACAGATCCCTGTGGTACCCCACTTGTTACTGCCTGCCATTCAGAAAATGAGCCGTTTATTCCAACTCTCTGTTTTCTATCTGACAGCCAGTTCTCTATCCACGTCAATACTTTCCCCTTTATCCCATGAGCTTCAATTTTCCCTGCTAATCTTTTATGTGGGACCTTATCGAAGGCCTTTTGGAAGTCCAGGTACACCACATCTACTGGCTCTCCCCCATCTATTTTACCAGTTACTCCCTCAAAAAATTCTAATAGATTAGTCAAGCACGATTTACCCTTTGTAAATCCATGTTGACTCTGTCCTATCCTGTCCCCATTTGCTAAGTGCTCCGCTATTTCATCCTTAATGATGGACTCCAGCATTTTGCCCACAACTGATGTAAGGCTTACAGGTCTGTAATTACCTGCTTTTTCCCTACCCCCCTTTTTGAATAGTGGGGTAACGTTAGCTACCCTCCAATCCATGGGCACTGTTCCCGAGTCTAATGAATTCTGAAAAATCATACTTAGTGCATCCGCTATCTCTAGGGCCACCTCCTTCAGCACCCTAGGATGCATGTTATCAGGCCCTGGGGATTTGTCCGCCTTCAATCCCTTTAGCTTCCTTAACACCATATCCTTAGAGATATTGACTTGCGTCAGTTCCTCCTTTGCAAATGTCCCTATTTTTCCCGATATCCCAGGGAGGTTTTTTGTGTCTTCCTTCGTAAAGACTGACCCAAAGTATGCATTTAGTTGGTCTGCCATTTCTTTATTTCCCGTTATCTGTCCTAATTTCTCATTATTTGGCTTGGTGTTAAATTTTGTTTTATAGCGCGCCTGTGAAGCACCTTGGGACGTTTTACTATGTTAAAGACTCTATATAAATGCAAGTTGCTGTTATACTTTCGGTCTGCACAACTTGACTTCATTTTGTCATGTTTTTGTTATGCTTTATGTGTTAACTTCTTCCCATTATAAATCCCTTGTATCTGGATTTATAATGGGATTTGCCTATGTAAACTCATCACTCTGATTGCACTGTCTGGCTCTCGGTTTCCATAAATCACTCAAAATGCTTTCTGAGAATGTTTTTATTGCCATTTTCTCTCTCAGCAATAGAAATTTCTAATGTCCAAAATGAGGGAGCAAACAAAACATTTAGTACATATTCCACAATAAAATTATTAAATGCATCCATTAAATGGTGTATTTATCTTTTACTATCCTCTTAAGATCTTCATTTGATGGACTCCACCTCTTCCTAAAGACCCAGAATTGTGAGCTGAATTTGAATTAGAGACTCTGAACATATGCAGTGTACCTAACTTCCCAGGATACATTAGAAACAGTCATCTATACTGGTGGAATATTTTGCTTTAGATTTTAGCATTTTCTGCTCAGTAACTCTTCAAATAGTTTTAGAAAAACAAGGACACATTTTAAAAGCTTTATTGATGTCAAATTTATATTGTGCTTTTTAAAGAGAGTGAGAAATGATTACCTTTGAAGATTTCGTTTTGTGTTGTACAAACTTCAGAAAGTATATTAAGTAGAGAGATGGGCATATATAGAGTGAGAAAGGACCTTTCATTTAATGATTACTCACATTTTAAAAAGACACCAGTTGAATGTTGAAGCCCCCTAATTATCTCAACTGTGTTTTGTTGACAGCTACATACAAACTATATGAAAGAGGAGGACAAGTAAAGACCAGCTGGTCCATTGATTCTGTCCCAGCCCGACAGTCTAACTTTTGCACACCACCATCCCCCTCCCACCCCCAACACACTCCTGGCAAAGGCAAAAAAGTGAAAAAGCCTCAGCCCAATTTAGGAAAAAACTCTTGGGAATTCCTCTCCAACACCTGAATGCTATTAAACAAGCTCCAGGAGACCAGTGACTGGGTGACAACTCTCTGCTATGTAAATATATTGGCCACTCCCAGGAATTCATCCAGTACCCTATTGAATGCTTGAGCCAGCACTTAGTGCCAGAGGTCAACAAGTCTCTGCAAAAAGTACCTCCAAGCATCTTGCCTAACTTATACTAATGTCCCCTGGTCCTCCCTAAACTATAAAGCTCAAATAGCCTATTCACTTGGACCAAGCCTAAGCCTTTCATTATTTTAAAGACCTCAATTAAATTTCCTTGAAGTCTATGCTTTTCTAAAGTAAAAAGCCCCAGCTTTCTTAGCCTATCCTGGTAAGAGCCCTTAAACTAGGTGGTTCCCAAATCACCCACCATGGCTTTGTTTTATCATGTGCCACTCTTAGTAGGGACATATATCTAAAGACTACAGTTGATCTGGGCAATCCTTGTGTAAAGCCAAAGGACGTCAACTAGTTTTGAATAATTTTACTAACTTTCTCATTTTGTGCAGCTATTCATTCTCTTTTGGGTGAACTTTGTGCTCAGTAAGATGAAGAATGTCAGCACCGCAGAGTGAACATATTCCCATATTTTGATCTTCCGGTGTTATCAAGCTTTCCCCACTAGAACAGTAAAGCTCCCTTTACTGCACCTTCATCACTGCACCAGTGTGAATTTTTCCCACTTCCAACAGCGACAATTCTTCTAACCTCTGGGGAGGATTGACAATGTGGTGCGAGCTTCGCGCTGTGGACCAACACTCACTACAAACTAGGCTGAAATTGCTCAAACTAATTTTTCTAAGCTGAAGAGCATTTCCTACATTACAACAGTAACTACACGCCAAAAGTACTTTGAAGCTGTAAAGTGCTTTGGGAAATCCCGAGGTCGTGAAAGGTGCTATATAAATGAAAGTTCTTTCTTTTATAAGTATAAGCCATTTATCATTGAATTTAAACAAACGGTGTGAAACTACCTTAAGGAGACAGCCTCACATCATTTGAGCTCCATTCCAGCTGCAGCTTAACTTTAGTTCTGATTTTTTTTTAAATGTTAGAGAGCTGACTGCCTTGCTGGCTCTGTCAGTAGATTTGACCAGTATTCAGGTGCCTGGTGAGTGCAGCTGTGTGTATGTGCGTAAGGATTCATGTGCAAAGCTGGGTCTTCTCTGGACAGAGTTCGATGCAGCAAGTATGACTCAGGTCTGCAGTCCCACATTCTTCAGAGCATGTACTGCTCTCAACCCTTTACCTGTAGTAATAACAACGAGCCTCAAACTTCTCCCATTGCTCATTACGTGTGACAGATGTCTGGGAACCAATCATCGCACTCGAAATGCCGAAGATTCACTTGCATGTTAAGAGCTGGAGTGAAGAATTTCACAAGTTCATCACAGCTTTTTTAAAAAAAGAGCTAGGAGCTAAACTGTATGAATACAAAGACTTACAAGTTCATTGCAGAGTAATTTATTTCAAATAGGATTAAGTTTCCTTCAATTTTTCTCAGTACAAAAGATTGCCTACAATTTTTCCTAATGAAAATATACAGCACTGACTGACATTTTTATGTCAAGAGTACAACAGCTTCAGTAAACTGGACAACAAGGCAGCTATGAAAAAATAAATAAATTAAACCAGACATCAGAAACATTTCCAAAGTGATGGCAGTTTTCTGACTGAACAAATGGCACTCGGTCTGTTTAAAAATGTAACAGGACAAATACTGAATGGAAACCTCTTCCAGTGGCACAACAGGATCTCTGAAGGTGGTTCAGGCAGGTTTGGAATGACACTTTACTGGATAATACTGCAGGTAATTCTACTGAACATCCATTAGACCCTTCAGATGATTTTTTAGCATTGTTAGGCTTTAAAAGGGATGGGAGAGGGGAAGGAAATGCAAGGTAATTGGTCCCTTCCTCACAAAGTTGGACAGATATTTAACACACACATACACTTAAAATTCAATGGGAACATTCTCTGCCTGAAACAGTCTGTAGACTTGCTGGCATTTGGTCTCAACCCATGCTGTAGACATCACAATTTGCCCATTTCATTGCAAAAATGAAGAAATAGAAAAACTACCAAAAAAAAAGGTCCCTTTGGTGAAGTATTTGAACACATTTCAGGCAGTTGTAGGTCAGAATGTGGCACAAGTCAGATTTCAGTGAGCCCCTCCTCCCCCACAAATACCCTGGGACAATACCATGGCAATGTGCCTCAACCCCAACAGTAATCTCCCTATTAAACTATTGCACTAGTGTAACATTAGACACGCCCTTATCCTTATGGCCTCTCAAGATCAGGCAACTACATTTGTAACAAATTTAAGGCCATTTAAAAAAAGTGGGCAATCTCATTTAGTACCACTGTCTGGAAAATATGGAACTTAACACTATTAAACAAGTGCCTTTTTCAAATCCAGGCAAAAAGGACACATTGCCAGAATGAATGACACTTGGTCCGTGGACTCGGGCCAGCCAGTTGAGCAGCGACAGGTGAGTATCTGATGTTCCCAGAAATATTTCCGTACACTTAAAAATAATTAGCTGTAGCACTAGGCAAATCCTGATCTGACACAGGTACCTTGATTTCTTGCAGGCAATAAACAGGCAGACAACTAACTCCCCCATTCAGCACCTTTACGTTATACAAAATGCATACAAAAACGATGAAATTGCCACTGCAGTGATGCATCAAATCTTTTTCACAGGCAGATAAGCACTAGGCTTTGGCTAGTACAGGCTCAACTTTAAAGGGAGCCACTACTTTTTATTGTTAAAGTAATCGATCACTTCCATTTCAGGCCAGTTTCTTTTCCTTAAGTAACATTATTTTATCATTGAAAAAAATACATCTTCCAAAAATAGAAGCAAAATATTTCAGCGACTTGGAGGCTGGTGAAAAACTAGCAAGAAGTTGGAGAACGGTCCTGGCTGGTGTGGTATTGTCACATGTAAAATACTGCACATAAGTGTAAAAAAAAGTGTATAAGCATACAATGAATGTGCTTGATTCAGCAGGTGGAGCTATTGAAAGAGCTGAGATTATATATAGCTAGAATGGTAATGGTCATGCAGGGACTGTACAATGAACTGGTCAGATCATACATGAATTACATCATACATGCGTTCAATTCTTGTCCGATCACAAAGAACATATACATGAGATGGTGTACAGAGAGCATGGAGGTTGATCCTTGGTGTAAAGGGGATGAGATATGAAGGAGGAGTAGAGAAGCTGAAGCTCCCAGTCTAGAAGGTACAGGGTTAGTACATTAGACGCAAACTTAAATTGAGGTGGTTCTGCTCAGCATGGTCATCAGGCTGTGAGGAACGAAAAGACTTTTTAAAAGGTTGTGTTGACACCAAGAGTGGGTGGGAATCTCACTGAGGTCCATTAAAATATTACATTATGTAAGTAAGGTAAACCTGAATATCACTTCAAATTAGGGCTAGAAATTTAGGACAAGAGACATTTAAATTAATGAAATATAAATCTGAAACAGATATCAGGAAGGACTTCTCTACACAAGAGTGAAGAATCTTTGGAATCATCGGTCAGACAGGGTAGCGGAGGCAAATACACTAGGAGCATTCAATATGCAGGTGCATGCTATAATTGGAGTTAGAGCACCAGAAGGATGAGCTAGATGTCCACCTCCCATCCCCGACTTGCATGCACCAAGCTACACACACCAGCAAAATTCCAAATTCAGTCCCCATCTTTTCTGACCTAGTTGACCTCAAGAGGAGGGGAGGTGCAGGAGCGGGGGGGAAAGAAAAATTCAGGGAGCCTACTACCAATTGGTCAGACAGGATTGGGCTGGGTTCAGTAGCATCCACCCCCCTCACCATAGTTGAATAGCCCAATACTTATTGTCAAGGCATTACGTGCAAAGAATAGGCGCTTGGGTGAGGTAAAAGTGGGTGCCCGACCCCCATGGAATCGCACCCCAGCAAGAATCAGCAGAGTCAGGAGTGTAGTGGAGAAAAAGGGGCGAACTGAATTGGTAGGGCATGATCGAAAATTCCTCTTTAAAAAGGCAGCTAAGCAATCCAAGCCCATTGCTCATTTTTCTTATAGCCCAAAGGAGTTGGAGTTGCTGCAAAACATATTCACAATTAAGTTACACGTTAGAACTAAACTTACACTTTACACCATCGTCCAGACTGAAACGCTAAAAAAAAATATATGGTGAAGGTGTGATCTGGGGAAAACAAAAGGCCCACAATATCCTCACCAGGAAGACTACCTATGCTGCAAAATACATGGAGCCATTTTCCTTCTGCAACACAGTTGAAAATTGTCTTAAACGCAAGGACGGGTATATCTGGTTTTCCACCTTTTGGACCTCATTTGGAAGTAGAAGTACATGATCATTAGGAAAAAACAGGATGCTGCATACAACACGACACAAAGGCTCATGTCCACGTTGGAAAACCCTATTCCAAAAAACGAAACGGATTGTTTAAGCTCTTTCTTCAGGCTGGCTGATTCCTGGTCAAATGAAATTCTTTTCAGGTTACTATCAGCCAGATCCCCCTTTTCTGGTTTGGTCAAAGCGCTGTGTCTTGAGTTTTGGGCTAGTTTCTGGAGATTGGCTTTTTGTTCCTTGTGGCCATTTCCCAGTTGAGGTGGCACTTGTTCTTTACCCTCATTTCCATTATTTTCTAGAGCTGCATTCGCTGCTTTGTTGGCTTGCAATGCATGTTCACTATATTTATATGAAATGTTATCCACACTGTAATGAGACTTCAAAAATGTCAGAACTTCCTTCTCCTTCCAGGTATGGAGGCCTTTGATCTCTTCATGACATGTGGGACAGCGGTTTGGAGTTGGCCATGCCACTTTAGGGAACATTGGATCCTCACTTGCAGCACCTAAGAAACCAAAAAAACACAAATCAATAGTTATATATCGTCACAAGCCCCATGTCCACAGATCATTTTGGAAATGGATGGGATTAAAGAATATTTAGATTAAGCTCAAATATGAAGGTCTTTACCAGGTTTGCAGTATTTTAGACTTTTTTCTTCTAAAATATACATGTTAGCTAATGAATCAAAAAGGTTTTAACCCTCCTTGTGCCACTGATGAGCTATCCAATCAGGATACAATCTCAACGCTAAAAGACACTAAGCAAAGAGTTCATCAAGTAGTAATGGGGTTCTGTTGGATGCATGAAGAATCATCTGCATTTGATCTAGTCACATTTAATATTTATTGCAAATTTAAGTTGGAATTCACTATCACACCCGTTTTCCATTTCTTTTCTCCCTTTAATATTTCTACAGTACAATCACATCTCCAAATTCTGCTGAAACCTGTATTTTCCCCATTGTTTTAAATAGGTTTCAATTCACCTCCATTTGTCTCAGCTTCTGCATCACATATGGCAAAGAAAACATAGAAAAGTAGGAGTAGGCCATACGGCCCTTCGAGCCTCCTCCGCCATTCGATATCACAGCTAATCCTCTATCTCAATACCATATTCCTGCTCTCTCCCCATACCCCTTGATGCCTTTTGTGTCTAGAAATCTATCCATCTCCTTCTTAAATATATTCAGTGACTTGGCCTCCACAGCCTTCTGTGGTAGAGAATTCCACAGATTCACCACCCTCTGAGTGAAGAAATTTCTCATCTTAGTCCTAAATGTCCTACCCCGTATCCGGAGACCCCTCGTTCTAGACCCCCAGCCAGGGGAAACATCCTCCCTGCATCCAGTCTGTCTAGCCCTGTCAGAATTTTATATGTTTCAATGAGATCCCCTCTCATTCTTCTAAACTCTAGTGAATACAGGCCTAGTCGACCCAATCTCTCCTCATACGACAGTCCTGCCATCCCAGGAATCAGTCTGGTGAACCTTCGCTGCACTCCCTCTATGGCAAGTATATCCTTTCTTAGGTAAGGAGACCAAAACTGCACACACTATTCCAGGTGTGGTCTCACCAAGGCCCTGTATAACTGTAGTAAGACATCCTTGCTCCTGTACTCAAATCCTCTTGCAATGAAGGCCAATGTATCAGTTGCCTTCCTAACTGCTTGCTGCACCTGCATGTTTGCTTTCAGTGACTGGTGTACAAGGACACCCAGGTCCCTCTGTACATCAACATTTCCCAATCTATCACCATTTAAATAATACTCTGCCTTTCTGTTTTTCCTACCGAAGTGGATAACTTCACATTTATCCACGTTATACTGCATCTGCCATGTATTTGCCCACTCACTCAACTTGTCTAAATCGCCTTGAAGCCTCTTTGCATCCTCCTCACAACTCTCAATCCCACCTAGTTTCATGTCATCAGCAAACTTGGAAATATTACATTTGGTTCCCTCATCCAAATCATTGATATATATTGTGGCCTCACTGTCTAACCCTTTAACTGACCCTCAGACATTCGGTGTCTATTAATTTTTTTTGTACTTTATGACGGCCTCATCTCTTTTTATTTATTTTTACGAACTGGCTGTAGCCACAAAACTGTTAATTTATAGGCACCTGCTTGCTGAGGATTTTTTCTGGCTTTTCTCCCCCCTCCCTTCAGCTGTAATCAGATCCAACATCCACCTGGCTGCCACTCTGATTAAAATTTACAAGCAAAAAACGGAGGTAAACAGATGGATTTCTCTTACCGTTACTATTTTCTATTCATTTCTGGGGCTGATTGAATCACAAATTTTCTGGAATGGTCATAATATTACCTAGCCAGAGAACAGGAATCAACTAATCACATGCTCAAACTCAGCCTTGAAAAATCACTTAAGCGATGGAGGATTGAGCACCTGGACATCAGTTGCTCTTTGCATGGGGATTGTGATTTATTCTTGGTCAGAAAATCAACATTTTCACTACCCTGCGACTAGTTATGCAGAACTGCAATACTCTGGACAACAAATCATACATGCAGTAAGTTTTGGAAATTTGTTGCTGGATGTCTTGCCAGATCACTTGCCTTGTACGTCGTTAAAATTCCATCAATGCGTAACATTCACCTTTTTATAGGAGCTGTTCTCACACTGACTAAACTATGTCCATATGAATTTTGACCTCAAAGCACCCACACAGATTAATAAAGCCAGTGTGATTCTTGGTACCACCACAATTTGAAACATACTGTCTTTAATATAGAAAAGCATCCCTGTAAGCTAATCAAATGCATACTGAGCCAAAGCAATAGGTATTGGGAGGTTGTGGGGAGGAAACCAAAAGCTTGGTCAAATAGGTAGCTTTTGAAAAGGGTCTTAAAAAGGAGGAGAATGTGGTGGAGGGGCAGAGAGGTTTAGGGAGGGAATTCCAGAGCGTGGCACCGTAGCAGCTGAAGGAATAGTTGCCAATGGTGGGGTGAAGATGCTGGAGTCAGAAGGATGGAGAGTTCAGGAAGGGGGTTGCAGGGATTGGAGGAGGCTACAAAGATAGGGAGGGGAGAGACATGTTGAGATTTCAACACAGATGAGAATTTTACATTATGGGCAACACGGTGGCATAGTGGTTAGCACAGTTGCCTCACAGCGCCAGGGACCCGGGTTCGAATCCGGCCTCGGGTGACTGTCTGTGTGGAGTTTGCACATTCTCCCCATGTCTGCGTGGGTTTCCTCCAGGTGCTCCGGTTTCCTCCCACAGTCCAAAGATGTGCGGGTTAGGTTGATTTGGCTATGATAAATTGACCCTTAGTGTTAGGGGGATTAAATACGTGGGGTTACGGGGATAGGGTGGGATATGTGTCGGTGCAGGCTCGATGGGCCAAAATGGCCTCTATCTGCACTGTAGGGATTCTGTGAGGCGTTAGGGGATGAAGAACCAGAGGTGAAAAGCCAGCCGGACTTTGGGAATAGAGGCAGCAGAGTTCTGGATTAGCTGAAGTTTAGAGGTTGACAGATGGAAGGCGAGCTAGCAAAGCATTGAAATAGTCAAGTCTGGAGGTGACAGACATGGATGAGGGCTTCAGCGACAGATGGGCGGAGGCAGGTGATGTTATGGAGGTAAAGTAGGTGGGCTTTGTGATGGAGAAGATAAGGGGGTCGGAAGCACAGCTAGGGGTCAAAAAGGACACAGAGGTCACAAACAGTCTGGCTTAGTCTGAGACAGTGGTTGAGGAGGGGGATGGAGTTGGTGGCAAGAGCAGAGTTTGTGGTGGGAGCTGAAGGCAATAGCTTCTTTTCCCCCAATGCCTCAACAGATGTTACATCCTGGCAATTTCAGACGGATGACATCAGCATTAAAAAAAAAAGTAAAGCTCTGGTACTTAAAACTAGTCGCAAACACATGAAAAGTCACACTATGTACAGCAAAAGCAAATACTGAAATTAGATGGAACAGGCTCGAGGGACTGAATGGTGTACAACATTTCAATCTGTCTTTTTGCTCCATTACAAGTATTTTGAAAACTGGTTTTGAAATACTCCTCATTGTATTTTGCACTCTCCTACTTTGCTAATGGGCTATTTTGTCTAAATTGGTTATTGTTCCAACAACTTACTAAGCTCAGGAGGTGCATGATGGACACAAGCCTTCCATCTAACAGCGACGCAGAACTGAGGAAAGTTACAGCACATGGGTAGAGCGCACGTGAAAAGAATTTAACTTCAATGGAACTTGTTCTGAATGATATGGTCTATGTCTGACCCAGGGCCAAGCTACACGTCACTGCAGATCATATAAACCCCAGCACAGCATGAATCATTCTGACTCTGAAGAGCTGACCACCCACATAAATAGTAATAAATTTTCCAACCTTTAAAGGCATAAATGCAATACATATTCATCTGCAAGAAATGGAAACTAACCCTTGTACCTGTATAACCTCACTTGCGATGAGAGTGTTATTCGCTGAGGTGACTGTCCAGTGCTCTATTTACCATTTATACCCAGGCCACAATATACAAGAGGCTATACTTCTACAGTGGAGGAAAGTTTTATTTATCTGAATTAATCCCTCATTGTGATGCACAATTGTGATGGTAAAGGTTATACAGGAACTTCATATAAACACAAATTCAAAATCATTGTTTTTAGAAAAAAAAATAAAGCCATTCAACTCCTGGTTTCTAAAATGAGAAAGGCTAACTGCTGAAAGTTTTATGCATACTTAGTGCCCAAAGGTACGGTCTGACAGATGCATTGTTCAGCTTTAACTGCCTCCTCTACCAGCTGTTTCTTTGAAGCCTTTTTTGTATAGGCCCTGGGCCTGGTTAACAATTCATTACAAACACAAGTAAAACAAAACCAACTGGCTCCTACTTTGTGGGCTGTGAATGCAGGATTCTCCCTTTCACTGGTTACTGGTCGACAGATGACAGGTTGCGTGTCATAACTCTCCAGAGAAGGGGTGGGGGGGGGGGGGGGTAGGGAGGAAAGGACTGGATTTCGAAATGTGACCATCTCTCGGGTACCACAGCGACTTCTCACTTGATATCTCCAAACAATTAGTTATAAAAACACAAGGGACATGCAAGTCCTGCACTGCTTATAGGGGCAAAAATAAAATAAAATAAACGATACAACACAGCTGTCTGGTAGGACTTAGCCTACATATCCTCCACCCCACACAAAAGAGACTGCTATTCAGTTGCACGGGCAGAAGCACACAAGTAGCCACTACAAGTCGACCAGTGTAGCTGCAGCTGCAGAGCACAATTAATTTGTGCACACCCCTGCTGTGGTGTTATTGTACGTTTGTCAGTATCAATCATTGTTCTCACCATTTGGCCTTGTGTTAGTAAATGGGACCCATTTTATGGATCATTACACAGGCTTGGGTATTCAGTATATGGTATAGATAGGGAAAAATATATATGGAATAAACTGCAGCAACAAAGCCTGAACGGACAGGCCACGCTGCCCTCTAAGGGTGGCCCTTCACAAAACGAAGACAACCCATCTGTATTGGGCTGCAATAATTCAGAAATCTGCGTTTCAGAAGTTGCCCTTTCCTTTCTGTTTCGACATTAGCAAAACAGCACTTAACAGTCCACTTGCATTCAAGTGGTAATTGAATACAACTCATAGACAATGACCTCACTCAACAATGGAGATGCAGAACAAAACCCGCAATTTACATATTACATGTTTACAACACCACAGTATGTGCACGCAGCCAGGTTAAGTAAATCATCGCAATTCCTTAATTGAAATTTCCCCGATTATTCAAAAAAGAAAAAAAAATGTTGGTTGTGACAAAAGAAAAAAATTTATAACCTGAATAAATTAACAGCGCAACCTCGCAGCACATGTGGTTGGATAGCAAAACTCTCCACAGAATGAAATCACAATCATACAGCACAGAAGGAGGCCATTCGGCCCAGTGTGTGCTGGAAAGGCAGAAAACAAATCTGTTCAGACTAAACTCTGTGTTATCGCAATAGGCGCTGGCGATTGTGTGCGAGTTTCCTGTTGATTTAATCAAGACGTGCTTGCTGGAACAGTTACTTTCTGTTTACCTGGTGAATTCTAGTAAGCGTTTGCATCAGAAGATCGGTTGCGTTACATTATTGATAAGCCACCTCGCTCCTCTCCTGTGTGTGTTTATAACAGAGGGAGCAAGGGCAATATCTGGAAGAGCGACTTCAAGAAAAGAAGCTGGCTTTGCTAAAGTGATCATCCTGCCATTGCTATTTACACCTAATCTAGTCATCTTTTGTTTCTTAACTTGTTCCATTACCATCTCCTTTTGCCTTGCACCATCATCCCTTTTGTCTCTTAATCTCTCCTGCCTTCCATCCTATCACAGACCTTCCCTTTTTTCTTTCCTCCCCTCCCTCCTCCCTGCCCCTGCACTTGCTTAAAAATCTGTTACATCTCCAACTTTTTCCAATTCTAACAAAGGATCATTGACCTGAAACGTTAACTCTGTTTCTCTCCACAGAGGCTGCCTGACCTGCTGAGTATTTCCAGCATTTTCTGTTTTTATTTCAGATTTCCAGCATCCACAGTATTTTGCTTTTGCTAAAGTGATTATTGGCTTCCTCTCCTCCCATCCGTTTATTGGTTCGCCTCTCAGCTCTCTTCTTTGATCTTCCGTTCTTGTGAGAGATCGCCATCGGCTAGAAAATAAAACGCACTGTGCATGCGCAATGCGCCCGTTGCCATGGTTGCATGGCATGGGGCAGCATGTATAGAGTGTGCCACACCTGTCAAATGGGGCAGCATGTATAGAGTGTGCCACACCTGTCAAATGGGGCAGCATGTATAGAGTGTGCCACACCTGTCAAATGGGGCAGCATGTATAGAGTGTGCCACACCTGTCAAATGGGGCAGCATGTATAGAGTGTGCCACACCTGTCAAATGGGGCAGCATGTATAGAGTGTGCCACACCTGTCAAATGGGGCAGCATGTATAGAGTGTGCCACACCTGTCAAATGGGGCAGCATGTATAGAGTGTGCCACACCTGTCAAATGGGGCAGCATGTATAGAGTGTGCCACACCTGTCAAATGGGGCAGCATGTATAGAGTGTGCCACACCTGTCAAAAAGGACACCAGCCGTCACTGCGTGGGGGCCAGTTATATAACCGGTGCTACTCAAAACCTGTACAGTGCAATGGAGGGCTGGAAACCCCGAGTTACACTGGGGATTCCTGGGTTGCTCTCTTCCTAGGGAGACTGTAGCTCGCAAGTTTGCTCAGAGCTCCATCCATCAACGCCTGAAAGCAGATTAGATTTTTTGATGTTAGCTGGCCTAGAGGCTTTCTCCCAACATCAGAACTGAAGCTTGAAAAGTTCCCAGCTGAATCAATGGGCAGCCAGAGAACTTGTTCAAAGTACGACTTTGCACTGGCCTGCAGTTATATTGCGGTGGGGACGAGACTCTCAGTTTCACATCTTGCGCACTTCAGGTGACTTCAAAAACTGCACTTCACAGGTTGCATCAATGCAAAATTGCAAGTGCAAGTCATGCATAATAACAGTCGATTAAAGTGCTGCCCTTGCTCGAATTTCTACTGAAATAAATCAATTCAAAACTGCCAGTTTTGTTTGCCCAGGTCACTTTCAAAACCACGAGAGGGGACCATGGTTTGGGAGAGGTTAGCTGTTATGGACCAGCAGAAAGACAGTTCCTCAGTCAGATGGGCAAGTCCTTGGAATGACTGACCCGTATGCACTTGCCACTATTGTGTGAATGCAGAACCCAACTAGGGAAGACTACCTTTTTGACTGGTCCACAAGATGCGGCGACACACTAGGGCACAAGGCCCGTGGCTCAGTTGGTAGCACCCTCGCCTGAGTCAGAAGGTTGTGGGTTCAAGCCCCACTCCAGGACTTGAGTTCAAAAATCTAGGCTGATATTCCAGTGCAGTACTGAGGGAGCGTTGCATTGTCAGAGGTGCCATCTTTCTGATGAGACGTTAAACCAAGGTCCTGTCTGCTCTCTCAGGTGGACATTAAAGATCCAATGGCACTATTTCGAAGAGGAGTAGGGGAGTTATCACCGGTGTCTTGGCCAATATTTATCCCTCAACCAACATCACTAAAAAAAACAGATTATCTGGACATTATCACATCGCTGTTTGTGGGAGTTTGCGCTGAGCAAATTGTCTGCCGCGTTTCCTACATTACAACAGTGACTACACTTCAAAAAGTACTTAATTGGCTGTAAAGCACTTTGGGATGTCCGGTGGTCGTGAAAGGCGCTATATAAATGCAAATCTTTCTTTTTCTTTCACCTCATCACAAGCCAAACAGAAATTCACTGTTGCGAGTTCCACAATTCCGATAAACCCCCTGCCCCAGCAGGAGAAGAAATGGGGAGGGAGAAAAAAAAAGACTGCAGACTGCCACAGGTGTCCCCTGCTTTGTACAAGTTTGCCCCAAACAACTATGGCAGTGATAAGGAGAAAGCAAGTGAGAAACAGGCAAGCAGGCTCTGTGCACCTCCCAGTGGCTGGATCTCGGCTGCAGTTTTTCCCCCAAAGTTTTATTTCCTTAATTCTTAGTATTGGATAAGCAGTGGATTCATTTAACGCTACTTTAAAATACAGGGAATGTAGACAAGTTGCTGTTTTGGTTCAATGGTCTCAACATTAACCAAGCCATTCAATTCAAATCAAATCTTTGAATTCTAAAGATCTTCTGGTAAAGGTGGACATATCCCTACAGAGTTAACATTCTGGCTCATCCACGGTAAAAACACAATCTGCTATTTTATTACGAGGTCAGCCTTGTAGTGTTTTGGACGTCAGAGCTGCTCATCGAGGCCTGGGCTGCAGGACTTTCCAAAAGTACAAATTTCATTAAACACACATACATCAGGAGCCACCAAGGATGAGAAACCCTGGTACCAACACATGCACACAATGACACACAGACACACACCATTCTGCAGAATTAGTTTCCTGGCGAGCAAGGAAATGCAATAAACCTTACCCTCGCGAGGCTGGCAACTCATTCGTAACTTTGTCACTGGCAGTTATTTAATAAATCTCAGTTGGGAGATATTTTACATTGCTGCTAAATGTATCAAACATACATTAATTGAATTCATAATTCGAGAGCAGACAATAGGGAGTCTAATGCTGCTATTACACTGCAGGTTCTGTTTAAGACCAGTACCTGCTTTCAATGCAGACATCTGTGGCAACAGCACTACTATATTAGTGGCTTTGTATCGCTCTCAAGTTCAAAACTAGTACAGCACTGCATGTGTACTTGAACGTATGTGCATTTTTCTAACCAGTCACATTTTTCCATGTTAGTAAAACAGCTGAATGACTGGATTGCTCAGTAACACAAGATCAGGATGGTCTAAAGGAGCACTTGGGAACTATTTCTGAAATTTGTTTTCAGGATGTGGGCGACACTGGTAAGGCCACATTAATTGCCCATCCCTCGTTGTCCTGAGAAGGTGGTGGTGGGCCTTCTCCTTGAACCGCTGCAGTCCTTGTGATAATGATGCTTGGTGAAGAATTCCAGGATTTTGACCCAGTGACGATAAACGAACAGCAATAGATGTCAAAGCCAGGATTGGTGTGTGACTTGATTTGGGGGGGGGAAGAAGAGAGGTGATGGTTTGTTTTGCCTCAGTTGCAGTTACACTGCAGCCATGAGAGACTACCACCTCCTGATGGTCTCACACCCAAAGCAAACTCCAACAGACAGCTTAATGTCATTTATACTGCACATTCTGTATCAGTGATAATGACACTACTTCTTCGAGATACAAAGTGTGCAGTATACCCACTCCATAGAAGTGCAAGCTTTCCAATTGGTTCATTCTGAATTGCCCAACTTTTTTTTTTTTTTTTTGAAGGTCAGCCATGGCTCAGTTGGTAGCACTCTCGCTGGAGTCAGAAGGTTGTGGGTTCAAGCCCCATTCCAGAGACTTGAGCACAAAAATCTAGGTTGGCACTCCAGTGCTGTACTGAGTGCTGCCCTGTCAGAGATGCCTTCTTTCGGATGAGACATTAAATCGAGGCCCCGTCTGCTCTCAGTTGGACATAAAAGATCCTGTGGCACTATTTCAAAGAAGAGCAGGGAGTTCTCCCCAGTGTCCTGGCCAATATTTATCCCTCAACCAACATCACTAAAAACAGATTAACTGGTCATTATCACATTGTTGTTTGCGGGACCTTGCTGTGTGCAAATTGGCCGCCGCCTTTCCTACATTACAACAGTGACTACACTTCAATGTTACTTAATTGGCTGTAAAGTGCTTTGGGACGTCCGGAGGTTGTGAAAGGCGTTATATATAAATCCAAATTTTTTTTTAGTGTGGGGGCTCAGCCACTTCATTTTAGGAATTATGGAACCCACACATTCCATTTATTTCAGATGTATAAACACCCGGTCACTGGCTACCTTTAAACATTACTGCAACACAATCTGCAGTGCATACACTAGAAGCATCAAATCAACTCTTCTCTTACCTGCCAGTCTGCTGTTCACTTCATTGTGGCTTTTCCATAGCCAGAGAATGGCACCATCCAGTGTCTCCACTTTATCCACAGATTCTTTTGCCATCTCTTCAAAGTGCTGTGCACAATCCCTGCAGCCGAAGAAATGATGAATGTATCTCCTGATAACCTGTAGAACTACTTGAGGGCCGTCAAAACCTAGACAGAAAAAAAAAAATTTTTTGCAGCAAGAAAATGCCAATATACCCAATGCACCAGTCACTTTTTGATAGATCCCCACCTAACCTTCTCAACACCCCATAATCCTTTCTCCCTCCAAAAGTACATTTAGCAGCCTACTGAACTCATTTATACTGACTGGTACCACAGTATAAACTAGTCACCATTTAGGTGAGAGTTATGCTCAACTTTCCTTTTTGCTTTAATAACTGTAATTTTCAAACTTGGCTCCTCTGGTATTTGAACCTTTCACCACAATGAATTATTTGCCTGATTCAACTTTGTCAATTCATCCAAAGCGAAAACCTCAGTTTCCACTTTTCACGAAGAGGATAAACCCAATGTTAAATTCTAAGCAAATAGCATAAGTCCACACATTGTCAGTTGCCTTTGCACAGCTTTAATTTTAATAAAACCCTACTTTTAAAGGCTTCCTTGGAACTATTCTTATCCCTTCCTTAGCTACTTGAAGGAAAGGTTGCATGTGACACAAAGGAAAGTTGTCCCATTCTCAGCATCCTCTATCATACTTTGTCAAAAATATAACCCTCAATAGGAAGACAGGACTGCTAACACTAAGGATACAACAGGCCAATATACAGGAAGTAATACTCCACAGCATCATTCTGCTGACTGGATAGTCTCAACAGTCACACCATTGGTACATGATTATATACATGCACACACAGATTAGGGAGTTGTGAATAGACATTTACTGAAGGCATCTAGTAAATAAAAGGCAAGTTATCACTCTATAAAAGATTCTGAACAATTATTAATATTCAAAGTATTTTTATGGCAAGCACCAAAGGTGAGCTCTTTCCTTGGCCAAATAAAAGGCTTGGGATATAGAATAATACAGAGCTATCCAATTAGTCCCACTCCCATGCTCTCTCCATAGCCCTGCAAATTTTTCCCCTTCCAAGTGTTTATCCAATTCAATAAGATCATGGCTGATCTTCGATCTCAACTCCACTTTCCTGCCCGATCCCCATATCCCTTGAGCATCCACAGCCCTCTGGGGTAGAAAATTCCAAAGATTCACAACCTTCTGAGTAAAGAAATTCCATCTCATCTCAGTCCTAAATGGCTGACTAAATGGCTTATCTTGAGACTATGCCCCCAGTTCTAGGCTCTCCAGCCAGGGGAAAACAGCCAGTCAAGCCCTCTCAGAATATTGAATGTTTCAATGAGATCACCTCTCATTCGTCTAAACTCCAGAAAGTATAGGCCCAATCTACTCAATCTCTCCTAATAAGACAACCCTCTCATCCCAGGGATCAATCTAGTAAACCTTCATTGCACCCCACTCCAAGGCAAGTATATCCTTCCTTAGGTACGGAGACCAAAACTGTGCACAGTACTCCAGGGTGTGGTCTCACCAAAGCCCTGTACAATTGCAGCAAGACTTCCTTACTCTTGTACTCCAACCCCCTTGCAATAAAGGTTAACGTACCATTTGCCTTCCTAATTGCTTGCTGTACCTGCATGCTAACTTTGTGTTTCGTGTACAAGGACACCTAAACCTCTCTGAACACCAACAGAGGCGGCGGACCTGGGTGGAGCAACAGCGGCGAGGCGGCGGCGGTAAAAGGCGGCAGCGACCAGGTAGGCCCACAGAGGCGGCGGACCTGGGTGGAGCAACAGCGGCGAGGCGGCGGCGGTAAAAGGCGGCAGCGACCAGGTAGGCTTTCACCAAGCCGAGAGCAGGAGAGAGGTAAAAGATAATCGAAGTGTGACGTCACCAGAAAGCAGGTAAGTGATTGGTTGGTGAGTATTTCTCTTTTTTTTTATACAAAACTTCAATTTTATTGTTTCTCGGGTATCTGTGGTGTAGCAGAGACTGCTGGCATAAATTAACTGAAGGGTAAATAATACATTTTTAATTAATTACATAGAATGGGAGAGCAGGTGATGTGTTACTGCTGCAATATGTGGGAGCTGGTGGACACCATTGATGTTCACGGTGAACACATTTGCAGTAAGTGTTGGCTGCTCGAGGAACTCCGGCTCCGTGTTGATGAGCTGGAGTCCGAGCTTCAAACACTGCGACACATCAGGGAGGGGGAGAGTTACCTGGACTCCGTGTTTCAGGAGGTAGTCACACCAATTAGAGTAACTAATTCAGAAGTAGCCCGTGGTCAGGGACAGGAAGGTGTGACTACGAGTGAGGCAGGTACAGGGATCCAGGAGGTAGTGTTGGAGGAGCCGCAGCCCTTGCTCTTGTCCAACAGGTTCGAGGCTCTTACTCCCTGTGTGGATAGGAGCGGGGACTGCAGGGAGGATGAGCAACCTGGCCACAGCACCGTGGTAAGGGGGGCCATTCAAGTGGGGGGAGTAAAAAGAAATGTTGTAGTGGTAGGGGATAGTATCATTAGGGGGATAGATAGGGTTCTTTGCAGCCAAGAGCGAGAGTCCCGAAGGCTGTGTTGCCTGCCCGGTGCCAGGGTTAAGGACATCTCCTCTGGGCTGGAGAGAAACTTGGAGTGGGAGGGGGAGGATCCAGTTGTCGTGGTCCATGTTGGTACCAATGACATAGATAGGACAAGGAAAGAGGTTCTGCTGAGGGAGTTTGAGCAGCTAGGGGCCAAATTAAAAAGCAGAACCTCGAGGGTAATAATCTCTGGATTACTACCTGAGCCACGAGCAAATTTGGCTAGGGTAAATAAAATCAGGGAGTTGAATGCGTGGCTCAAAGACTGGTGTGGGAAAAATGGGTTTTGCTTCTTGGGACACTGGCACCAGTACTGGGGCAGGAGAGAGCTGTTCCGTTGGGACGGACTTCACTTGGCCAGTGCTGGGACTAGTGTCCTGGCGAATCGAATAACTAGGGCTGTGGAGAGGGCTTTAAACTAATTAGTGGGGGGGAGGTTTCAAGAGAGCAAAAAATAAAAATGACAACAGAGAGGGTCATAGACATAGGTAGCAGTAGGGGAATCACAAATCAGAGCGTGGCAGGAAGGGACAGAGTGTGTGGAGTAAAAGGTAAACTGGTAAAAAGTGAAAAAGCAGGAACTAAGTGCCACAAAGCATATTTGAAAGTTCTCTATCTGAATGCACGTAGCATTCGTAACAAAATAGATGAGTTAATGGCACAAATAACTACATATGGTTATGATATTGTGGCCATTACAGAAACATGGCTGCAGGGTGACAATGCCTGGGAATTAAACATACCAGGTTATTTAACGATCAGGAAGGACAGGCAGGAAGGAAGGGGAGGTGGGGTGGCTATGTTAATAAAGGAAGGAATCACTGTAATACAGAGTAATGATATTGGGTCAAAAAATCATGATAATGAAACAGTTTGGGTGGAGATAAGGAATAATAAGGGGAAAAAAACATTAGTGGGCGTAGTCTATAGGCCTCCGAACAGTTGCAACTCTATTGGACGGAGTATCAATCAGGAAATAGTTGAGGCATGTAATAAGGGAACATCTATAATTATGGGGGATTTTAACTATCATATTAATTGGACAAATCAAATGGGGCAGGGCTGCCTTGAGGATGAGTTCATTGAGTGTATTAGGGATGGGTTTCTTGAGCAGTATGTAACTGAACCGACCAGGGGGCAAGCAACCTTAGATCTGGTCCTGTGTAACGAGACAGGATTAATTAAAAATGTCCTAGTAAAGGATCCCCTTGGAATGAGTGACCATAACATGGTTGAATTCCATATTCAATTAGAGGGTGAGAAGGTTGGATCTCAAACAAGCGTGCTAAGCTTGAATAAAGGAGACTATGAAGGTATGCGAGCGGAATTGAGTAGAGTGGATTGGGAAAATAGATTAAAGGGTAAGACGACACATGATCAGTGGTGTACATTCAAGGAGTTATTTTACAACTTCCAAAAAAAATATATTCCACTGAAAAGAAAAGGGTGTAAAAGAAAGGACAGTCATCCGTGGCTAAGTAAAGAAATTAAGGATAGTATTCGACTAAAAACAAGGGCATATAAGGTAGCGAAATCTAGTGGGAGGACAGAGGATTGGGAAAACTTTAAAAGGCAGCAAAAAATAACAAAAAGATTGATTAAGAAAGGGAAGATAGATTATGAAAGTAAATTAGCAAAAAATATAAAAACAGATAGTAAGAGTTTTTATAGTTATATAAAAAGAAAAAGGGTGGCTAAAGTAAATGTTGGTCCCTTAGAGGATGAGACCGGGAAATTAATGTTGGGAAATATGGAGATGGCAAAAACACTGAATGAATATTTTGTATCAGTCTTTACAGTAGAGGACACTAAGAATATCCCAACACTGGACAAACAGGGGGCTATAGGGGGAGAGGAGCTAAACACGATCAAAATCACTAAGGAAGTGGTACTCGGTAAAATAATGGGACTCAAGGCGGATAAATCACCTGGACCTGATGGCTTACATCCTAGAGTCTTGAAGGAAGTGGCGGTAGGGATTGTAGATGCATTGGTAATAATTTTTCAAAACTCCCTGGATTCCGCTGAGGTCCCGGCAGACTGGAAAACTGCTAATGTAACACCCTTATTTAAAAAGGGCAGTAGACAGAAGGCTGGTAACTATAGACCGGTTAGCCTAACATCTGTGGTAGGTAAAATTTTGGAGTCCATTATTAAGGAAACAGTAACAGGACATTTGGATAATCATAATTTAATAGGACAAAGTCAGCATGGTTTTACGAAGGGGAAGTCATGTTTGACAAATTTGCTGGAGTTCTTTGAGGAAGTAACATATAGAGTGGATAAAGGGGAACCAGTGGACGTAGTGTATTTAGACTTCCAAAAGGCATTTGACAAGGTGCCACACAAAAGATTATTGCTTAAGGTAAAAAATCACGGGATTGGGGGTAATATTCTGGCATGGATAGAGGATTGGCTATCCAACAGAAAGCAAAGAGTTGGGATAAATGGTTCATTCTCAGACTGGCAATCAGTAACTAGTGGTGTTCCACAGGGGTCAGTGCTGGGTCCCCAACTCTTTACAATCTATATTAACGATTTGGAGGAAGGGACCAAGTGTAACATATCAAAATTTGCAGATGATACAAAGATGGGAGGGAAAGTAGTGAGTGAGGAGGACATAAAAAACCTGCAAGGGGACATAGACAGGCTAAGTAAGTGGGCAGAGATTTGGCAGATGGAATACAACACTGGAAAGTGTGAGGTGATGCACTTTGGCAGGAAAAATCCTAGAGCAACTTATTATCTTAATGGCAAGAAACTGGAGAGTACTGAAGTGCAAAGGGATCTGGGGGTCCTGGTGCACGAAACTCAAAAGGTTAGTATGCAGGTGCAGCAAGTGATTAAGAAGGCAAATGGAATGTTGGCTTTCATTGCTAGGGGGATAGAATATAAAAATAGGGAGGTATTGCTTCAGTTGTACAAGGTATTGGTGAGACCGCACCTGGAATACTGCATACAGTTTTGGTGTCCTTACTTAAGGAAAGACATCCTTGCTCTCGAGGCAGTGCAAAAAAGGTTCACTCGGTTAATCCCGGGGATGAGGGGGTGGTCATATGAGGAGAGGTTGGGTAGATTGGGACTCTACTCATTGGAGTTCAGAAGAATGAGAGGCGATCTTATTGAAACATATAAGATTGTGAAGGGGTTGGATCGGGTGGATGCGGGGAGGATGTTCCCGATGACGGGTGAGACTAGAACTAGGGGACATAGTCTTAGAATAAGGGGCTGCTCTTTCAAAACTGAGATGAGGAGGAACTACTTCACTCAGAGGGTGGTAGGTCCATGGAATATGCTGCCACAAAAAGCTGTAGAAGCTACAACATTAATTAAATTTAAAACAGAAATAGACAGTTTCCTAGAAGTAAAGGGCATTAAGGGTTACGGGGAGCGGGCAGGAATTTGGACATGAGTCTAGGTTCGGATCGGTCATGGCCCTGTGGGTAGTGGAGCGGGCCCAGGGACCGTGTAGCCTGATTCTGCTCCTATTTCGTGTGTGCAATTCTGTTAGATGCAGGAGATGGTTCTGTGATAGATAGTAGATTGGCGGTTAGGATCAGATCAGCCATGATCTTATTGAATGGCGGAGCAGGCTCGAGGGGCCGATTGGCCTACTCCTGCTCCTATTTCTTATGTTCTTATTTATGAGTTTCTCACTATTTAAAAAATATTCTGTTTTTCTATTCTTCCTACCAAAGTGAATAACCTCACATTTCCCTACATTATACTCCATCTGCCAACTTCTTGCCCACTCACTTTACCGGTCTATATCCCTTTGCAGCCTTTTTGCGTCCTCCTCACAGCTTACTTTCCCACCTAACTTTATAGTGTGTGTGTTGGAAATGCCTGCAAGTTTTTGATTTGGTCACAGACTTATTCTTGAGAAGCCTGGGCCTAGAGTTCATGTGCATTCCCAGACCCTTAGCTAAACATATTCACACCATCAGCGTACAGCTCCCTTCTGGAATGTAATATACAACAATAAGGCTAGTCATTCACAGGGTGTGCCAGGATTTACTGTAAGCCCCAGCCCATCCAATGCAAAATTAGTGAGAACAAAATTCTAAGAAATTATTAGAACAGTGAAAGTAAACAGTTTGTTTTGTATGAAGCACCAAAAACAGAGAACACAAACTGCAACTTCTTGTAGTATTTTTCCTCAAAAAGTCCTAAATAAGAACATAAGAAATAGGAGCAGGAGTAGGCCATTCGGTCCTTCGTGCCTGCTCCGCCATTCAATGAGATCATGGCTGATCTTCTGCCTCAACTCCATTCACCGGCCCTATTGCCATATCCCTTGATGCCCTTACTAGTCAGAAATCTATCGACTTCTGTTTTGAATATACCCAATGACTGAGTCTCCACAGCCCTCTGGGGTAGAGAATTCCAAAGATTCACCAACCTCTGTGTGAAGAAATTTCTTCTCATCTCAGTCCTGAATGGCCTACCCTTTATCCTGAGGCTGTGGCCCCTAGTTCTAGACTCCCGAGCTAAGGGAAACATTCTCTCAGCATCCATCCTATCAAGCCCTGTAATAATTTTGTATGCTTCAATGAGATCCCCTCTCATTCTTCTGAATTCAAGAGAATACAGGCCTAGTTTACTCAATCTCTTCTCATACAACAGTCCCGCCATCACAGTTAGCCAATTTTGTTTAAGCTAAAATTAATAGATTTACTTATAATACAGATAGTATACAGAAGCAGTAAATAAGTTAAAGTAGAGACTCACTATAAATTGTTTCAAAACAAGAAAGTAATCATCGGAAATCCTTCTAGTTCTTTTCATGAGCTACAGACCAAGTGTCTAATGCATGGCCCTCGGGAGGGGACCTCACACTGAGCTAGTTAGCCCCCTCATGTGGTACAAATAATGCGAAGCAGGGAACTGGGAATTCTCAGTTACATGGCTAAATTTACTTTGACGTTTAAGCAGGTCCATTTGCTGATCAAACTGTTCCTTCTCAATGGTCTGGCAGACAATTAAGATGTTAATCATTTTTAACACTTGGCTAAGGTGTGAACCGTGTCTCCTAGCCCTTTGATTTGCTTTTATTAGCCGACAGCATCAAAACCACAATCTTTCAACTGACTGGCATGAGCTGAAATTAGCATATAAAATACCTACTGCTCTTCATAAGATCAATAATGTGATTAGCTTGGGTCTGAAGGCTATGGGACTTAAAAACTTGATTGTGGTTCTCATGGCGCAGATACAGTGAACCTCCCTTAGAGATAGAAAGAATGGGATATACTCAGCAGGTAGAGATGGACCATGTAAAAGGTAAGGGAGGGGCAAAAAATTTGAAGTGAAATCTGCTCCTGCTCTTAGCTAGAGCAGCGCTGTCCAATGGCAATTGCTGACTAGCCACAGGGACCCGTTTTAGCCACATGCACCAATTGTAGTAGTAAACTCCTTACGCACACAGGTAAACATACTTCATGTGTCTATAATTTACTTCAGCTTCTGCCCCCATTCAGTAACCAAGGAAGCAAGGCACTCGACAATCAAAAAACATTCACACACTCTGCTTTTCGCCATACCATTTTACTAACAAATGCAGGAAAAGGATAAAGTTCACATGCATACACCATGCAAATACGAATGTTGAGATCAGATGTTCAACGATGGTGTCTATTACTCATTTTTTAATTTACTAATCAGAAGTGCAATTAGTCACATCTGGATTCCCAATTAACCACATGTGGCTAATGTATTGGACAACACAGATCTAGTGAATGTTATTAATTTTGCTTCAAAATTTCCAACCCTGCCATACTTTGTGGTCCATCTCCAAATTTTCCCTCCCCTTCCTGGAATTTTCTATCTCTAAGGATAAGTAGGCTGTCCAATGACATCTATTACAAGTTCACCGGCTGCCATAACTACCTGGATTATACTTCTTCCCACCCCGTTTTTTGTAAGGACTTCATTTCCATCTCCCAGTTTCTCTGTCTCATCTGCCACTTTCCACAGCAGAGCTTCGAAAACATTTTTCCCCCTTAGCGGAGGATTGCCCTCCACCGTGATTGACAGGGCCCTCGACAGAGTCTGACCCCATTCCCTGTGTGTTTGCCCTCACCCCTCCCCTTCTCGGAACCCATCACCTTCCACCCCTCCAGCCCCCAATTTTGACAGATCATGTTCTGCCATTTCCGCCGCCTCAATGCTATTCCATCACCAAATACACAAGTGTCAACAGTGGCTCAGTTGACAGCACTCTCGCCACTGAATCAGAAGATTGTGGGATCAATGCAGTACTGAGCGAGTGCTGCATTGTCAGAGGTGCCGTCTTTTGGATGAAATGTTACTCAACATCATCCAGGACAAAGCAGCCCACTTGATTGGCACCCCATCTACCACCTTTAACATTCACTCCCTCCACCGTGGCTGCAGTGTGTATCATCTACAAGATGCACTGCAGCAACTCGCCAAGGCTTCTTCGGCAGCACCTCCCAAACCCGCGACCTCTTCCACCTAGAAGGACAAGGGCAGCAGACGCATGGGAACACCACCACCTTCATGTTCCCCTCCAAGTCACACACCATCCTGATTTAGAAGTATATCGCCCATCCTTCATCGTCGCTGGGTCAAAATCCTGGAACTCCCTCCCTAACAGCACTGTGGGAGTACCTTCACCACACGGACTGCAGTGGTTCAAGAAGGCGGCTCACCACCACCTTCTCAAGGGCAATTAGGGATGGGCAATAAATGCTGGTCTTGCCAGCGACGCCCACATCCCATAAAAACAAATTTAAATTTTTTTTTTTTTTTTTTTTAAAACAAGTGGACCCAAAAGACCCCATGGCACTATTCCGAAGAGGAAGTTCTCGCCGGTGAGCTGGACAATATTTATCCCTCAACCAACATCACTAAAAACAGATTATCTGGTCATTATCACATTGCTGTTTGTGGGAGCTTGCTGTGTGCAAATTGGCTGCCGCGTTTCCTACATTACAACAGTGACTACACTTCAAAAGTACTTAATTGGCTGCAAATTGCTTTGGGATGTCTGGAGGTCATGAAGGGCACGATATAAAACTGAAGTCTTTCTTTCTCCTACCCGCAGTATTCCAAAGGGAACCTGCCCTCCATGACACCCTGGTTCACTCTTCCATCAGTCCTACCACCTGCTCTCCTTCCCATACAAGCACAGGAGATGCAACGTCTTCCCATTCACCCCCTCCCCACCACTGTCCAGAGTCCCAAACACTCCTCCAGCCGAGTACACTGTATTAACTGCTCACGGCACAGTCTCCTGTACAGTGGGGGAAATTAAACATAGATTAGATGATTGCTTTGCCGAACATCTCCATTAATACACAAAGTTTTGAGAAATAGTGTCATACTTAAACTGCACAATTCAGTGTCAAAAGTATAGAGAGAACGAAAGGCAGTCATTTCACGCGGCTTTTATTTTTTTTATAAGCACGTTCCAATGTACAAAACTTCCCTCGTCAAATAGCAATTAAACTTGGATTGCCCTCAGGCAGTATTTACTTAGTTATTAGCATGTGGCCTTAAAAAGGGACAGGTCAATTTCAAAATAGCTCCACTTGGAACCAGAATATATTGAGCATTACATGGCATAACATTCCTGCTGTTAGATAACCGGCACATCACCCGACTTACCACAGGAAACATACTAGTTTAGGCAGAGATTAGAAATAGTCTTTAAAATAAAATGCAGGAATGGGTAACTTCATTCTGCAAGTGGGGGGGGGGGGGGGGGGGGGAGGGGGAGAGAAAGAGAAAGGAGCGAGAGATCAGCACCCAAGAGAAAAAGAATATTTTAGGTTCAACGCCATCAGAAACTGTCATTCAGATGCTGATCGACCTGCTGCACTTTTCAATAGTCATGGTTTTCTGTTTATGCCTAATGTAGCCCAGAACATTATTTTATATTTGATTTGCATACCACCTTCATTTAAACATTGTAATTTTGGCACCACAAATGACTGAATGAGGTTTATTATTTTATACAACCATTTGTAAACTAGTTTGTGCTTTAAAAAAGCATGTACAAATAAAATGCATAATGTTACAGAATCTTAGCATTGCAACTCATAATACACCAGCCTGTGCTTTACCAGCATAAATCATATTTAGTCATAGGCCTAACATCTTATTTGGACTTTTTTTGTGTTAGCTAAGAGAGGGATCTATACTTGATTAAAACACACCACTTTTCAACATGTAGTCCTATCCTTGTCCTTGCTGCTACCACCCCTAACTTCCACAATTTAATTTATCCTAATCTTTAAAGTGGACAACAACCTAAACCTACCTGCCGTGCAGGATTAAAGGATCTTCACTGGTTACACTAGTCGATATGGATAAGTAATAAGGAGCAAAAAATTTCTACACATAATCCAGCTGTCTTAGCTGACCCAATTCTTCAAATAGCATAATAAGAGTAACTGATTCATCTCATTAGTGTACAAACGTCAAAGACCAGCTGGTGTAAGGAAGCAAAAGGGTAAACTGCAATTTCCAGATTTTCTCTCCTCATGAAGGAACGACTCATTCTGGGGTACAATGGTACAGGTACCTGTGGTCTCATCTAACTGATCATTATGTGAGAGTCTTAAATATGTGCCTACCAATGTCCCCTGTAATTTTTTTTGCAACCGCGTGGCCCCTTTCAGGGGTTGCGCAGGCCATGCAAAATACCATGCATACGTAGTTTTTGCATTGAAAAGCCGGCTGTGCAGGATCTCTGGAGCGCTGCGCAGCCGCGCAGTTTACAGGGAACATTGGTGCCTACCATAGGCCAAACCCAATCCTGTCCTCGCCTTGTATTTTCCAGCAGGGCTCACTGGATCAGGAAGAATTAACCAGCTGATTTTTCCCCTCACAAGCCCAGGGGCACAAGGATAATCGCAGCTACCCCTGCTGTGATCAGTCAACTCATCACAAACCAAAGATTAAACATGGGACAGAGCTTCGTCGTTTCATATCGCACTAAGTAAGAAAAGGAGGTTGAAGATAGGGATGGGGTCTCTAGGGGATGAGCAAGATAAGCTCACAGGAGAGGATACTGAAATGGCGGGGATACTGAATAGATACTTTGACTCAGTTTTAACTGAAAAGAAAATGGCACTAGTATAAGACGTCGAGAGGGATATAACAACAGTTAAGATAAAAAGAACATGCTAGACAAACTCGAGGACAAAACCTCAGGTACAGACGGATTGCACGCACGGATACTCAAAGAAACGAGGGAGGAAATAGCAGAGGCACTAGTATCCATATATAAAAATTCAATAGAGAAAGCAATAGCGCTAGAGGATTGGCAGATAGCAAATTTAATCCCTATCTTCAAAAAAAGGGAGACAACAGGACTAATCCAGGGAACTAGATCAGTTAGCTTAGCATTAGTGGTATGAAAGATACTGGAATCTGTGCTAAAAGATGAAATAACAAAAAACCAAGAGACAGCAAATATAACAGTCAGCATGGATTTCTAAAAGGAAGTCATGTTTTACCAACCTTATTGAATTCTTTGAAGCAAGTAACAAAAAAGTGTGTCTAGTCATTATCACATTGCTGATTGTGGGACCTTGCTGTGCACAAATTGACTGCCGCGTTTCCCACATTACAACAGAGACTACGCTTCAAAAAGTAATTCATTGGCTGTAAAGCACTTTGGGACATTGAGGTTGTGAATGGTGCTATATAAATTCAAGTTCTTTCTTTCTCTCTTCTTCCTGTAGTGTAATGCATAGGTGTGAGTCCCTCGGTTACACTGTCAGCTACACTTAGAAACATAGAAGATAGGAGCAGGAGTAGGCCATTCGGCCCCTCGAGCCTGCTCCGCCATTTAATGCGATCATGGCTGATCATCCAAATTCAGAACCCTGTCACTGCTTTCTCCCCATATCCCTTGATCTCCTTCTTGAATATATTTAATGAATTGGCCTCAACTGCCTTCTGTGGTAGAGAATTCTACAGGTTCACCACTCTCTGGGTGAAGAAATTCCTCCTCATCTCAGTCCTAAATGGCTTACCCCTTATCCTTAGACTGTGACCCCTGGTTCTGGACTCCCCCGCCATCGGGAACATCCTTCCTGCATCTAGTCTGTCTAGTCCTGTTAGAATTTTATAAGTTTCAATGAGATCCCCTCTCATTCTTCTGAACTCTAGCGAATACAAGCCCAATCGTCCCAATCTCTCTTCATACGTCATTCCTGCCATCCCAGGTATCAGTCTGGTGAATCTTCGCTGCACTCCCTCCATGGCAAGAACATCCTTCCTCAGATAAGGCGACCAAAACTGCACACAATACTCAAGGTGTGGTCTCACCAAGGCCCTGTACAACTGCAGCAAGACATCCTTGCTCCTGTACTCGAATCCTCTCGCTATGAAGGCCAACATACCATTTGCCTTCTTAACCACCTGCTGCACCTGCATGCTTACCTTCAACGACAGGTGCACAAGGACTCCCAGGTCTCGTTGCACTTCCCCTTTTCCCAATCTATTGCCGTTCATATAATAATCTGCCTTCCTGTTTTTGCCACCAAAGTGGATAACCTCGCATTTATCCATATTATACTGCATCTGCCATGCATCTGCCCAATCACCCAACTTGTCCAAATCATACTGAGTTTCACTGCATCCTCCTCACAACACACACGCCCACCCAGCTTTGTGTCGTCTGCAAACTTGGAGATATTACATCTAGTTCCCTCGTCTAGATCATTAATATATATTGTGAATAACTGGGGTCCTAGCACCAATCCCTGCGGTACCCCACTAGTCACTGCCTGCCACTCGGAAAGAGACCCGTTTATTCCAACTCTTTGCTTCCTGTCTGCCAACCAGTTCTCTATCCAAGTCAGTACCTTATCCCCAATCCCATGTGCTTTAACTTTGCACGCCAATCTCTTATGTGGGACCTTATCGAAAGCCTTCTGAAAGTCCAAATACACCACATCCACTGGTTCTCCCTTATCTATTCTACCAGTTACATCCTCAAAAAATTCCAGTAGATTAGTCAAGCATGATTTACCTTTTGTAAATCCATGTTGACTTTGTCCGATCCTGTCACTGTTTTCCAAGTGCTCTGCTATTACATCTGTTATAATGGACTCTAGCATTTTCCCCACTACCGATGTCAGGCTTACCGGTCTATAATTCCCCGTTTTCTCTCTACCACCTTTTTTAAATAGTGGGGTTACATTAGCTACCCTCCAATCCATGGGAACTGTTCCAGAGTCTATAGAATTTTGGAAGATGACCAGCAATGCATCTACTATTTCTAGGGCCACTTCCTTAAGTACCCTAGGATGTAGATTATCAGGCCCTGGGGATTTATCGGCCTTCAATCCCGTCAATTTCCCCAACACCATTTCCCTACAAATACTGATTTCTTTCAGTTCCTCCCTCTCATTAGACCCTATGTTCCCCGACATCTCTGGGAGGTTATTTGTGTCCTCCTTTGTGAAGACAGAACCAAAGTATGTATTTAATTGGTCTGCCATTTCTTTGTTCCCCATTATAAATTACCCTGATTCTGACTGCAAGGGACCTACGCTTGACTTCATCAATCTTTTTCTCTTCACATATCTATAGAAGCTTTTACAGTCAGTTTTTATGTTCCCTGCAAGCTTACTCTCATACTCTATTTTCCCCCTCTTAATTAATCCCTTTGTCCTCCTTTGCTGAATCCTAAACTGCTCCTAATCCTCAGGTTTGCTGCTTTTTCTGGCCAATTTATATGTCCTCTCCTTGGATCTTATGCTATCCCTAATTTCCCTTGTTAGCCACGGTTGAGTCACCTTTTTTGTTTTATTTTTATGCCAAACAGGGATGAACAAATTCTGTAGTTCATCCATGCGATCTTTAAATGTTTGCCATTGCCTATCCACCGTCAACCCTTTAAGTAACGTTCCCCAATCCATCCTAGCCAATTCACGCCTCATACCATCGTAGTTTCCTTTATTTAAATTCAGGACCCTAGTCTCTGAGTCAACTACTTGACTCTCCATCTTAATGAAGAATTCTATCAAATTATGATCGCTCCTCCCCAAGGGGCCTCACACAACAAGATTGCTAATTAATCCTTTCTCATTACATAATACCCAGTCTAAGATGGCCTGATCTCTAGTTGGTTCCTCGACATATTGGTCCAGGAAACCATCCCGTATGCACTCTAGGAATTCCTCCTCCATAGTATTGTTACTAATTTGGTTAGCCCAATCTATATGTAGATTAAAGTCACCCATGATAACTGCTGTGCCCTTATTGCACGCATCTCTAATTTCCCGTTTAATGCCATCCCCAACCTCAGCATTACTGTTTGGGGGTCTGTATACAACTCCCACTAATGTTTTCTGCCCCTTGGTATTTCTCAGCTCTACCCATACAGATCCCACATCATCAGAGCTAATATCCTTCCTTACTATTGTGTCAATCTCCTCTTTAACCAGCAATGCTACCCCACCTCCTTTTCCTTTTTGCCTGTCCCTCCTGAATATTGAATACCCCTGGATGTTGAATTCCCAGCCTTGGTCACCTTGGACCCACATCTCCGTAATCCCAATTGTATCATATCCGTTTACATCTATTTGCGCAGCCAATTCATCCACCTTATTACGAATGCTCCTCGCATTAAGACACAAAGCCTTCAGGCTTGTTTTTTTTAAACACGCTTAGACCTTTTAGAATTATTATTTACTGTGGCCATGTTTGATTTACACCCTTGATTTCTCTGACTGCTACTTTTGCTTTTCTCCTTCCTGTCTTTTGCTTCTATCCTTGCTTCCCTTTCCTCTGTCTCCCTGCACAGGTTCCCAACCCCCTGCCATTTTAGTTTAAACCCTCCCCAACAGCACTAGCAAACACTCCCCCTAGGACATCAGTCCCAGTCCTGCCCAGGTGCAAACCGTCCAGTTTGTACTGGTCCCACCTCCCCCAGAACTGGTTCCAATGTCCCAGGAATTTGAATCCCTCCCCTTTGCACCATTCCTCTAGCCACGTATTCATCTGAAATATCCTTCTATTTCTACTCTGACTAGCACGTGGCACTGGTAGCAATCCTGAGATTACTACACTTGCTGCAATTTGTACTGATGATCTCCACAATTCTGCATTTGAGAGTTTGCACATATACAGAGCTCTACTCCAAAGGAACATCTGCTTTCTCCCAGTATTTAAAAACCCAACCCCACAAAGTGCCCATCTGGTCCAATGGGTTGGCCGAGCAAGTCTTAAAAATAATGCTGGCGTTGTACTACACCCTTTGTGAAGCCCAAGTAGTGAGAGACAAGCTAGTGGCAGTGATCACACCTCTTGGCTTAGATTGTTCCCGACTCTCAAATTATATTGTCTCCTTTGAACCAATGCGCATCAGAAATTGCTTCTCATTGACCTAAGGGGTGGTATATAATGGCAGCCAAAAATTTTCCAAATCACAGTCAAATCCTTATACAGTAAAACAGATGGTAGAAATGCTTTACACACCTGTATATTTACACAAATACCGTTTTGTTTTATATATAGGAACCTCACTCAAATTGTGTGTTGGAGTCATCTTTAAACTACCAGCATTAACCTTCTTGACTGTTGTCATAGCTTAAGTTTCTTAAAAAAAACAAAATAAAATGTTCAGTCTGATGCACGATAGCAAGTCAATGATCAATTTGTACATGATGCGCATAAATACCAATGCTATTTTTGTGAACATCCAGGATAAACTGGCTCTATAATGTTCAGGTTTCCTGGCCATTAGCATAATTAACTTTTCAGGCATAGTAAATCTTTTTGGGTTACATTTACCAGGAAGGATTTGCATTTCAGGATGTGTCGCAGCTTGTACGGTCAAAGTATGGAAGAGTGTCCAGAGCGAGCATGGGTAACCTCTGTACTGGCGCTGGCTGCCCTGGCAGCCGACCCACTCTATACGATTTGTAAGAAACATTCCAGATATCTGGAAGAGAAGGATGCACAAATAAATACCTGAACAGGATAATTGTGCCTTCACTATTTAAGGTAAATCGAAAGACCTTCATCCAAGCATTTGAAGAAAATAAGAAAACAACCCTGTGTTTTCGGAATTTCTTGGGTTAACACCTATAAAGTTAACCATCTGGCAATTGGTTTCCCGATAAATAGTTTAAAAAAAAATTAATCTCAGAATGTGGGTATTGTTGCCCAATCACAAATAGGTCAGACCAGGTAAGGATGGCATGTTTCCTTCCTGAAAAGACATTAGTGAACCAGTTGGGTTCATGACAATGTAACAGCTTCACATCACTTTTTACTGATACCAGCTTTTTATTTCCAGATTATGCACTGCCTCAGTTCCCAGCATTGTGCACTACACCACTGAAAACAAATGAGCAGCAAGGAGGTCTGGGAGCTAAGAGCACATGAATATCACATTTGAACAGTCAGCATCAAATGCTTTTAAGATGGCAGCAATCGAGAGAGAGAGAGAGAGGCGCCGAGGCCAATTACCATGTGGTAAATTGTGATAAAAACAAAATTCACTTAAAATACCAGGAGTATTTTTGTTTGCAAATACAAAAAGATCACAGTAGGAGTTGAGGGAAGGGTTGAGGGAAAAAAAATAGCCTGACAGTCAGTCAGCAAAATGTTAGAGGGCAGAGCTACTTAATGTTTCATCCTTACGAGTTTAAGTAAGGGCTCTAGAAGGGCTAATTTTAGTAGAAAAAAAACATGCTGCTAGCTTGGAAATTCATTAAGGTTACAGTACCCCTGCTCACATTGAATCCCCCAAGAAAAGCTGCTATCAGACTTTTCACTTTGAACAACTAATGGGTCCCTTATTAAAGCCAACAGCTGGACTGCCCCACAACAAGTCTGTTTTCTGTCAGCTGATTTATGGAAATGCACTGACAGTAATTCTAAGAAGTTATCACACACAACCTTGTCCCACTTTCCCCAAATCAAACTGCTTGGGGAGGAAAGACATATTAGAAGAAAGGCTGGCTGGACACCCCAATGACCTTTTTGCTCGCTCACTTGCTGTACACTAGATACTGGGAAGCTTCCTTTACACGCTGATGCTGTCATAACCAACTCAAAACAGCACCCAAGAATTTTTTTTATTTCCACACCAGCTGTCCGTGTGGCTGGAGTGATACCCAAGAAGAGTCTCATGATTCAGTGCAGTCTTATCATTTACATGCTATATACTACCTATTTTTAAAAGTGGTCCAAAGCTAACAGAACAAAAATAAATGTAAAATTACATAGATTTGAATGGGAGAGGAATGTAGAAAAGGAAATGGTTTTCAGGGGTCGTGCATTGTAAATCTACTTTGGGGGCTTGCATGCAAAAATGAATGAAGATCTCCCTCCACCGAGTGGTGCAAGAGTCAAATGTGAAATTAGTTTGGGCATTCTTGACCCAGGACCTGTTGGTCCTTTGCAAGTCCAACGCAGTCAGCATTGATGCACGCAGCACCAAGACACACAGAAGAAGACAAAGTGCCCACTGGACCTCTCTAACTGTGGCAAGTATGACTGTGCATGACCAGTGGAAAATTTCTTTACTACCCCTCCCTCACCCACAAGTCATCTAAAAAAAGGTTTTTTTTTTTTTAAGTTGAATATCACATGGTTTTGGATGGAAAAAAATTCCTGTGTACAATGAGATCCATGGGCTAAGCAGAAACCATGAACATAGAGGGCAGTTTGCAAACTATTTTCGGACAATAAAATAGACTTTTTAGGAGATAGCGTTCCTCTTAAAACCTCAGCTATAAAAAACAACAGACAAAGCGGAAGATAGAATACAAGTGCACTGTTATAATGTGTGAATAAATATAATAGTCACAGCTCCTCTCAGTCCACTGCAGGAACAGATCCAGTTATCTGAAGAACTTTCTACCATACCTGCAGAATTTTCTTGAGAAGTTGCATGTCAAAAGAAAAATATCCTCCTTTTACTACTAAAGAATGCCAGACAGCCTTTTCAGCGACGAGCGAGACACTTACCCTCATTTTGTTATTTACCAAATCTAGGATTGCATCGTAAGGGATTTTATCTAATGGAAGGCTCACCAACCACTCCTGCAGCGTTTCCAGTAACTTCACTACTGGCTGCGGACCAGGGAACAGCTGCCAAAAAATAAGAAAAATTACTCGTCAGACCAGATCTTCCTATGAGCTAAAGATTAAGGGGTATAGAATTAAGGAGAGGGTAGCAAACTGAATTAAAAACAGGTTAGGAGGGAGGAAATAGGAATAGGAATTAAGGGCAGTTTCTCAGAATGGATGTAAGGCTGCAGAGGTCCCCCACAGGGTTCGGTTCTTGGATCGCTTCTGTTCACATCAATGTTTTGGATATATATGGCTAGAGGGAATGGTGATCAAATTTGCAGATGACATTGAGGTAGCACCTCAAGCAGATAAGGCCATTAAAAAGGAGCTAATAGAATGTTAGGTTTTATGGCAAGAGGTTTAGAATATATAAAGTTGAGATGTAATGTTAAACCTATACATAACCTTAGCAAGACCACAGATGAAGTAATGTGTGCAGTTTTGAGCTCCATACTATAGGAAGGATGTTGAGGCGATAGAGGGCACAGCACAGATTCACTAGGATGCTGCCTGGTATGAGAAAAGTATAAATACAAAGACAGACTTGAAAAATTGGGGCTGGTTTCTTTAGAACAGAGGAGATTATGGGATTTTTGATTGAGGCATTTAAAAGGGATGGAACAGAGTGGATTTAAACAGACTGTTCCCAGTGGTTAAGATATCTGGAATGAGGGGACAGAGATAGAAGATTAAATACAAGAGATTTAGGACCGACAGACGGTTGAGAGGCTGTGGAATGCACTACTGGAGTTGTGATTGAAGTAGAGGCCATGTCAACATTTAAGAATGGGTTAGATAATTGGTTCAGGGAAAAGGGAATAAAAAGGGATATGGGGAACCGGATGGGAACATGGGATAAGGTCTATGGCTCGTGTGGATGATAAACAGCAACACAGTCTTGTCGGGCCGAACAGTCCAATTCCATGTTCTAATTTCTATGCAATTCTTAACCCGTGACAATGGTAAACCACAATCCCACATTAAAAATGAGAGTTTAGCTACAACAGGTATTGCTAGTTATGGAGAAATGCAAATAGTGTAAATACAAGCAGGTAATTAATTTTAACTGTACTCGCAGACAAAAAGAAAGCAATCCTCTAATAAGTCTTGAAGCTCATAGCAAGCTTTCGCCTGTACCCCCACCTCCACTCCCCCCCCCCCCCAACCCACCCCAACAGTAGGAGGTTCCTAGGATAGAATCCCAAACTTAATCAGCCAATATTGTGTTGATCAATACCCAGACGAATATCTCATTAGAAACAAGGCTGAGGGTTATGAAGGTAACTGATGAAGAATGCAGTTTGATGGTTCCTGAGCTATCGGGACTGCAGAAAGATCAGCAAGGAAGTCAACAAGTCAAGAATGAATAATGCAGGATTTAATATTAAATAATTTTCCTGGTCACTTCCTTTATTTTTGAGGAAACGGTGAAAGCCTTTGCTCAGGAGATTAAATGATGGAGCTGAATGTACATGGGCTCTGGAAGGAGTAGGGCTGATGGATCAATGAAGTTTACTCATTCAATGCATTACGTTCTGAAATACATTAAAAAAATCAAGTTTACCCCTCACTGTCCTATTCCTCTCCAGAAACAGGACAAAATCTACCTTGAGCTTTCTAAATACCAATAACAGATGCTATGATTCATTACTCTATTAGATTTCCTTCTGTCACTGAGGCACATCTGCCAATTGTGGTAGCCAGTTTGTACTTCGAGATTAACAAATGACATTTCAATTCAAAAGAGAGCCTTGCAAGCAATATAGTATATTTGATTTGTGATCTTTTAAAAACAATGGCATGCAATACCTTATTTGTGCCAATACCAGGAATCATAATCCAGGTTCAGCATTTAAATCCGTATGTGAATTAAGCAGAGCTGCTCCACATGTACTACTGGGCAAAGCAGCAGTCACAGTTCAAGAAAATAAAAAAAAGTGTTGTACACCTTCATTGCGGATGTCAAGAGCTGTGTCCACAAAGCAGGGGCAGTGGGGGGGGGGGTACGGGCAGGCGGTTAGAGCAGCATTCATTTCCTACATTACAACAGTGACTACACTTCAAAAGTACTTAATTGGCTATAAAGCACTTTGGGATGTCTTGTTGTGAAAGGCGCTATATGAATACAAGTTTTTCACTGATCAAGTATGCAAGTGGGGGAAGGTTCCCCTCTTACCCCTTAGACTGAAGAATGTGTACCCAAAAAGAGATGACACTGGGAGAAAATCAACAGAAAGGGATCAAAACAGTCTACAATTCCTTTTTGAAAGAACCCATGTGGGACAGCCTCTTCAGAGAAGTTCTGAAAAGGGGGTGGGGAGTTTACTGCATTCACTGCACTTAAGCGCATGCAAAACCCAACATAATCTACATTGTAATGAACAAACAATAGAATTAATACCTTCAAATCTCTAAGCAATAAATCAAGAATGCTGAAAAAAAAAACTAGGTTTCCAAACATTGAGCAACACAATTTGAAAAATTGTTGCAGGCCAGCATTCTTTGCAATTTCATTTGACGATTTAAACCCGACATAATCTTGAAGGGTCTGGCATTATGGAAAAATATCTGTCTGAAAAACTCTAATCCCTGCTGTCAGTTAGAGGATCAAATCTGTAGATGTCGCGTTTTCCTTGAAGAAAGTGGAGTGTTAATCTGGCCATCACATTATCTCAGCCAACTGATGTCATTTAGTTGAAGGGCTATTAGGGAATAAAGGGGGATTGCATTTATAAAGCTTCAAAATAAAAAAAAAAAACACGGAGAAAGAATTTTACTCAGTTGGCATTCTTCAATCCAGCAAATTATTCAGTCACATCAAATAGAAATAAAATCTGAACACAGCACATAACCCGATAAATTATCAAGCAGCAAAAGAATAATCCCTTTGAGTGCCACTTTCTTCAGAGTATAGCTAGGATTTTTCTTGCAGGGTTGAGTGCTTGAGGGCACTTAGGGATATTCCCAAGAGAACTGCCAAGCTGCTGAAAAATGTGCCACCTAGAGCAAAGACTTCTTCTAAACACAATATATTAAACATGCTGAAAACTTGCTTGTACAACTGATGAACAAAATTATCCTTTTAAATTTGCTGACTTTTAGCAACTTGCATATATATGTATTGCCTTTAACGTCGCAAGACGTCCCAAGGTGCTTCATAGGAGCGTTATAAAACAAAATTTGACACCGAGCCACATAAGGAGATATTGGGGCAGTTGACCAAAAGCTTGGTCAGAGGTAGGTTTTAAGGAGCATAAGGAGGAAAAAGAGAGGTAGAAAGACGGGAGAGGTTTAGGGAGGGAAATCCAGAGCTTAGGGCCTTGGTGGCTGAAGGCATGGTCACCAATAGTTGAGCATTAAAATTGGGGATGCTCAAAAGACCAGAATTAGAGGAGCGCAGACATCTCATGGGTTGTGCGGATGGAGAAGATTACAGAGATAGGGAGGGGCAAGGCCCTGGAGGGATTTGAAAACAAGGTTGAAAATTTTAAAATCGAGACCTTGCTTAACCGGGAGCCAATGTAGGTCAGCGAGCACAGGGGTGATGAGTGAACCCAACTTTTAACTAACAATTTGGGTCTGGTCTGGTCAGGCCATGCATTAGAGCGCCGATTCACTGCACTAGAGGGATAGCATGTGGGTTCACAGCAGTGAGTGCCTGTACGACCGAATCCCCAAACTTACCTCTGTTACTGTGGTGGGAGTGCTGAACACAGGGCAGCTGTTTCCCTGACATGGGAGGGAGGATCATCTCTGAGCCACTCATGCACAGCTGGAAAGTGAAAGTTCCAGAGCAGCAGTGTTGGAGCAGCCTACCTGGTCCCTCACCTACAGTTGGTGCTTCAAAGAGCTTGTATTTATGTAGCGCCTCCGAACATCCCAAAGCACTTTACAGCCAATTAAGTACTTTCTTTTGAAGTGTAGTCACTGTTGTAATGTAGGAAACACAGCAGCCTATTTGTGCACAGCAAGCTCCCACAAACAACAATGTGATAACGACCAGATAATCTGTTTTAGTGATGTTGATTAGGTGGTTGTCGAGGAAAGAGAAGCAATCGGGAGAAATTGGACAGAAGCTTAACATGAAAATTAAAAACAGAAGTGCCAATTTAACAATACTAAACTGACTGGACCAGTGAAACACTAGAGCTCACTTGCCCTCGCTGGGGCGAGTCTCGATTGTGGATCCTTACACTATAGACAGAACTTAAGCAACCTCTACAATCCACCCTCCCTGTACAATCTCCACACTGAAACAGCAATCTGTTACAAGGTCTCAGCCAACACTGTTCACTACTTTAAGCCCTTAACCAATTTTCACCACCAACATGAATCACAGCTGCTATTGTCAAAACTGTGCTGGAGCTCATTTAAATATTGGTGGTTTGGTGTCTATTACAGGGAACAGGTTACATTTGAGCCATTATTAGAGCTGTTTAATATTGTCTTTTTGCACACATTTGGTGCACACTTCAAATAGATACTGAAGTGACAATTGCCACTCATCCAAATATTATGTACTTTTAAAATGTTTCATTCCTGAAAAAAAATGAATATCTAAACTGTGCCTTTTACCATCTGCATACTAAATAAAAATGTAAACACAATTTAAAAGAAAACAAGTTCAAACTTAAAAGTCTCAAATAATCACAAATTTGGGAAGGCTTACAATCTTTCAAATTCAACTTTATAATATCCAGTGATTGGAACATCCAACTACAATTTATATGTAGTCTATTCCACCCCACACTCTATTCTCCTCTACACGGATTACTCGTTGCTACTTAGCCTCCTTCAACCAGAGGCCTGCACAAAGATCATCGATGCTCCACAAGCTGCCAGCAGGAAGCGTGCTAACAACACCAGACAACTACGTCAGTTAATCCCAACCATCAAACACAAGGTTCAACGCCGCAGGATCACAAGCAGCGCCATCTGGTGGCCTGACAGAATGCTCACAATTTTCTCCAAACTGCAGTAAGTGGATTTAACGGGCCAGACAGTTAAGAGTTCCATCTGCTTTGCAAGACATGGGGTCAAACCTAGCAAATCTGCAGTTTTAAGTCTGTCTGTGTTGACAGCATGAGATAATTAATGCCGCCCTCCTCCTCCTTTTAAAATGACTGTATGTGACCTAGATCTGACTGGATTAAAAACATTAAAAATCAGTTATGCTTTTTAATCCATCCTGTATATACACACACACACATACATTTGCAAACTTCGTGGTAAATACAAGATAGAATTTAGCAGTCGAACCGGCTTTTAGTGTAAACTTGCTAGAATTGGTTAAATAGCTAAATCTTTGCAATTACAACTTTTAACTCTTTTTGCGAGGCAGTGCGATTAACAGCTTATACAAAGCTAAAATGAACATTGAAGCAAGTAGCTTTTGAAATTTTGGTAAATAAAGGCAGTGGTGCAACGACGCAGGAAACTAAACTGAGTACACTATTCCCGGTTTACCGCCACATCACTGCCGAGAGGTGCTGAGTCGAGAACTTTCGAATTCTCAAGAAGGCAAGAAAAACGATGAGTGCTGTAGGACGCAGACTTCATGCTTGCGATCCCCCAAATATTGAGCTACTGATCTTGACTGTTTGGTGCTGGGAAATTCCTCCCTGCTGGCCAAATTCTTTCCTTCAGAGAAGGGAAAAATCTGAAGGCTGGTCGCAGGCACTCTCAAGGACATCAAACAAAAAAATTAAACTCCTGTTGTAGCAGCATTGCTGGGAACAAAAAAAAAAGCCAGGTAGAAGTCGCACTTCTCCGGAACCCTGCCCACTTGGCACCCTGATGCAGCATCACGTTGGCAGGACTAGCAGCAGAAGAAGCAGATACCTCAAACAGGCGGATACTGCATTAAAATATTAATTTGGTGGCATGTTAGCCTTGCACACCATGCAGAATGTTAGATATAAAATAACGTGGTATAAGCATAGAGGCTGTCTAGGCCGTGGTAAGTATGTGGAAGTCATGGAAAGGACACAGTAATATTAAGGTAAGTGCACATCAGCCATTCCTTAAAACATTTTATTTTTTTGCCCCTGTGCCAATGGCCATGCATTTATTTTCCCCCCCAGCACCAGTACTGCCACCAACGAATGCGTTGTTCTGTGGTCAGCGTATTAGCATAGCTTCAAGTATAAAATCTGACGTGTTTGGAAGACGAGGAGAACTTACAGAAGGATGCTGGGTAGGCCAGGCTGCTTAGGGAACAGTGTCCACTGAGTGTTACCGGCACACTGGCATCTGCAGGGAGACGTTGAGCATACCTCACTTTGGCAGACCATTAGTGCAGCAGGAAGCTCCACTTCTGAAAGGAAACCAGGACAGCAGGCCCAATGGCACCAGTAAAATACGTAAATGCTTGACTAACTAATGTTGGATGCTTTCATGGAAGCATCTCAAACCAAGCACGCCTTTCTTTCAGTTACATTGCTCCAAAGCAACGTTCTCTTTAAGCTGCATGGCCGCGCCGTGCTCCAGGTGTCCCGCGCAGCCTGTGAGCCGGCTTCGAAATTGAAAAAACCGTGCATGCGCAGACTTTTGAATGGGCCGCACAGCACGTTAAAGGGGCAGTGCAGCCCAAAAAAAGACAGGGAACATTGCTCCAAAGTAGGCATTCTAAGGTGATTAACAGTCAGCATGGCCCGAATGGCTGCATCTACAAAGAGATCACCAACCATTTCTGCACTCTGATACACCTACTCGGCAGTAACTATGACAACCGTTCTCTTAGGATCTGGATCAGCCCAGAGCCTGATGCAGAGTTGTGCCAGCTGCTGCAAGGAAACCTCCAGCTACCATGCAGCACAGGGCCGACACATCCAGTGACAGTTGTTGTGGGAGCCTTGGCTCAGTGGCAGCACTTTTGCCTCTGGGTCAGAAGTTTTGATACCAACCTATGGGGTTGATGCTATGAAGTGGCACAGAGGGCATTTTCTTGTTCCCACTAGTGTACGCCTGACACCTGTCTGATACTATATCCAAAATGAGGTGATGAGCTGACCACAGAAAATTGGGCGCACACAGTATTCAAGTCTGTCTGAACCTACCACCAGCCGTTGTGACGCAACACCAAAAGCAGATCTAGACTAAAAAAAATCTTCTGGAGAGCAGGTCAAGAGTATCTTGATTAAATAAGTGCTGAACCATATTTAAAGCCATGTTGACCCAGATTATTCGCCATCACCCTATCCCACTGTTACTGTCGTGATATAGTTCGATCTCTCCCAATAACTGGCTCACAAAGGATTTCTGACAAATCCAGCCCTTTGTTCAAACACCCATGTAAATTATAGTATAATCACCGGCATGGACCAGTTGGGCTGAATGACCTCATTTTGGGCTGTACATTCTATGTAACCACATCAACTGCAATCCAATATTTAAAATGGGGTAAATTTTCAGTTTTGATTTGTTCAACAATTAGCATTTCTGCCCACTCAGTACCTGAATTCCCCATGCCAGCCTTTTTTTTGGTAAGGGGAATACTTAAAAAAAAGCCTTTAGAAATAACTCTGATCCAGTATCCTTAAAGACACATGGAATTGGTCTGGATATTTATCGCATTCATTTAATTACATTACTGTAATGTGACCTAGTACTCCTTTTATTAAAATTTAGCCTGGAAAAGGGAAAATCAATTTCAAATAAAGTAAAGCATTAGTACAACAGGATTTCCCAGCTTCTGGACTAGTAAATAAATATGGCCTTTTGCATTTGTGTTATTTTGTGAAAACTCCGTGATTTTTTATGATGTACTACCCAGTGTCACAGTTTGAATGATTATCCAGAATGTTTCAAACAAAAACTGTTTACCTGTCAATCATCCACTAGAAACAATATCACACACATACTCACCCATGGCTGTTCCACATTCCCGATCTAGATTATTCTGCTTACAATTCCTGAACTGTCTGAAATAACCATTTTTAAAATGTCAAATTGTCTAACCCTATACAGAAGATACACTGAGGAAATAAGGGGCTAAAGCATTGCAGCCTGATCAGGGAAGGTGCATTTCAGCTCCCAACAACTGAACTATAACTTTCAACAGAACTGAATTCAATGAAATGTAATTATTTAAGCTATCAATTAATACAAGAGAGATCCCAGCTACATTATTAGCTGCAGCTCAGTGGTAGCTTTCTTGCCTCCGAGTTGGAAGGTTATGGGTTTGAGTCCCACTCCAGCAACTGGAACACAAAATCTAGGCTGAAGCTTCAATGCAACCAACATCACTAAAACACAGATTATCTAGTCATTATCACATTGCTGTTTGTAGGACCTTGTTGTGCTGTTTCCTACATTACAACAGTGACAACACTTCAAAAGTACTTCACTGGCTGTAAAGTACTTTGGGATGTCTTGGGTTGTGAAACTAATAAATGGAAGTTCTTTCTTTTCGCAAAACCACGACAGTCGTAACACCGTTTCAGAGGGGCTTCAACGGTGCCTGACAGGAATGTAATTTTCTATCCTGGGTTAAGTAGTCTCTTGAAAACTATATGGTTGTCAACAGTCAAAAACACACCTTTGATAGGACTGTAACAAAGTCCTTCAGGGTAGTCAGTTCTGGCCCCTCCAGTATCTTGTGACTAGCAAGTTCCACTCGTAGCAAATAGTGCAAACCAGACTCCAGGTCAGCCATATACACCTTACCCCTGAAAACAAAGGGAGGCTTAGAAACAAGTACATTTCAAATAACTGTTCATTATTTGCTGAGTTTACACATTTCTTTTGGTATAGCAAGGTTGGAAGCAGAAGCTCTAATTATTTGTTTGTGGAGGAGGGAGAAAGTTATTTCTAAATTTAAAAATATTGAAGATATAATTGGATTTGTCCATATTGCACAGCGACAGTTTAATTAAACGTCACAACAGAAAAACATAACAGGTTATAATGCCGATGCATGAAGCAGTGAATCTATAGTCATTTAAGTTTCCTGCAGTTGCTTCAAGACAGCAACTTATGAGTAACATTTCAATTTTCCCTGGTCTTACGATGACATGTAACCAATGGATCAGTTTTGCACAATTTATACTCCCTCCTCCCCCAAAAAATTAAGATTTAAGCACAGCAATCTGGAAAAACTTTGCTTTGTGAATTATGTGTATATCAGAGATGTAGCATAAATCGTAAAGCATCTGAGGAGTGGGGTAGAGAGTCCATAACAGGACTTCAGTTTTTCAAGCTATGTTGTAAAGAGAAATATTTCAGAATGGAGTACAACTAACATTAAGTATACAACCGATCCAGAAATAAAAATCTGCACAGCCGTAGGCAAAGAATCACAGAAAATTAGAATACAAACCAATCTGAAGAAACCCAACTTTGTATGCAGTATAAAAGTAGCAATAAGTTTAGTCTTTATTAAGTGGCCTTTATTTCCACTATTTTTATTATTGGCATGTGCATTGCAAAAACAGTTTCCGTTTTCTATGCAAATTTAGCATTCCTGCCCAACACTGAATTAATCAGAATTCACCTATGCATAAAATTGAACAGAATCACAAATATTTTTACTAAAAATCAATTACTCATGCTAGTTATTTTTGTTCTACTAAACCTAAATCACATTTTCATAATTTCATCGGAACTACTGCAGTCGAGTATTTCCCAGTTATTTGCTGTCTTAGTCGAACACACAGTGCACTACCCTGCCTCGCCAACAGATAGCAGAGCTGCACTCCTACATACATCTCACTCATCTGTGCAACATGCGATTTACAGGTTGTGGCAGATTTTCCACAAGACAAGAATTGAACTGAAAACTCATTTTAGGAAACAAGTTGGTTGGAATGCAAAGCTACTGATGTAGCTATAGGATCTGAAGAAAAGCCAGAGATGATCACCTTTTAGTAATGATTTCTGTGGAGAGGAGACCAGTTCATCTCAGGATAAGATTCCTTAGCCTTCTTTTAAAAAAAAGAGACGGCAGAGTATTTTTGTTGGTTTCCTTATAGAGGAGATTGCTACCCTTTAGGTGCATAATTTCTAGCTTCAAAACCAGGTGTAAAGTTGCTGTACAAGAAGACAGACTTGCATTTATATAGTGCCTTTCACGACCACCAGACGTCCCAAAGCACTTTACAGCCAATGAAGTACTTTTTGAAGTGTAGTCACTGTTGTAATGTATAAAACACGCCTTCAAAAAAATGTTTCCTGGCATTACTATGTGAGCCTCATTTCCACATTGGACATTGCCGCGTTTCCTACATTACAATAGTGACTACACTTCAATAGTACGTCATTGGCTGTAAAGCGCTTTGGCATGTCCTGAAGTTGTGAAAGGCACTATATAAATAAACACATATAAAAAGTCTATATTTCCACTCAACTTTTTTTAAAAAAGAAACAAGATCCGATAAAGGTGGGAGAGGAGGGAGAGCAGAACACAGATATTCTCTTGTTCTGGTTTACATTAAAATTTAAATTAGATTCACCCATTTTCTGCTCAACAACCTCAGTAAAAGAATGGACCAGCAGCAGTGAAGTTGTAGCAGAAGCCTTTTCTCACTGAAGATATATTTTGAAAGCAGTATTTATAATTTCCTCTTCTAAATGATTCATTAGCTGTGAAGCACCACGGTGCATTGAGGACATGAAAGGTGGCACACAAGTATAAGTTCCATCTTTAATGACATCTGGGTGGCAAGACGAGCAACAGAATTCTCAATGTCCATGACCACTCTCAACATCAACCAATAGGACAGGACATTTGCTGCTGGCCTCACTGAAGTGAACAAGTGGACGATACCAACATGCCATGCTGTGAATTGATGGCATTCCCATCAGGCAGATCAAAGGTTACTCACGATAAGAACAAGAACATAAAGAGGAGGAGTAGGCCATACGGCCCCTCGAGCCTGCTCTGCCATTCAAGATCAAGGCTGATCTTGTACCTCAACTCCACTTTCTCGCCTTATCCCTTGGTGCCCAAAAATCCAGTCTTGAATATACTCAACGATGGAGCACCAACAGCCCTCTGGGGTTAGAGAATTCCAAAGATTTACAATCACAACCCGATTATCTGCTTCTAAAGGCATCAAGTTTTGGAAAGAAAGACATACCGATCAAAATCCTTCCATGGCTTTACGAGACCGCTTATCTCTTCCTTCTGCCTCACAGGTAAAGTGTTTTGGGAAGACAGTCTCTTTGTTACCCCCGACAGTGACTTTAAATAGGAAGAAAAGAATGATCGTAGAGGCTTTTGCCTGTTTTAGAAAAACAGAAAATGTAATTATGTCAAGTAACCAAGACATATAGTTAGTATATTCATAATAAAATCAATCAGTCTAAGACCATCAATAAAGCCCCCAGGTAGGCAAGGAAATTTACAGACAATATGCCCAAAGGTGGCAATTGAATTAAAATTTTTTTTTACTGAATTACAGTAGTTTTCTTGTATGTGGCATGAAGACCCATATAAGCATCAGATCAATTGACAAATTGTACATCGAGATGGTTTAGAATCTAATGAAATACATTCATATAAAAACAGACGTTAGGATTGCCTGCATATACAACTTGCATTAGATTAGAGCTCAGCATGTAAGGAATAGGACTTAGGTTAAAATCTATTGGATGTTTTTGCAAACACTTATGTTTAAACATATGTTCTTAAAAAGCCATCTACATACAAGTGCGCATGTAGTCACCAGCCCAATAAAAGGCAATGTAGGGAATTTGGATGAAGCCCGATGAATCATTTCTGCAAAATAAAGAATCACAACCACTTAGAATGATAGGCGGCTTTGGAAGGCAAGAAGAAAGATAACAAAATGGAGGAGCTTAGGGAGAGTGTTACAAAATGTGGAGGCAAGACACCTGAAGGCTCTGCCTCGGAAGGTGGAATGGGAAGGAGGTTGAGGGAATGCAAAGGCGACCTGATTCAGAAGAGCAGAGGCCAAGCACTGGCATAGCTAGTCTGCAGAAAGATTTGTAAGCAAGCATGAGGATATTGAATTCAACAAGTTGGGAAGAGCAGTAGTGACAGGACTGAGACAGTGCAGGCTAGGATGAGGTTTGAATGAGTTGGAGTTTAAGTAGGGTGGAGCTCAAGGTTAGAAGGAACGTATTGAAGAAAATCAAGGCTGGAGATGGTAAAGACATGAATAAGGTTTTCAGCAGCAATGGGGGAAGAAGCAAGGACAGAGGTGGTTCATGTTACAGAGGTGGAAATGGGAAAACTTGGTCATAGATAGGATATGGGATCTGAAGCTCAGTTCAGGATACTCAGGTTACACACCATTAGGTTGAGTCTAAGCAAGCAGCCACAGAAGGAAAAGAATCAGAGGCAATGCTGTAGAGGTTTTAGTGGGTTCTAATCGGGATGGTTTTGATTTATACAATGTTGAGTTGGAGAAAGTTCTGGGCCCACCTGCACTGGAAGTTGGTTGACAATCCTCAAACTGATTTAACAAAAAGGATCGTTGCAGCCAACATACATTCAAATCAAAGTCCCAGAGATAACAGGCTAGTCAGTTAGGTCTTTGTGATGATCATTGCTCTATAATCAACTCACATTCTCTCAAGTGTCAGAGTCCGTCACCACCGATTTCTAAAAGGCAGGCCATTCTTGACCAATGATAAACTTGTAAAAGACCTTAGTTAGACTGCAGTTGGAGGATTGTGCAGAGTTTTGGCCACCCCATTATAGTGTAAGAAAGGGTTAAGCTGCTCGAAAGCGTGGCGATAGCATGGTGAGCTGCTATTGTATAGAGAACAGCGAGTCAGCAAACCGTATCAAACCTCAGTTACAATGTTAGGAAGATAGGACATGATCTGGAATCCGATTGGTGCAGGCATGTATGCATAGTAGTGTGATCGAAAACAAGGGAAGTATGGTACGTGTGTAGTTCCGTTTTTTGGTGTGTAAAGGACGGCGCTCAAGCTGTTTAATGTAGAAGAATTCCGAGGCGAGAGGCGAAACATCCAGAAGGAAGGGAACAGACCTATCATATAACATCAAGAGGCACAATTCTATTCAGGACGGAGCAGGTGATATACTTTCTGGTTGGTTCTGTAAACCATCGCTCATGTAAAACTTAACACATTACAGTAAAAGTCTTAAATAAAATATCATTGTATCCAATTGGAGTTGAATTCCCTACAATAGGAAGGATAAAAAAGGATAAATCCACTGGGACGTTACCAGGGTTAAGGGTTTATAGTTATCAACAGAGACCTAAGGCTATTTTCACTGGAGCGGAGAGGGTTAATGAGGGGGCATGACTTGATAATCTCAAAATGAATTGTAGGAGATGGTTAGAAAAGTCTTTATGCAGAGGGTGGAACCCTGCCACAAGCGGTCGTTGAAGCAGAAAAAAATGTGCTAATTCTTTTAAAAGGGAATTAGATGGTTGCTTGAAAAAAAATTAAGGAGCTCGCAGGAGAGTGAAAATAGATGAGGTGGCTCATGAGAAAAATGCTGGTGCATACTGTAATATTGTATGATCACAAGGATATATTAAATCAGGTTATTTTAAGATCAGATTAACAAAGTTAAATTGCTTTCATTGCAGCACTCAATTTACTGCAAAAACATATAGGTCAAGAACACATCAAAAAATGGATTACCAAGATATTTCAGTTTCTTTAAAAACGCTTATGAATTATAACAGTAAGCTGGTGCCAGACAGAGGCAGTCCACATTCATTAGACAAGAGTCATGCAAGATAATGTGCTTTTATTAACCTGAAATGGGCAACAAATGTTGGGCTGCATGTTCCATTAAACTCAGTGATTCTGAAGCATTAATCCTTAAAGCTACAGTCAGCATTTATTTTCTGAAGTGCATGGCAAGCTGCCTTATGCAGCGTCACAAGAGTTACAATAGCTAGGGGCAAGAGTTGTTGCACTAGCAGGATGACTGACGCCTACTGAATAAGCAGGCTAAAGGTTAAAAGCACCAGCAACAGACTCTATTGCACTAACCATGGCGTTTCTGTTCATTCAGCAGAGTAAAAAAGAAAAAATAATTTCTACAACACCATTAGTTATAGGACAGTGTCATTGCATCAGGACTCATGCAATGCCAACACAGAGGACTATAATTCACTACTATATTAAGATCACGAAGGTTTCTCTGTGCTTAAAATGTTTTCATACTGGTCATTGAGCTATCGGGATTATACATAAATGCATACATACGAGTTCAGAGCCCATACAACCCACCCCTCAAAAGAAAATGGAATCTGGCAATTTTACAGCTCCCAGTTCGATTAATGCTAAAAATTACATTGCACATTACATTAGACTGCATTATTTTGGGAGGGAATCAGGCCACTCAATTCAAGGAACGAAGTGTGCAACTTTACTGAGGGCAAGTAACTAATCCCACAAACTGAAAACAGGAAATGCTTCACAAAAGGGTAAAAGTATTCTTATGCTTTTAGCTTTTTTTTTTATATAAATAAAAAAAAGCTTCATTCATTTAGTTTCAAAATGAAGAGTCAGTGCACATTCTTTAGAATGGAAGTAAATCAAGAGGAGAAAATCCAATATTCTCTAACTCATTTCAAATATTCCAGGATTAAAAGCCAACATATCCAAACCTACAAGCACTTAAAATAAATTTCACCAAACATCAGAATTAAAACTATTCAGCACAGCAGGGACGGTTATTAGCCGGAGCTATTTTAGAAAAAAAGTTAATTAATCTCTCATCTAACTGGGTGCAATTGCTTCAAATACTACCAACTCTTAAGTATATATATATATATATATAAAAAAACATTTTCCTCCTGTAGTTTTGGACACAGTTACACATCACTCGCTGTTTTTGACAAGCAAACTGTTGCAAGGAAAAGCGCAAAGTCAGACATCAGCGTGACATATGTGCAGGAAGTGCCTCCAGTTACTGTCCAGGCTTAAAAGTACTTTCCTGGCAGCACTCCAAGCAGCAAATTTAAAACACCCAATATTGGATGTGGAGGTTCTGCAGTCTGCAATTTGCTTTGAAGGAAAGCAAGATTTTAGAAAATGGCTGTGCCCAGAAGGTCTTCAACACCCGCTCTTGGGAGCCACTTCATCAAAGTAGCAGGCTCAGGCTTTGATTTTGGTCCATTATAACAATTCGGTTTATTTCTCTGTATAATTCTGCACGTCAAGCAAGAAGATTAGCATCAATTTAGGAATATTACAAATATTTTAAAAGTACAGCAGTTGTTTTGGTTTAAGTGTACTCCAGTCCACAACTTAACTGCAGGTTGTTTTAAGTTGGATTAGTTTGGTCATTTTGGCCCGGGTACTGGTGAATATGAATCTACAAAACAGAACAGAACTGCTCACAATAAAGAATTAACTGGCACTAAGTTGGCAGTATAACTTAGAGATGCAAGTTTTTGGAATGAAATAGAAGATACTCAAACAGTATAGAGTAGGGATGTCCAACCTTTTGAAGCAGAGGGCCAGACACATGCCAAAACCAGTGAGTGAGCCACATTTGATTATGAAGCCCTATACATAAAAAATGCAAGACCCCCCGCCCTATACATACATAAAGCAAGACCTCAGTGAGAACTCACACACAGAGACCCCCTATAGACAAAAAGTGAGACCGCTATTCACAAATGGTCTTCTGTTTCTGACTCAAATCATTTGTAATGTGGTTTACAGAACTGCTGTTCCTCTTCATTAGTTACTAAATGAAGAATATAAACACTGGAATCTACATGTTCAAATTTGCAGGTTTCTTTGTTGGCCCTGCTGAGTCAAAGCGAAGTCAAGCAAGCCAGTGCTACACCAAATTCTCAGAATAAAAGGTCTTCCTACAAGAACTCAAATTAAATACCATCTGAGTGGGAATAATCAGAATCCAATGTACAAGTTGCTTCCCTATATTTAGAAGGCCCAAAACCATGCATGAAAGGTATTCCTATACAACACATTTTACAGTTGACTTTGTGACAGGTTATAATGTAACAAAAGGTACTAAGAATGGATTTGTTGGATACTTTGACAATGTAAATACTGCTCCATTTTCCAATTGAGGATTAATTAGATTCCTTTCACTTTTTTTTTGTAATTCCTATTTTTTGCTGCTATAGGTGACGGTCACTGAAGTTTAAAACGGCAATATTTCACTTTTATTGCAAATTAAAACAAGGCTATATTATAAATGTTTAAAAACCAAGGTAAATAAATGCTCAAATTAAGTGTTATTTTAGCTCAGATCTGCCCTCCATTATATTTGCTGAAATGAAGTGAATCAGATCCAATGTTTGTCGGGATGCTGCAGTCACTCCAAGCAGAGAGAAATACAACAAACAGGTATTCGGCTCATGCGCCATGTAAACCCAAATTAAATTATTTTACGTTATTTCCAATGCGCTTCCTAAATTTGATTGTGAATTTGAAAAAGCTCCTTGCAAATGGAGCTTAAGGAGATCTGCTTCATAAGAAAACCACAGGCTGTCCATTAGGGGATTGTGTATATAAACACAATGCCGGGTCTAAGCTCCACCAGATGCCCATTACTCCAGACTGAAATGCAGACTGGCAAAAGTACTACTGCACCCAATAGGATTAACCTTTAGGCCATTTTGTTTTCGGTGGTGGGGGGGGGGGGCGGGGAGAAAATCAAAGAAAAATAAAGCAGAAACACAAATAGGTTGAAGACCAAAACCTACTTAATAGTAGAACCTCCATTACTCGCACTCCAGAAATGCAAACATTTCTAGGCATGTTGGGGCTTAGTTTTGCATTCATCAGCTAAAACACAATTAAGTGTTTTGAATTGATTTTTCAGACTGTGGATTCTTGATTCACCAGGCTTGGTAACAGTTGCACGGACAGCCAGTACCCGGTAGAATTTACTATCAGCGCAGCTCGGATCTTTAGACTCTGGTCAGGAAAGTAGCAGGCGTTGGGCTGCCAGCACTTTTAGTATCACATCTTTTAAAGTGGATTGTGTTATCTGCACCATGCTGAGAATTTGATCTGTTTAACTACTTGATCAATTAGAAGCTAAAATATTCACCAGCAGGCCAAGCATAGGGGGACTCAACTACCTGGGCTAGGGGAAGAGAAAAGAGGGTCCCACCATTATGGCAGTGATCAAAATAAAATTAACTTCCCTCATTCATATTTTTCTCAATCAAAAGTTTAAATAACCACGTTGTTCATACATCAAAACTCATAAATTGAACACTAAATTCCTTAAAAAGGCTAATCCTTGTGGAGAAGTGGAACAAATATCTGGTTTTATTCCATGACTTTACACAGGTCAAAAGAAAGTATATTTAGACTAACAACTGGTTTACTTCCAACCTACCAAAAGGGGATTTGGATTCTTATGCCAATTGCTAACAAGAAACTTCAAATGAAATCCACAATTAGATTGAAATTTTAGCTCAAGTCAGTATAAATTTGTATTAAATCAGAATAGCATCACCTACAGAGTGGTAAATATTGTTCATTTATTCTGCACTATTTGGACAACAACACACTGAGGCACATTTCCTTGGGATTCTGGCATTGACTGGAAAGAAGCAGTTTTAATATAAACATATCCAATCCATAGTATGAGAGGTCATGTGTTGAAGGGGTCAATGTGCACTCAGTTACAAGAGATGATAAAAAAAGGCTGTGGAATTCAAGTAGCAAGAGGAATCACCAAAGGTAGAGAGACAAGGAAATAGTACTGTGAAGTAGAATTCTTGTTTAAAAAAATGAAAAAATATGACGACATTTATTTGCTTTTCAGTTATTTTTGAGTCAGAGCAGCAGAGCCCTCAAATGAGAATCAATTTCCAATAGGGCTTTCTCATTACAGATGTGCAAACAAATGGGTTAAAAACTCATCCTAAAAGGAACTCATGGGCAGGAATAAAAGATGCCTGTGAAATTTTAATTGCAACATGGTGGCCAAATCTGTAAATTATTGAGTTGACAAGCGATTGTCAAAACAGGCAGCTCGTGGATACAAATCCACATCCAAGAGGAGGGAATTAAAAGTTGAATGTAGTGCATACATTTCTCCTTTACCTTCGATCCCCAGCCCCTCCCAGGGGAAAAGACAAGACTAGGCGATCTGCCAGAAAATATTTTCTGATGCTGCTCGAACTAGTTCCTGGGCATGCAGTGCAACTGAGGGCAACTCTCCCTTTCCTCCCAAGGATGAGGTCATCTGGCAACTATCCCTGCCTCCTTTTCATGTAGAGTAGATTGGGAACTCACCACATGAGGAACTTCAAGCGGGAACCCATATTTTACCTTTCTGTGACATCGCACACTGGCTTTTCCAATGTATTGCAGCTCTCTGCTTTTCCCCCCCCACCCCCCCATTAAAATCTATACGATTTGGTGAAAGATTCTGTATGTTTTACTATTGCAAAAACTGTTGTACACTTACATGTAAATTAATCCATGGGAGCCATTGGGATAGAGCAGGTAGCAAGATGGCACTGAATCAATACCTAGTTTCTCCATCAACTTTTTGTCTGTATCCATTGCTCGTTTTACCACAATATTTTCATACTGCATCAAATCGAGTATCACCTGTTAGAAAACAATGAAAACTTATAAATATCATGGCATGAATATTTTAATTACATAGATGTCCTAATAAACACCTTTTTATCAATCTCCCATTTGTTCGGCATAGTGAATACTAGTACAGGATATATTGCCACAAACAGGGCCTTGGTTTAACATCTCATCCAAAGAGCTGAGCCTCTGACATACAGCACTCAGTACTGCACTGCCAAGTGTCTACCCAGATCATGTGTTCTTGGAGTAGGTCTTGAATCCACAACCTTCTACCTCAAGGAGTGGGTTACCAAACAAGCCAAACTGGCACTTTTATTCAGACCAATTGCACAGATCAGAATTTAACTGTTTGCAATAAAACCCATACGACTCCGTGTAACTGAAGACAACTTGCGTTCAAGATGTTGCATTGGGCCTTACATTGTTTCAGCTCCCTACCGGTGGCACTATAGCAGCCAGACTTGGATTGTTTTAGTTGATGCTTTACAAGAATTTGTTCCTTACAAATTTGGTTACATGTACATTCACGTGCTTAGTCTCATCAGCCTCCCTATCACAGCACTGTCTTCATTGCTCACTGATCTTCATTTAAATTTTAAACCAACAGTGGAAAGGGTACCAGATACTGTTTTACTTTCATTTTAGCCAATGCAAATCAAAATTAGATTCAAGGTATAAACCCTTCTCTTTGGTTTTTTTTTTGGGGGGGGGGGGGAAGAAAGGAAGAATGGGGAATAGAGTAGGAGGGAGAGAAGAAAACAAGTGGGGAAACTCAAAAACTCACCTCCCGACCTACATAGGACAACTCTGTTTCAAATATAACAGCTGTATAGTGCTTCTGGTGTTTACCCAACAAAGACAGGATAGAGATAGAGCTGAAATAGAGGGAAAATGTTTTGAAGACCAGGCCAGGCACATTTTTCAGAAAGACATTTCAAAAGGAAAAAGTATACAAGGCATTTACAGTGATCATATTAGCTTTACATTTAAAAAAAATCAATATATACTGGAGATAGCTTTTAAAACATTGCTCTATAAAAATTATTAAACTATATTGATATTCTAGACATCTGCACAGTAAAAGTGAAAATATTTAATAAATAAATCAAGCCTTCCGGACTGTATGTTGGTGCATGTGGCGCGAGTCCAAACTAAAGAGTACAATGTGGGATTCACACCCATAATATTTAATATAAAAAAGTGTTTCCAATTTTTGCCCACCACCTTCTGAAGGCACAGACTCCTGCTTGGTTATGGTTCTGAGTGAACTGATAGCCGTCAGGTACCTCACTCAAGTGGCCATTCCTCACAATAGAGATGAACAGCGAGTATTGGCAGGCTATTTGACTGTTGAACTCATCAGAGCCACCCCAAATCTTTTCCTCACAGTCGAAAGACTTAGCCTTTCAAGTAGGGCTCGTTGGATGCCGATTAGGATTGAGAACATGGGACAATTTATCTCCAGCCCATGGGCTCCAAAGTCAATTACAGCATTGACTTTTCAACTAATTCAGCACAAACAGGGAATCGAACCTGTGACCTTCTGGTCTGTATGGCTAAGTACTACAACAGGCAGTACCCTAAGATCCATGATGATCAACCAATATCAACAACTGTGTAGAGAATGGCAGGAATTCAAATCTAATTAGTGACATTATCGAGGGAAGGAGGACTTGCATTTATGTAGCGCCTTTCACGACCACCGGACGTCCCAAAGCGCTTTACAGCCAATGAAGTACTTTTTAATTTTGAAGTGCAGTCACTGTTGTAATGTAGGAATTGAGAGGATCAAAGGTAGGGCTGGCAGTAGGATGACTGATTTGCTGCATAGTGGTGGGAGAAAATAGGTAAAGTGTCTCTGCCTCAAATAAAAAGTTATAACAATTACATCTACACTTAAAAATGACCAGTTTGTCACAAATGGTGGCTAAACTGCCCAATGTCATAATTGATTGGTCTACTTAAGAGTGGAGCAGCTCTTGAAACTCAATTGGACAGACAGCGTGCTTCACACCCAGTTTCAGCCTCAGATAATTGAGACTTCAACACTTAGAAGACCCCCTTCAAATGTGTACCAAGAATAATCTACTGGTTCCATTGTAAGTAACACAAATGGCATCATGGTGAAGAACGGATACTTCCAACAGTACCTGGCTGCTTCCAGCACAGGGCAAGCAGGAGGCTTGTTTGCACTAGTGTGATTTTGTAGAAAATCAATCATTATTTGTCGTACAGTCTGCAACTCTCTGTCTGGTCCTGTAAAACATAAATTTTCAATTGGTAATATTTGAACATAAAATCTTTTCATTCTTGAGCCTAGCAAAATCAAATAAAAAAAGCACCACTATTCAACATCTTTAGTGTCTTTCATCCACAGCAATTACATACTGGGAACCAGGTCTCAAACTCTAGGTAACAATCAAGTTGCAAGATTTAGAAGAAGTCGAGGCTTGAATTACATAGATCAGAGAAGTACAACAAAATACTGAAATATGACAATTAAACTGTACCAATTACAGTGGGGAACTTACAGCAATACAAAAAAGGGATAACTTATAGACAACAAAAATCTCAGTTGATATCACAAGCTTGATTTCACAGTAAACAAAGACCCATTTGTGTTTTCTTTCTGCGGTTCCTCCCCAACTGTAGTTCTGCATTTTTCGTTCCAATTAGTGGTTTGTATTTGAGTTCTGGCTTGAAGGCATCAGAAGGCTGTTCCTTCATTAAAAAGCCTCAATTAACTTTTTGAAATCAATTTATTCCTCCAGAATACAGACTCTAATAGACAAATGTATTTTCAATGCAGTAACAGGAATATAACAACTGATTTAGACCCTCTGTTAATGGAGGTTTTGGTTGAAAAAATACCATTCTTCATTTGAAAGGCTAAATTTCAATATTTTTTACACTGGAGTTTTAAATCCTTGCCTGATGATTTAAAATTGTATTATACATCTCCTTAGTTAACTAGTAGGACAACAACTTTCAAATCATTTGGGGAAAATGTTAACTAATCTACTGTATTAACAGTCAGCTTGACTCAGCTGGTAGAACTCTCACCGCTGTGTGTTTTAAGTCTCACTACGAACTTAAGCACTTAATCTTGGCTGATATTGTGGTGCAGTACTGTATTGTCAGATTGTCTTTCGCATAAGAGGTCAAACCAAGATCCCATCTGCTTATTTAGGTTAACATTCATCCCTCAAAAAAAATCACCAGCAAACCAAATTCACTAGTCATCTCCCTCATTTGCTGTTTGTGGGAACCTCAGTCTACAAAACAGTGACGACACTTGATTGGCTGTGAAGCTCTTCGGCACAACCCATGCATGTGAAATGTGCCATTTTAAATGCAAGCTCTTTCTTTAATGTTTTGAAATGTTAATTTATGCACAATTCCTCTCTCCATCGTCTTCACCCATTGTGGGATAAAAGATTATCAAGAATTTGTTAGTTCAATATAAGTACATGTATTTTAATTTTGGATTAACAAAAGTTGCTGAACACAAATTAAACCCCTCACTCACAGCGGGAATCATACGTTCATTTTCTTGCAAAAGAAGATACTAAAATTATCTTTTCCCCACATGTACTTTGACTAAGCCTGATCAGGCATCCCATTCACAAGATACTGCATCGTACTGAAGTGCTATATTGCCACCCCTCTATCAGCTAATGCAAAATACAAGACAATTAATGAATAGACTCGAGTGTGCCGTTCATAAAACCGGATTCCACCCCCCCCCCCCCCTTTGCTGGTTTTAAATAGGGAAACCAGGGGGCATAGATTTAAGTAATTCGTAGAAGGATTAGAGGGGAGTTGAGGAGAACTTTTTTAACCCAGAGTGTGGTGGGGTCTGGAACTCACTGCCTGAAAGGGTGGTAGAGGCAGAGATCTTCATCGCATTTAAAAAGTACTTGGATATACACTTGAAGTGCTGTAACCTACAAGGCTACGGACCAAGAGCTGGAAAGTGGGATTAGGCTGGATAGCTCGTTTTCAGCTGGCACAGACACGATGGGCAGAATGACCTCCTTCTGTGCCATAAATTTCTATGATTCTAAAAGAACCCAAAATACCTTATCTAGACCAGTTCTGCATCTATCTTGCAAAATTCAGATTTTATTTTTCTGGGATCAATGCTACAATGGAAAGTTTATTAAAAATTAAATTAAAAATGACAGATTGAAGTGCTGGGAAGAAAACGCATCACCGTCCCATTGCTCAGCTTGGTCAAACTCCCAGATTTTCAGCTGTAAGCTTCAATCAACAGTTGTTGGACTATTTTAATCAGGAAAGTAAAATCTGGGCAGGCACCAATAAAGCTCAAAAAATTAGTCAGAACTGGCTATGATATTATATTTTAAAAATCACAGGTTCCATTATATCAGTGTTTTTAAAATATTGTTCTCTCAAAGGCAGTTACAGTATAGAAATAATTGCTTCAATTAAGTTTATATAACAATTTTTTAGTTTTAGCGAACTCAACCAACAGAGATGATTTTTATTAAAAGAGACTTACTCAACCGATTTAAACAAAAGGTAGTGATAAATAGAAAATTCCCTAATTGGTCCACAAAGGTCTGCTCTAGAGCCCTTGCTGTTGATAATATGCAATGATGTGGTGAAGGCTGCCTGTGGAATTCTAAATTGACAAAGTTTTGTGGGGATGTAACTCATAGAAAATAGATGAATTAACTCCAGAGTGATGTGGACCAATTATGCAAGATATGATCATGGAATTTAATATTGATAAAGAGTAATGCGCATAGAAACAGGTAACAGTAAACATGTAAAAATGGATATACACTTGAAGGGGAAAATATTGCAGGGCTATGGGGAAAGAGCAGTGGTGTGGGACTAATTGAATAGCTCTTTCAAAAAAGAGCTGACACAAGCACAAAGGGCTGAATGGCCTCCTTCTGTGCTGTATGATTCTACATATATAACGCAAAATAATCCTATTTTGTAAAAGGCCAGTGGAATTGAGAGATTCAGCAAAGCCTAACACCATGGGAATAAATTAGTTGCCCCCCATAAAGGAAGGGCCTCAAAGTTCATGGTATTGTGGCCCACCCAAACTAATCTTCAAACAAAAAGAAAAAAAAGTTAAAGCAGCAAGGTCAGGGAAATCAAATAAAAAGGTTCCATGCAATGCCAGTTACAGGTGGTGTATTTTTCATCCACTGGCAGAGGCTGAAAAGGATGTGCGAATCATCAGATATTAATCATCTACAAGATGCACTGCAGCAACTCGCCAAGGCTTCTTCGGCAGCACCTCACAAACCTGCGACCTCTACCACCTAGAAGGACAAGGGCAGCACCACCACCACCACCACCACCAAGTTCCCCTCCAAGTCACACACCATCCTGACTTGGAAATATATCGTCCCTGGGTCAAAATCCTGGAACTCCCTATCTAACAGTACTGTGGGAATACTTTCCCCACATGGACTGCAGCGGTTCAAGGCGGCGGCTCACCACCACCTTCGAGGGCAATTAGGGATGGGCAATAAATGCTGGCCTTGCCAGTGAATTAATTAAAAAGACCATGAAAGCACCTAGCTATTGTAAAGCAATTATTAATAAAGCAAACTGTGTACTTAGTGCACTGGATCACAAATTAAGTTAAGTTATACTGGCATTGTACAGATGGGGCCATATCTGCAGTATGACTCACATTTTTGGACATCCTACTTGTAAAAGGATATAGTTACAACAAAAAGGGGCAGAAAAGAGTGGCCAGCATAATTCTAGGCCTAAGTTAGAAGAAAGATTAAAGTAAATAAACTTATTTTCACTAGAGAAAAGTCTCGGGCATCATGACAAGTCTTTCAAATAACGAGAAGTAAAGATAAGGTTGAAGTAAGCAAGTTACTTAACTTGGACAATGAGCATAGGACAAAAGGACACAAATACAAAATTCACAAACCTTAAGGCTAGATAATAGAAACCCCCCGCACCCACCCACCCCCATCCTCCTGACAGGATAGTGGAGCAGACTCACAGGGAAGGTAGTTGATTTGGGGTCAATTGACCTGTAAAAAAGAGAGCTGGATGGTTATCTCTTGATTTTTTTTTCCTTCAAGGGAGGTAGGCAATAAACATCAAGTTCCTTCAAATAACAAGTGGCAGTGGTGCTGGCAGGAGAGGGAGGGGAAAGAAGGACAAAGCATCCATGATAGCATAATTATTCATGGACTCTGGATGGAACAGGTTGGATGGGCCAAATGACCGTTTCCCACTACAGACTTAAGATTGATTTTATTTCTAACTGCCCTGATGGTTGGTAGATTTATACAAGAACAACTCGCTGATCTATCTTTAAATATACAGGAAGCATTGCCACTTGGAGACTGCTCAGAAAATAATTATTCAAATATTAAAATAGGCTTTATACAGCTGTTGATAGTTTCAGAAAATAAATCCAAATATCTACCCAAAGTTTCAACCAAGAACAGCTAATAAAATTATGAGGCAACTGTTGCTTCCCCTTCTTTCCACCCTCAAATTGTTGTCAGATTTCAAACTCTTGCTTAGAATTGATTTTTTATTTTATTTAAAGGAGTACTGTATTAGATTAGTATTGATATTATACAACAATTGATTTGGCCTGAAGGAAACATGAAACGCCACGTAGAATAAAACATTTCTTTGATCTTACTGTGAATTGTGGAAATTTCCCTGTAATGCTAGTTTTCGTACCATACCTTTGTAACTTTCTCCTGCTGTGAACTGGGCTGCAAGTGCTTTGAAGTACTGCAAGGGAAAAGCAAAATAAAAATTAACAATGTTAACACAACAGGTTTTTAGTGATAGCATACGAGATGGTGGAAATAAAAATAGCTCCCCAACAGCAATTAATTTTTATATCTTAACCCAGAAAGCAGTGTCCTGTTGTGAAAATAAAAAGGAAACTTGGCAAAAGAAAAAGCAGATTCATCTCAAAAGTCCACCTTCAGGTGCTATATGTATGCAAGTTGTGGTCACCTAAATTGTGGTCAGCAGTGGTTAATTTACATTTTCTAACCGCAGCAGAGTGTTCTGCAGAAGTATGGTCCTGTTCTGAAACAAATCAGGTCCAGTGGCCTGCCAGGTCGTACCATTTGAAACAGAAGATGCGGCCTTCCCATGAGAAAATGTAATTTTAACTGGGCCTCGAATTAATATTCCAATTGCACATACACATTCTTGAAAGATGTTGGAAATTGGCACAGTTGCTCTAGCTAGAATTTGACAAGAGTAGAGTCAGGGGAGAGTGCAAGCAAGAATGAGACAACTGCCATTGCACTCACCTCCCAAATATCTTCAAGTTTTGATCCTAAGGATACAGTGGAAAAATCCTGCCCAGCTCTACAGATTATACTTTAAAGGGATGAAGGAGAAAATGGACGGTCCACCCCATTCTACTTTGGTTCAAATTGAGCCATTTCCCTTCAGGCTGGCCAAGTTCTAAATTCTGACTGAAGCAAGAGGTTGGGTAGTAATGTTTTATTGGCCATGGTTTCATCTCATTGGCAACACTTGAGGAGCACCTCTTAACAAATCAAGCCAGGTACAGTAATATCTACCCTGCTGAAAAATCAAGGCCAATAACGCACTATGTAACGTGGAGTTCAGGTGTGAAAGGGCATAAAACTCAGCACCATTCTACAAACAAGAACAAAACTTCCTCTACACAAGTCTCATGGGACTTGGAAGAATGCTTTCTCCCATAAATTGAGATTTGTTTAGTAAGCATTGTCCAGGCTGGGCAATGTAGCCAAAAGTGTCACCACCTGTTACTGTAGTGCATCTGAAGTTAGTGGGATGGAATTACAAAAAATTAAATTTTTTGTGCAATTAAGTACCAGTAAGATTTACTGCATTTAAAGATTTCTGGATACATTTTCCAGCACTATAGGCACATTGCTCACGTAGAGCATCATCGTCAAGTCTGATCCTATTTCCCGTGTTTTCAGCAAGGTCACTTCATGCGATACCAATCAGGAATTGGAACTACTGACTTATTTACCCCTCCTTGACCCAGGAGTGCTTAGGCCAACAATCGTGTCGCAACCAGGATCTTGGCAGAAAATCAGCACAAACTAGGAACTGAACTTGGGCATATGGCTTTGTGCTATACCAGGTAATGCCTTTACCCTAGGTGTGCCTGTACCTCACGAGGTCATTAAGATACTTCTGGCCTTAGTTTCATCCCACTTATTGCCTTCCTGCACCAATCCCCAATTGAAGGAAAGGAAAGAGCAGATAATCTGCCCTCTCAAGCTAGGCAATAAGGAGATACAACTGCTCTTCAGGGTGACTGCTGTTCTTTACGTTACCATGGTACACTGTGCTTCCAACTTCTTTTTGATGGCATTAAACCTGTGGGGAAGCTAATAAACTACATGACGGTCAACAGTGCATCGTCACAGCTTTGGCTGGAGACCACTTATATGTAGAAAAAGTTAGCAGACTAAAAGTAACTGGTTTTGCAATGCAAGATAACTTTACTGTGAAATGGGTTCAAAATTCGTTATTACAATGCAAGTGCCGTGCTCCACGCACACAGGTGGATATAAAGGGACATCAAATTTCAACAGAACAGACGGTGCATTGATGGAATTGAATACCAACATCAATAAAGATGATCTCATTTTCCATATCAAAATACTGAAGTTTACAGCACAAAGACAATACTTCTCTCCAAAAGTCATCATCAGGTACGTCCTTACCCTAAAGGTTGGATAGAAGTGAATGCCATACTCTGTACAAGTGGCAAAATTCTTCTCCTCAGCACAGTCCACCACACCTACTCGGATTGCCAATTCCCAGTCTGAAAAGGAAAGTTCAACGCATTATTTCCTGGCTATAAACCTGGCTGCCCTCTATGTTTTGTAAAAGGCTTCAGTTATGGTTCTAACTTTGTTTGGTACCCACCATTTAGTGACCTGAAATATGCTGTAACTGTCTGAGAACAGCAGAGAAGATAGAAATGCATTTCATTCCCAAAGACATCAAGCTCCAAATGTCCACCCTCCTCCAAAAAAATATTTTATCCACTAAAATGATTCAAATGCAAGTTTAATAAATGTCCCAACATGGCCAGGGTTATAGACGACCAGTGAGAAGCCCAGATGCAAGACGACCCATCAGATGTGCACTCATCCTACCCAGGTTTGTGCACTTACCGGATTGTGACCTTATTCGTGAGCTACATTAGCACTTGTATGTCATTGCACAACTGAACAGTTTAAAATATGAACTTTAATGGTGCTGTAAGGTATGAAGGACCAATTCAGCTCTCATTTCTCCCTGGTAATCTGTCCGGATAACTAGAGATGTCAAAACTCAAGGCAACAGCAGGAATGGCAGCCCACTTGATCGGCACCCCATCCACCACCTTAAACATTCACTCCCTCCATCATCGGCGCACCCTGCCTACAGTGTGTACCATCTACAAGATGCACTGCAGAAACTTCCCAAGGCTTCTTCGACAACACCTCCCAAACCCGGGACCTCTACCATCTAGAAGGACAAGGGCAGCAGGTGCACAGGAACATCACCACCTCCCAAGTCACACACCATCCTGACTTGGAAATATATCGCCGTTCCTTCATCGTCGCTGGGTCAAAATCCTGGAAATCCCTACCTAATAGCACTGTGGAAGCACCTTCACCACACGGACTGCAGCGGTTCAAGGCGGCGGCTCACCATCACCTTCTCAAGGGAAATTTGGGATGGGCAATAAATACTGGCCTTGCCAGCGATGCCCACATCCAGTGAATGAATAAAAATACTCTTGAAACAGATAAGCTGCCTTGAGTAACATGAAAATGTATGACATGTTTCCCTTTGCTGTGTATACCAAGGCAACTGATATTGGTGCTGGGGACCAGAACACTGCATTTCAGGCACCAAGTGTTAGGATGTGATTGGCAGTTTGAGTGGCACTTGCCAGATGTAGATATGCCTTATTTTCTATTTAAACCCATGGGTAGGCTTAATACAAGTGTTCCCTTCTTCTCAGAAACTCGCTGTGGGTGCAAAGCTGCATCCTTGTAATCTGTGACAGAATACTGGAGTACCAAAATACTGAACAAAAAATGTTTCATAACACTGGATACATGACCTGTGTATATGAGTACAATAATACAAAATAGGTAAAAGATAAGGCCAAACAGCCAAACTTAGAAATGCCCATTCCAGCTGAATGCTTAAGAAAAATAATGAACAATCTCCTTTCACAAGATTTGCAATGTCTCAAAAAATGTAAAGAAAAATTAAAAGCAATATAGAGTCTTTTTCTAATCTTCGACACCACTCGAAGTTCAGAAACCAAGACTCCAATATTACAAAAACCATGAAACGATTGTTCAAGATTCCCTTGATCAGAGCTGCCTTTCAGTATACAGTAAATGGAAATATACTTTGTACCAGAGCCAGTCAGTACTGCTCTCTAACGCCAGAAAAGGATCTTCAAATCCAACCACAAGAGCAAGTGAAGTAAGTAACTGGTCAGGATTCCTTTGCTGAAATTTCCTCCTTTTTGTCTCCACTTGACCTGTGCAATGAGCTGCTCTTTATCCGCACCAACTTTGACCTGTACCAGAAATCACCCTACCCTGTCTACTCAGACGACTTTCTTCATCCAAACTTATCCTCCATATAAACTCACCTAACCACCTTTGCCTTACTATTGTCACCTCTAAATTCACAAATTATCAACAGGGATATATCTCTGGTTACTCTTCCACACAAAAACCCTTCTTTCCACCCAATCCTCTACTGCTACCTTGGGAGGGGGAAGATCCCTTTATTACTCCAAAAACAATTCACAAACCCAAAAAGGGCAGGAAGCAGTTACATCCTCCAAAACTGACTGAATTCAGCCCAATGGTAACTATGCCAGCTGGAGGCCCCATGGTGAAACATGCTGATAGGGTTATGTGCAGAAGGAAGGTCTTAGGGTTAAGGCCATTAATAATAGAGCAGATTGTTTGATAGTGAAAATATTAAGGGAACTGTAATTGCTTTGCACATTTGTATGAATGATAGGAAGTCTGTCACCTTACTGGAGAATGCCAAGCAAATTGAAGAATAGATGGTCTGGATTGTCACTCATTCAGGATTGGTCAAAGAAAAAAATCAGGCTTATTAGTTTCAATCACCGTCTCAAGAAATTAAGAGAGAAGGGCTGGTGTCTGGATAACTGGAAGACATTCTCGGAGGGTAAATGTTTCAGGAAGGATGTGGGGGGCTATTAAATTAACTCAGAAAATGCTACTGAAAAATACTTAAAGAAAATAAGGATCAGGAATGCTATAGCTCAAAATGTGTGCAGTTCTATTAAGACTGGGTAATAGTAGCAATGATTTCAATTACAGGGATCAAGATTGATTACACAAGAGGAACTACATAAGACAGACAGAATTCCTCAAGATGCATTTATAATGCTCAAATTGTTAGAAATAAAAGCTGGAATTACAAGCATATGCTTCATTGAAAATGTAAATAAATATTTAACTGAAATCTGGGCAGATAATACTGATGGATCAGAAGTGCCATCGTAGGGTTACATGATTTCTGTAAAGTCAGGTTGGGTCACAAGAGGGTTGCAGCTTTACTTGATGAAGAGCAGATAACTGCTAATGAAGGGGAGGATATTGTTCAACGATTTGGGTACAGTTGGACTGCGGAGTTGCTTCAAGGTTGATCCTTGCATTATAGGCCACTCGTATCACAGAACTAGACAAGGAAAGGTGACTCAACCGTGGCTAACAAGGGAAATTAGGGATAGCATAAGATCCAAGGAGAGGACATATAAATTGGCCAGAAAAAGCAGCAAACCTGAGGATTGAGAGCAGTTTAGGATTCAGCAAAGGAGGACAAAGGGATTAATTAAGAGGGGGAAAATAGAGTATGAGAGTAAGCTTGCAGGGAACATAAAAACTGACTGTAAAAGCTTCTATAGATATGTGAAGAGAAAAAGATTGGTGAAGTCAAGCGTAGGTCCCTTGCAGTCAGAATCAGGGGAATTTATAATGGGGAACAAAGAAATGAAAGACCAATTAAATACATACTTTGGTTCTGTCTTCACAAAGGAGAACACAAATAACCTCCCAGAGATGTCGGGGAACATAGGGTCTAATGAGAGGGAGGAACTGAATGAAATCAGTATTTGTAGGGAAATGGTGTTAGGGAAATTGACGGGATTGAAGGCCAATAAATCCCCAGGGCCTGATAATCTACATCCTAGGGTACTTAAGGAAGTGGCCCTAGAAATAGTAGATGCATTGCTGGTCATCTTCCAAAATTCTATAGACTCTGGAACAGTTCCCATGGATTGGAGGGTAGCTAATGTAACCCCACTATTTAAAAAAGGTGGTAGAGAGAAAACGGGGAATTATAGACCGGTAAGCCTGACATCGGTAGTGGGGAAAATGCTAGAGTCCATTATAAAAGATGTAATAGCAGAGCACTTGGAAAAGTGCGACAGGATCGGACAAAGTCAACATGGATTTATAAAAGGTAAATCATGCTTGACTAATCTACTGGAATTTTTTGAGGATGTAACTGGTAGAATAGATAAGGGAGAACCAGTGGATGTGGTGTATTTGGACTTTCAGAAGGCTTTCGATAAGGTCCCGCATAAGAGATTAGCGTGCAAAGTTAAAGCACATGGGATTGGGGGTAAGGTACTGACTTGGATAGAAAACTGGTTGGCAGACAGGAAGCAAAGAGTTGGAATAAACGGGTCTTTTTCCGAGTGGCAGGCAGTGACTAGTGGGGTACCGCAGGGATTGGTGCTAGGACCCCAGTTATTCACAATATATATTAATGATCTAGACGAGGGAACAAGATGTAATATCTCCAAGTTTGCAGACGACACAAAGCTGGGTGGGCGTGTGTGCTGTGAGGAGGATACAGAGAAACTTCAGTATGATTTGGACAGGTTGGGTGATTGGGCAGATGCATGGCAGATGCAGTATAATGTGGATAAATGCGAGGTTATCCACTTTGGTGGCAAAAACAGGAAGGCAGATTATTATATGAACGGCAATAGATTGGGAAAAGGGGAAGTGCAACGAGACCTGGGTGCCCTTGTGCACCAGTCGCTGAAGGTAAGCATGCAGGTGCAGCAGGCGGTTAAGAAGGCAAATAGTATGTTGACCTTCATAGCGAGAGGATTCGAGTACAGGAGCAAGGATGTCTTGCTGCAGTTGTACAGGGCCTTGGTGAGACCACACCTTGAGTATTGTGTGCAGTTTTGGTCGCCTTATCTGAGGAAGGATGTTCTTGCCATGGAGGGAGTGCAGCGAAGATTCACCAGACTGATACCTGGGATGGCAGGAATGACGTATGGAGAGAGATTGGGTCGATTGGGCTTGTATTTGCTAGAGTTTAGAAGAATGAGAGGGGATCGCATTGAAACTTATAAAATTCTAACAGGACTAGACAGACTAGATGCAGGAAGGATGTTCCCGATGGCGGGGGAGTCCAGAACCAGGGGTCACAGTCTAAAGATAAGGGGTAAGCCATTTAGGACTGAGATGAGGAGGAATTTCTTCACCCAGAGAGTGGTGAACCTGTGGAATTCTCTACCACAGAAGACAGTTGAGTCCCATTCATTAAATATATTCAAGAAGGAGTTAGATATATTTCTTAAGGCTAAGGGGATCAAGGGATATGGGGAGAAAGCAGGGACAGGGTACTGAATTTGGATGATCAGCCATGATCGCATTGAATGGCGGAGCAGGCTCGAGGGGCCGAATGGCCTACTCCTGCTCCTATCTTCTATGTTTCTATGAAATCTGTGAGCAAATCAGAAGAGCAGAACAGTATACAGCATAGTTATCATGGGTGATTTTTACTATCCTTCCATCAAGTGGTCTGATAAGACGCAGCCAAGTGCAGAAGGGAGCACGATAGAGTTAATTTGTTGACACGGTTGATGGTTTTCTTAATCAGCATGTCTTGGAGAGTACCAGAGAGGACAACTTATTAATTGTAGTGCTTATAATGATCAGGAGGCAAGATCTAATCTCTGTGGAAGACCATCAGGGCAATAGTGATCATTGTGTTGTTCGATTTCAGTTCCTGAGGTGACTTAATACTGTGAAATTTGTGTCAGTACTTCATTCAGAAGGGCTGATTTTTCCACTTATGAAGAGAGATTTATGGAAGGAACAATGAGGCATGGAGAGGTCCCAGCGGATTGGAAAACCGCAAATGTAACGCCCCTATTCAAGAAAGGGGGGAGGCAAAAAGCAGGAAACTTTCGGCCAGTTAGCCTAACATCTGTCATTGGGAAAATGCTGGAATCCATTATTAAGGAAGTAATAGCAGGACATTTAGAAAATCATGGCCCAGAAATTGGACTTCGATGGTTGCCGCGGGGGTACGGATCCCCCGCGATATCGCACTCCGCGCCTGCCTTTATGGTTTTGGCCCACACGAACTTCAGTTCCTGGGCCTCTCCCTGGTGCCGGCGCGCAGTGTGTGCGTGTCCCAGAGGGGCAATTAGTTCGATGCGACCTCTGGGATCACGGGAGCCAGTTAGAGCCAATGGCAGCACACCATCTTTCATTCATAGTTCTGTCAAAGCTATGAATACAAATTGCCCCAAAAGAACAGCTAAACCTCAATTAAATTTTAAAAAAACCCATCACATTAATAAAATAACTATAGTTAAATAAATTAACCACTTTAAACAAAAATTTAAATTTTTGAAAAAATTTAAATTCTTTTTAAAAGTTATAAAAATAAACTTACCTTTCTTTAAAGTCTCTAAAAAAGATAAACCTGTTGAAAAAAATTTAAAATACTTAATTAACTACTTACCTTGTTAAAAGGGGGTCTTACGCCTGCTTTTTTCAATGTGTAAAATCTTCAACACTTACCTTCGCGTTCAAACCTGAAAAAAAAACTAAGTGTGCTGTGTGCGCACAGCCTGTAGTGCGCACACGGTTCACTTAGGAACCGCCCCCTTCGCAATATCGGAAGTGCCGGTTTCCCGCGCATGCGCAGTGCATGCAGGAAACCGGCACTTCGGGACCGAATATGGGTGAGTACACAGTGCGTACTCTCCCGCATTCGGACAAATTTCTGGGCCATTAATACAGTCAAGCAGAGTCAACATGGTTTTATGAAAGGGAAATCGTGTTTGACAAATTTACTAGAGTTCTTTGAGGATGTAACGAGCAGGGTGGATAAAAGGGGAACCAGTAGATGTAGTGTATTTGGATTTCCAGAAGGAATTCGATAAAGGTGCCACATAAAAGGTTACTGCACAAGAGCTCACGGGGTTGGGGGTAATATATTAGTATGGATAGAGGATTGGCTAACTAACAGAAAACAAAGAATCCAGATAAATGGGTCATTTTCCAGTTGGCAAACTGTAACTAGTGGGGTGCCACAGGGATCAGTGCTGGGGCCTCGACCATTTACAATCTATATTAATGACTTGGATGAAGGGAACCGTGTGTACTGTAGCCAAATTAGCTGATGATACAAAGATAGGTGGGAAAGCAAGTTGTGAGGAGGACACAAAGTCTGCAAAGGGATATAGATAGGTTAAGTGAGTGGCCAAAAATTTGGCAGATGGAGTATAATGCGGGAAAATGTGAAGTTATCCACTTTGGTAGGAAAAATAAAAAAGCAAATTATTATTTAAATGGAGAGACTACATAATGCTGCAGTACAGAGGGATCTGGGGGTCCTCCTACATGAAACACAAAAAGTTAGCATGCAGGTACAGCAAGTAATTCGGAAGGCAAATGGAATATTGGCCTTTATTGCAAGGGGGATGGAGTATAAAAGTAGGGAAGTCTTGCTAAAACTGTACAGGGCGCTGGTGAGACCACACCTGGAGTACTGCGTACAGTTTTGGTCTCCTTATTTAAGGAGGGATATACTTGCATTGGAGGCAGTTCAGAGAAGGTTCACTAGGTTGATTCCTGAGATGAAGGGGTTGTCTCATGAAGAAAGGTTGAGCCTATACTTTAGAAGAATGAGGTGATCTTATTGAAACATATAAGGTTCTGAGGGGGCTTGACAGGGTAGATGCAGGGAGGATGTTTCCCCTCGTGGGGGAATCTAGAACTAGGGGGAATAGTTTCAGGATAAGGGGTCGCCCATTTAAAATGGAGATGAGGAGGAATTTCTTCTGAGGGTCGTGAATCTTTGGCATTCTCTACCCCAGAGAGCTATGGAGGCGGAGTCATTGAATATATTCAAGGCGGAGATAGACATATTTGAGCTACAGGGGAGTCAAGGGTTATGGGGAGCGGGCGAGAAAGTGGCGTTGAGGCCAAGAACAGATCAGCCATGATCTTATTGAATGGCGGGGCAGGCTCGAGGGGCCGAATGGCCTACTCCTGCTCCTATTTCTTATGTCCTTGGGTTAGAATCGGGAAAAAAAATAAAAAACCCTTTTAAGTGCTGAAGGACAAGGAAGCTATACATAAGGCAAAAACAAAAAAAAGTTCAAGGTACAGTATTGCATAGACAGCCATTAGGAAAAATTAGATCTCATGGGATTATAGGACTAGTATTACATTGTGTAATTTCAACCAGCTGTCCATCCAGAGGATTGTTACTAATGCAGTGGATCAGATTGGGGCCCAGTTACCAGCAGAGACTGCAGCTGGTCAGAATATTCATTTATGAAGAGGAGAGCTTAAATGGAACAATTTTAAATTGACAGATGAAGTAAAAAGGTAAGTGACTTGTAATGTAATCTGAATTGACAACAGTTCAGAAAGTACTTCATTGGCTGTAAAGCGCTTTGGGATGGCCAAAGATCATGAAAGTCACTATATAAATGCAAGTTCTTTCTTTAATCAATGAATTGCTGGCCAATTTAGATAAGGTAGGTGAATTGGCCCATGTTATTTAATGGGGACAAGTGCAGTGTCATGCACTTGGAGGTTAGGACTCTCCAGACATGTTTATACCATGCAGTGGTACCCTTCAAAAAAAGGTAAGAGATCAAGAAAAAGACTTGGGGCTAGCAAGTACACAAATAGTGGGAGGTGGCTATAGGGAAAGTAAGTAGGGTTTTAGGTTGTATTCCTAGGACCACCAGAGTACAAAACAAATAGTACTATACTTATCCTGTATACATCTCTGGTGCCAAAGAAATTGTTAATTAGCTATCAGGTTTAAAGACCATGTGAAGCCTTGAGAAGCACAATATGCTGTCTGTGTAGATGTCTTTTGGCAGTGTGCGGTGTAAACAAGTCATTCAGGAAGTTGCTCAAGCAGCAGCTCATTCCCTACACATTCTACCTTGCATACGCAACAGGAAAAACACACAGCAATTTTTACTCATCACATAGTTGCTCAATTAGGAACAACCTACAATAATAAGCATATTGAGTGTAAGTAATTTGTGCATATTCCCCACAGTCACTAATGCTTTAGAATCAACACAACCTCCTGACAACAATAGCACACAATGAAGAAAAGTTTCTTCCCTGCTGCAACCCTTAGTGAATCATCAGCTGTATGAGGCCAGCCTGTTAGGTGATGGCGGCACTAACACAGCACTATAGGAAAATCAAATCAAATAATCCAGAACCACAGGCATGAAGCCAGTGAATCAGCTTGTTAGACCCAGAATGAAGTGGGTCTTGAAATGTTTCTAGGAGAGAATTCAGCCAGTTTATATTTTGACCTGCAGCTGGTGGCGAGAACACTATCCATCAGCTGCAGTTTGAAAGTTAAGCACCCAAGAATGCCATTGTCATGGGTACTGTTCACCTGCCACTGGTGGCGACACACCAATATAAAAGCACAACAGTCACCCTCTCTCTCTTCTCCCCCCCCCCCCCCCCAAATAAGAGTAATTGCTTCCCTGCCACGCATACACACAAGCATCAACCCGCTCTCACAAACTGTCATTGCCTTTTCCTATTGGAATGTATATGGAATAAGATCAGATTGAAATCAATGCTCTCCATTAACAGGCATACATCACAGAATGAGAACACAATGCTGCCTGACTAAATTAAACTGAAACCTTAAAACAGCAAAACAGGGCACAGAGTGCATTTCACAATTGCTACTTTGCTTTACCTCCCTTTCGAAGGAAAGGCAAAGCAGCTTGGAAATTTTCACTGCAAATGTAAATCACGGCGCAAAAATCATCCAGGTCATACTACACTCTAAGTGGTACAGTACTGGCTGTGTGTTTTTAACTCACTCCCTGTCTAGCAAAATGTCCTCAGGGAAGTGTGTTCAAATAAGGTCACCTTGCCAGTAAGGAGTGGTATAAAAAACAACCTGGCAGCTGGAAGGTAACCTGTATCTCCAAACTGCTCTCATGTCCATAGTATGTGCTATAGGTTTACTAATAGTAAATAAGCCGTGTAACCTCAAGGCAGCACTGTTACCTTGTGATTTGGAGGTGTTTGTGAACCAGCCTTTTCCAATTGTTGTGGTGGTTATTTTTACCTCTAGGTCACTAACCCACTCAGCAAAACTTCAGCAACTAGCCTGTGCAATTTGTTGACCTATTAGTTTAGAAAAAGGAGTTAGATAATTATGAAAAAGCAAATGCAGATGTCAAATGAATCTGGAGATTCTTCCAATGTGTCATTTTACATATTGAAACAAAGGACTGCGTGTAAGGTATCAAGTGAACCTGTGCCAATGTAGATGCAAATGGCCAGAACAATCCAAAACTTTCAGTACCACTTCTGAAATTGAAGCCTGGAGCCAATATAATGCAGGAATGAGGCAGCTTCTTGTTAACGCTTTGCTGTACAACATCGATTCCAAGCATTACAACATTCAAGAGGCAAACATATTTCACCATGTACATCACAGTCCAGTGACTCAATACAGGGACCAGCCCCAATTATAAGCGTCCAGTGGCAGATGGACATCAATTCACACTGAATACAAAAGGGGCAACAGTCTCTCCACGAATGCAATGGAATGAAAAGCTTGGTTTCAGGGCAACCGCCTCCCCAGCAGCCGCCTGCTTCCACCTGTCTGCATCCACAAGCGCACTGAATAGGGGCACTGTCATGGTAATAGAAACAGGGCATCGCCCAACAATGTGAGCTGTGGCCGTAATAAATTCTGGTTTCTATGGGCAGCAGCTGAGGTTGCTTTTAAAAATTCTAGCCACTCCTAACTAGAGACCCACAGTGAGGATTTTTTTTTAGGGAGGGGGTTGGAAATGGATGAGGGGAGAGAAGGAGGAAGAGTGAATGGGTACCAAAATAGGCTACATCTTAAGCACCAATAAAAGCCAGATTAACAAGGAAATTACTAGAGCTTTCTGAACATACTTGAAAGAGGCGAGGAATTTAACAGGAAAACCATAATGTAGCAAAATTGCAAGTACTAGAAATCTGAAGGCTTGCTTAAAAGGTGTTGCCCTGCCTGAGCAAAGTGGCTAAGTTTATTGTAATAAGCACCTTACCTTTTCTGAAAAATTGTGCAATGAAGGCTTTCAATTCATGATATTTGCACAGATTTTTCTATCTCAAAATACGAAAGCATTTCAAGTAAGTGTACTGAAGTTGCGAAGTTCTGATAGCAGCCCACCATATTGTGCAAAAGCCAACAGTATATTCAGGGAAACTTTGACATGTACAGATAAGCTACGAGATCAAAGCACACAAGCACCGCCACATCTGCTGAAATCAGCACAAAACTTGTATTGCTTGCATTTCACATTTTGCCTGGCCATTATTCTTCAATGAAAAATGCAAGTTATGGAATTCAATATCAGCGATAAATTTAATGCTCCTGTAAGAATCCATGGGGGATTGATATAAGCTGGTTTGACAAAAAAAAGTACATCCTTATCAATGGATTACCAGCCTGCAAAACCAGAGCAGCCTGCACTGCCCATTATTGACTTCCTACTATTAGTGTTTTTAAAATATGCATATTCACAGCTGCTAATTTTAAGATAACAAAAGTTTCTGATTTTTAAAAACCAAAAACAGTAGCAGTTATATAGAAAGTAACCATTTTAAAGTTAAACTAAAATTTAAAGCAGAATAATGGAAATATCTAAGTCATCTAAAGGAGAAAGATACAGGCAATGTTTCAGGTGGGATCCTTGTTGAGGGTCCATTCAAAACTTTAATCTACTGTGCATTTTCAATATTTTCTGCTTTTAATTTCATATCTGCAGTTTTTTATTTTAAACTATCAAATGCAAATATCTTAGTTTGCGAGAGAGCAGAAGAAAATATCAGGTGGTGGATTGAGACAGGATGTTGGGTTGTCCAACTAATGTCTCTTCACTGTGTGTTCAATTATCTGCAGCAGAGGCAGTGTATGATTCCAGTAACAGAGTATATGAGCATAAAGCACCAGAAATATGATCTCTCACTAGCACTGGCTCATGAACCGAACAAGACAACCAGTGTTAGATGATACCTGCTGAGCACTTAATGGCCAGATAACAGCAACAGCACAGTTCCATGTGTAAACAAGGCCAGGTTCATTTTGAACCCAACAGGTGTTCTGTATATACAATGGCGGCAAAAGACAAAGTTAAAACATATTGAAAGAAAGAAAAAGAAAGACTTGCATTGATATAGCGCCTTTCACAACCTCAGGATGCCTCAAAGCGCTTTACAGTCAACGAAGTAATTTTGAAATGTAGTCACTGTTGTAATGTAGGAAACGCGGCAGCCAATTTGCACACAGCAAGCTCCCACAAATAGCAATGAGATAATGACCAGTTAATGTGTTTTGGTGGTGTTGTTGAAGGATAAATATTGGCCAGGACTGTGGGGGTGGGGGCGAAGACAGAGTAGGACATTTAGTGGTTTATTGCAGAATGTGGTTCAAGCACAGTACTTTTCTCCCTAGCTCCCTCATCCATGCTTTTGTTACCTCTAGACTTGACTATTCCAACGCACTCCTGGCTGGCCTCCCACATTCTACCTTACGTAAACTTGAGGTCATCCAAAACTTGGCTGCCCGTGTCCTAACTCGCACCAAGTCCCGTTCACCCATCACCCCTGTGCTCGCTGACCTACATTGGTTCCTGGTTAAGCAGCGCCTCGATTTCAAAATTCTCATCCTTGTTTTCAAGTCCCTCCATGGCCTCACCCCTCCCTATCTCTAATCTCCTTCAGCCCCACAACCCCTTTCCCGCCCCCCACCCAGAGATATCTGCGCTCCTCTAATTCTGCCCTCTTGAGCATTCGATTATAAAATCGCTCAACCATTGGTGGCCGTGCCTTCTGTTGCCCGGGCCCTAAGCTCTGGAATTCCCTGCCTAAACTTCTCCGCCTCGCTACCTCTCTTTCCTCCTTTAAGACGCTCCTTAATACCTACCTCTTTGACCAAGCTTTCGATCACCTGCCCTAATTTCTCCTTATGTGGCTCGGTATCAAATTTTATGTCTGAAAATACTGTGAAGCGCCTTGGGGCGTTTTACTACGTTAAAGGCACTATATAAATACACGTTGTTGTTGTTGTAGCTGCTCTTAAATGTGGAACAAATTCACAAGTTACTTACATATGCTTTTTTTTTAATTTATGGGGAGGTGGGAGGAAACATTAACGAGAGTGTGCACA